>CM070036.1:112770593-112783724 GCA_036250615.1 Ptychadena robeensis
CCCCCCCCCCCCCCCCCGGACGAGCAAGGGCATATAAACTGCCTATGATCAATACCTGCCACACCACCAATGTAGGAGCATACATCCCTGAACACCAATGGAGGAGCATAACCCAAGCTAATTTTCCGGCATTTTAAGATATATATTTTTAAGATATATATAATAGGAATGGTTGATATGGACCTACACTCATAGTATTTAAAGTTATATAGAAGCCCTTGGATTAGGGCATGATCCTCCAATGGGTAAACGGGTCCATCACACTGCTCAGGGATGGGGAAGCTAGTTCAGCACCCTAACCAATGTGACAAAGATAAATAATTTCAGAACATTTCCACCTTTAATGTGACATAAACTGTACCACTCAAATAAAAAACAAACTGAAATCTTTTAGGTGGAGGGAAGAAAAATATACAAATAAAATAATATGGTTGCAAAAGAGTGCACACCCTTAAACGTATACTTTGTTGAAGCACCTTTAGAAGTTATTACAGCACTCAGTCTTTTTGGATATGAGTCTATCAGCATGGCACATTTTGACTTGCCAGAATTTGCCCACTCTTCTTTGCAGAAACACTGTCAGGTTGTGAGGGCATTTCCTGTGCACAGCTCTCTTCAGATCACCCCACAGATTCGGATTAAGGTCTGGGCACTTTACCATTCCAAATTTCTTTCTAGTGAACCATTCCTTTGGATGTATGTTTTGGATCATGGTCATGCTAAAAGATGAAGTTCCTCTCCAATATTGACTGGTATTTGGAACTGTTCATAATCCCCCCTATCTTTACTAAGGCCCCATTTCCAGCTGAAGAAAACCAGCCCCAAAGCATGATGCTGTCACCACCATGCTTCACTTTGGGTATGGTGTTCTTTGGGTGATGTGCAGTATTGTTTTTGCACCAAACATATCTTTTGGAACCTTGGTTGCATTAGACCATACCACCTCCCACAAGCTTTTTGGAGACTTCAGATTACTTTTTAATTTTTTTGGGATATTTATATTTTTTAGTTATATTTATCGTTTTTTTATTTATATGAAGAATACAGGAGATTGTTGTCACATGTACCACACACCCAGTACTTGCCAGATATTCCTGCAGCTCCTTTAATGTTGCTTTAGGCCTCTTGGTAGCCTCCCTGACCAGTTTTCTTCTCTGCTTCTCAGCAATTTTGGAGGGATGTCCAGTTCTTGGTAATGTCAATGTTATGCCATATTTTCTCCACTTGATGATGACTGATGATGTCTTCACTGTTCCATGGTATATCTAATGCCTTGGAAATTCTTTTGTACCCTTCTCCTGACTGATATCTTTTAACAATGAGATCCCTCTCATTCTTTGGAAGCTCTCTGTGGACCATGGCTTTTGCTGTGTGATCAGGAAAGACCAACTAGAGCAGCTGAACTTTATTTGGGGTTACTCAGAGGCATTTTAAATGATGGCAGATGTATGCTGACTCCTATGTAACACAGACCTGTCAAGCCTCCCGTTTTTTTCCCGGATTCTTGAAATCGAGCTGATCTAGCAGGGAGAGGGCGTTACTCTCCCTGCTAAATGTCCCACCCTGCACATGATCAGCACAAGCGAGGTGGAACATAAGCAGGGAGAGTAACACCCTCTCCCTGCTAGATCAGCTAAAAGGCCGATGGACGCCGGGAGTGACGTCACTTCTGGTACGTGGAACGCGGAAGAACCACGATCCATATACCGGAAGTGACATCAGTGACGTCACTTCCTGCACGTCCCCGGGTTTTTAAATGCTCGAACTTGACAGGTGGGATGTAACATGATCTTGAATGTGATTGCTTAATTCTGAACACAGCTAAATCCCCAGTTAGAAGACATCCCTTGTTAGAAGACCTGCATAACCACATTATTTTGTTTTTGTTTTTCTTCCCTTCACCTAAAAGATTTCAGTTTGAGTGGTACAGTTTATTGGTCACATTAGGTAGAAAACGTTCTGAAATTATTTATCTTTGTCTAATTTTTGTACAGTACAGGAGTCTGACATTTTAACAGGGGTGAGTAGACTTTTTATATCCACTGTACATGTCCACCATGTTTGCAACTGAGCAATGATTACTGGGGACACAATGTCAGGAAATATTATAAACAGTTTGTCAAATCTTACATTTTAATATTTAGTGATTGTGGACAATATATGAGTAGAGATGGGCCGAACTGTTCGCCGGAGAACAGTTCGGCCGCGAACACGGCATGTTCGCCGTTCGCCTCGCCGGCGGACAGTACGGGTGTTCGACCCGTACTGTTCGCCGGCCAGAAGAAGGTCTAAATTCTTCCTCCGGCAGGATCACAACCTGTGTAATCCTGCCGGAGGAAGAATCTTTTCACTACAGAAGCCGGTCTTGTAGTGAGAAGACCGGCGGAAAAACCGGATGTGACGTCAGTGACGTCACATCCTGCGGCCGTAACCAGGAACTATGCGTTCCAGGTTGCGGTCCACGGACCGGATGTGACATCACTGACGTCACATCCGGTTTCTCCGTTTCAAATTCCCCGCCTAGAGGCGGGGAATTTGAATATGTCCGCGAACAGAGCGGACGGCGAACATCTTTGAAGTTCGACCCGCCCTGTTCGCGGACACCCCAGGGAGGGTTCGCGCCATCACTATATATGAGCAGAATTGGGAAAAAAAGAAAAATAACTTCACAGGCTGCTACTAGCAGCTTCTATCTGATACACCTTAGATACACACATCAAAAGGTTTTCCGTTACTGGCCTGAATAACCTTCAAGGCTTCTCTCATAGTTACATTGGTAAGAACAGAGCAGTGGGAACCATGTGGACTCCTGACTACATTCAATTGTTAACGTATATCATTGATCTTGCTGAACATAATGGCTTTTCTTGACATAAGGAAAAAAAGATCAAGGGACAAGAACAAGGAACAACTACATTATTCAGCTAAAACTAATAAAAACTGATACAACTGCAACTTCGTACTGGTAAAAAATCAGGACACTCAGCAAAAGGAGACAAGTCGACTTAATAAATAAGAGCGTCGTCAATATAATCCGATTGGTTATGTGGACAACAATCATTAATGCAATGAAAAATGTGACAGGGGCAAAAGGTGAAGCGTGTCAGGCTAAGGGTCATTGAGTGAACCCACTAGTGACAGATTATAGCTAGTCCTTGTCCACAGCATTTTTCTTAATAAGGGGATGTCTAATAATTAGAAGCAAGGAGCGGTTTCCATGCAAGGCAACGGACATCGGCCGTGATTAACGGTCATTTCCGATATCCCAGTTTCAATCAATCCTGCTCGAAAACTGGGATGGCCACATATGATATTGGCCAGATAGATGGCTGTGAGCGCAATCTGGCCCATATCTTCATGTGTGTACCCTGCTTTAGGTTTAGAGTAGGCAATGATTAGAGCTAATTTCTGTGTACTGTTGGGGGATTGATTGGTCCTGCTCGGAAACAGGGATGGCCGCATTAGGTATGGGTCAGATAGATGGCCGTGAGCCTGCACGGCGCTCGAATAACCTATCGATCTGGCCAGTATGTATAAGTGTATTCCCTGCTTAAGAGTAAGATTCTTTCATTTCCTTATTGAAAGCTGAAATCTGGTTATCTATATATATTTTAATATAGAAGACATGATTTGTGGTTTTATTTCATCTTCAGATTACTATAATAATATAGTAATATGGACAGGTAGATGGATTCTATACTTGATATTGGTCATCCTTAAGATAAGGAGGATCAATATGTGCTCTTTAGGGACCAATTTCAAGCTCCATAGGAAGTGACCAGATAATGACCAATCTAATTAGAAACGATGAGAAAAATGCATTAAAGACAGCTGAGTTGTAGTTATATAATTTGTATTGTGATAAACAAAATATATATCAACTGCGCCTCTTATTATGATTCTCATTAAAATTTACATAACAAAAGTCGATTTTATAATATTGACAGTAGCAAGCATTGTAGGTGTCGAGCAAAGATGTAAAATTTGCACTGTGTTTTCCTTCCTGACCCATTCTGTATTATTTATCTAAACTTTTTATGCTATTAGGACATTTAAGGTCTGATATACTGCCAGGTAGAACATTCTACTGTTTACAATCATTACTAATGTCTATATCAAGCCTTTATATATTTCAATTTTGAATAGAGTAAGGAATACTTTGTATGTTTTTAGGTTATAATTTCTGCATGTGTCCATACTGTAGATATTTCTATGCACTTTCTATAACAAGTGTTTAAGCAATGGCCATCAGTAGTTGACACCCACCCTGTCTCTCCCCTCACATTGTCCCGCTCAAAAACAGGGTTATTGGACATGACCATAAATGACGGTTGATTTGCGGTCATGTTATTACGCCACCAGCTCCTTCGATATCGATATTCTATATCGACCCATTTATGGCAGCCTAAACAAAAAATCATCAGGAAAGGATAGAACATTTACCAACAAGACCAGAGACAGCAACATAAACTCCTCAAACGTTGTGATCTTGTTCTATTTCATCCAAAGTTAAGGCTAAGGCTATATAAACACAAAACTGAATAAGAGACATTGCATACATTGTTAAATTACAACCACCACTCCATAATATCCCTATGACAGACAAAACACTTCTACCAGGCAGTCAAGGTTCCCTAGCGGTCTAATAGTGGGAATTAGTGTTGAGCTCGAATATTCGAATGCCGAATATTTTTCGCGAACATCGGCAATTCGAGAATTCGCCAATATCGCGACTATCTCGGCGGATATTCGCAATTCCGAATATTCGCAATATGGCCATGTATTGCGAAAATAATATGCGCATTGCGAAAATAAACATAGCATGTGACCATTCATTTGAAAGATTTTCGCGATGCGAATATGATTTTCGCAATTGCGAATATTATTTTCGCAATCCATGGTATTACCGCGAATATTCGAATTTCCGAATAAAGAATCGAATATTAGTAGAATTATTCGCGAAATATCACGAATTCGAATATTGCCTATGCTGCTCATCACTAGTGGGAATGACATGTTCCCACCTCATTGGAAGAATCAGGCCATTATTATACTTACGATTACTGGGTAAAACTAATAACAGTAAGCTTCATACGACTTGCTAGATATTAAATCCTAGAATCATTTTCAAATCTTTGTCCTCCAATATCCCTTTTATGACATATGTAGAACATACTGTACATGACCAGGGAAGGCCTTAGTCATCCTATACAGTGTGAATATTTCTATAAAAAAAATGATGAGTGGTCCAGGTTCCATTTATTGATTCATATTTAAATCAAGTAAAATTTGCTTTACTTGATCTGCCATGTTCAACATATCTAAAAACATGGTTTTACTAATACTCAATCAATGAAGAGAAGTGTCAACGTGTTCTGAAAACAGCTTGAAATGTACAAGCGAAAAAGATGTTTGAAAAGGCCTTTTGGAGGTTTTATATGCAGAATTGTTAATGAATCCAAAGTTTAAATTGCAAAATTCATCTACCTTTCTCTCTATATATAGTAGGAATAAATAGTAGAAGGTGTGGGGGCTCTTATCCAGCAATGCTACATTAGTGTACTCCCTTGGCACCTATAGCATGTTAGCATGTTCGTGGACAGCTCAGTATACAACTAGAAAGACTTCCTGGCAGGGTGAACAAAGGAGGTTTTATTATACAAGACCCTTAAAGTGAACCGTCTGCAGTCATTGTTTACCTAAGTGCAATTTTCAAAAATGAGTCTTTTGTTCCTCTTTAATTGTTGCTTTGGTTCTATTTTAAAACCAACTGTAAAGTGTGGAGGCTGTCACTGGTGCGTAAGCCATCGATTTAGCATAATAGACAAAGTATGCTGGCTGTCTGGCTGCCATGATGAATCAATAATTTTAGTATATTCTGAGTCACTACCCCAGAATTAGTATGAAGATCAGGAGGTCTGTAGGAGATTGGTGATAATAGTCTGCTATGTGCTTTTGAATAAGATTCATAAAAGGTTATCTGAAAACTTTGTTTAATGACAACATTTAGGTACAGTTGAAGCAAAACAAAAAATGTTATATGTTTATATTTTAAAATCATATATTATATTAAAACAATCACAGTGTAAGTGATTGTAGAAATCATTATTCAGCTCATCCACAGATCAGATAAATATACCCTTTAAGCCATATGAAAAAAAGACAACAATATTTATAGTCAACTGGTATGCATAAGACAGTGGAAAATTAATGCATGGTATCTAAACACACAATAAACCTGTGGAATGGAAATAATGTTGCACATATTAAATATTCATAAAGCACAATACATCAGTGGTTTGAATGCTTTATAAAAAGGCGAAACGCATTGGAAAGGGCAAACTGAAAAAAATTAAATAGAAACAAATCTGACAAGGATTTTAACTATTCATTGCTCTGTCCAAAACAAAGAAATGGGCTTTGGATGCATCATCCTCCACAATAATGTATCGAAAGGATGTGTATAGTTCACCAATTGCTTACCTCTTCTCATATGTTGGTCATATGCACATGTTTTTGCATAAATTAAGTTCAACTTGAGTTTTTTAGTTGTAGCAAGTACTATATGTACTAGAGCTGTGATGGCAAACCTTTTGCCAACAAGACTATAGACCGCAACATAAACTCCTCAAACATGCTAATCTTGTCCAAAATTAAACAGAAATAATTCTGGCTAAGGCTATATAAACACAAAACTGAATGAGAGACATTGCATACATTATTAACTTACAACCACTACTCCATGAGCAGACAAAACATGCCACGTCTACCAGGCAGTCAAGGTTCCCTAATGGTCTGGTAGTGGGAATGACCAACTGAGAATAAGGTCATTATTATACTTATGATTACTGGGTAAAACTAATAGCAGTAAGCTTCAATTCTAGATCATACGACTTGCAAAATATAAAATCCTAGAATCATTTTCAAACCTTTGTCCTCCAATATCCCTTTTATGTCATATGTAGAACATACTGTATATGATCAGAGAAGGCCTTAGTCATCCTATTTAGCGTGAATATTTCTTTTAAAAGAATTATGAGTGGTTCAAGTGTCAACTACTGGCAGTTTTATTGATTCATAATTAAATCAAACCTGAACTAAAATTTTCTTTACTTGATCTCATATCTGCCATGTTCAACATATCTAAAAACATGGTTTTACTAATGCTCAATTAATGAAGAGAAGAATCAACGTGCATCCAAATTGGGCTTTGGATGCACCAGCCTCCACAATAATGCATCGAAAAGGAGGTGTATAGTTCACCAATTGCTTACCTCTTCTCATATGTTGGTCGCCATCAGCTCTGAATCACATGCCACATATCAACACTAGAGATGGTCACAAAATTTCTAACAGATTTGTAAGTTAGTTGCAAATATAATATCGCCATACTAGTAGGAGACAAAGGGGCAAGTAGTGGGAACTTTTAAAATAAAAAATGTATATTTTGCTATATGAAATTTCTCTAGCACGTGTTTTTGCATAAATTAAGTTGAGTTTTGTATTTGTATTAAGTGTTTCATGTGCTAGAGCAGTGATGGCGAACCTATGGCATGTGGATAGCTCTCTATTGGCACTCGTCTGTCTCTTGAAACTGTCCATTAATGAAGATACAGCAATGCCACTACCATGGCCATGAAGACACCACATGTTCCTTTCCAGTCCTGTGTTTTTTTTTTAGCTCCTTGCTTTCTCCTCATTCCTGTTTCAGAGCAAAATATTTAAGTGTTAGTAATTTTAGCACCATGTCACACTGCTGTGCTACTGCGTTAGGATTATTGGCCAGTGGTTTTGGTTAGCGTTAATAGCATTCGTTAAAATCTGCGTCTCCTATTGTCCTAAAAACTCAGTATTCAGGTTAAATTGTCTTATTGGCACTTTAAAATAAAAACAGTGCTTTATGTACTTCTATTTGGGCACTCTGCCTCAAAAAGGTTCGCCATCACTGTGCTAGAGCAATCCTTTTTGTTTTAATGTTCCCACAACCCTTCACTTCATCACTAAAGGCTTTTTTTCTACCAAAACCATGTATTATGAGGAGCTTTCTAATCCTTCCAATCACTTTGTGTTCTATCAGGGAGGCCACTACACTACACAGTTGTTGGTAGATCTAATGGAGATTGTATGGAGCGATCTTAAGGTGTATGGGGGGCTTAACAAAGGTTATGTTCCATGTTTAGAGGCAACCTCAACACTCGGTGGAGCAGTTGTCAGTATTTTGCAGGGGAATGTAAATGTCATCTAAATTTTCACAATTTTACACAACATTTTACCAGTAGACATAGTTCTACCTTTGCATTAAACCTTTTGTAGCTTACACCGGAAGAGGGTAGAGGGGTGCTTAGTGAGGGATCCAAAAAACATGGAGTGTGTTCTTTTTTATTTCTGAACTTTAGTTGTGGTTTTATTTGTCAGTGTACACACTATATAAGATTTAAGAAGTATTTGGGATGAGTACTACACTTCAGCATATACATAAGCCTTAGTTGTGGAGGCTGTAAGCAGTCTTAAACAAGGCATGCACAGCTCGATTTTTCATAGACTCAAGCACAGTCAATCAACGGGCACGTTCACAGCACACGATTATGCTTGCATCTATGGAAAAACATGCTGTTCAGCCTTTCTTCGAGCGGGATCAATCCCACTAGAAAAAGGTTGATTGAACTGGAAACGGACATGTCCATAAATCCCAGTTGATCTGACAAGCAGCAAAGATACACAGAAGGAGGTCCCCCACAGCACAGAGCCTGTGATTGGCTCCTGGGGGCGGAGCCTAGCATGGCTGTATACACTACGCAGACTGTGTACTGGGGGGTTGGGGGCATACAGTGTCTGCACTGTTTTAAGGATGTTTCAATAAACTCCATATACCTATGTTCAATTTCAACACCCACATCAGTATAACATTTAACTCCTAAGTTCAAAGGATACTTCTTTTAAAGTATATTTCTTTTGACTAAATGAGAAAATGAATCTCTAAGTGCATATTTAGAATCCACAAGCCTATGACAAATGCAAAATATATAAAGGCTTCAGAAAAGGAGATTATATGCAGCTTTTTTGCAGGTAGCAGAATTTATATAATACTAAACTCATATATAGACTAAGCACCTACCAGGCTGAGGTAATACATGTAACAAGAAAAGCGTATTACACTGTAGTTCTTTTTAAATAGAAGGTCTGCCTGTAGAAGTAGCTTATGGAAAAATGTCAAGAAAAGTTACTAGAGTATTTGGACATTTAGGACCATTTTTATAAATGTGGATATTCAGTTCTAGAGCTCAGAGCTGCTGAAGTGGTTACATGGTATCTTATATGATACTGTACAAAAAGGAACAAGGACACGAGGTGCACAACCTAGTACAACAAAGTAAGGTACTAATGGTCAAATAATATGGAATAGAATAAAACAAAACAAAAGACAAGATACTCACATTAAAGGAGGTTTACAAGTATTGAACTCTTATGGCCATACGCTTTCCAGGATGACCTTACTTCCTGGTTAGGGATGAGGTCACTTCCTGCTTACAGATGCTGGAGGGCTCAACAGCAACAATGGGACGTGTTTCATGCGGAGGCCCCTTTTCAACTATGGTTAAAAAACAGCCTCCGCTCGAAACACGTCCCATTTACAGTACCTTACTTTGTTTTACTAGGTTGTGCGCCTCGTGTCCTTGTTCCTATTTGTAAGTTACACGGGCCACACTCCTCCATTTTGAGAGCTGCACACCTACATGCAACTTAAACATGCATCCCTCATACTGACCTAATTTTACTCTGTGATCTTTGCCCAGGCCCCATACACCCACTATCTGGCCACTGACATCACTGTAACTGTGTAATCACTGCTGACGCTTGTGCGCAACTATTTATTATCTTTCTATATGATACTGTACCCCTGACTTATCAGAACCACCCCCTCATTTTTCTTGGTACCTTGATTCTATAAATTCTTTGATTATGAACATTTAAGGTGACATTTTTTTAAGTGTCCATTAAAGTGGAGATACAGGTAAAGCACCCATTATACTATTGGGTGTAATTATAGGGGGCCTGGTATTGATCCATGTTGTTCAAGGGATTATATTGATCTTTCCCTGTTTTCTATCTGTGTATTAAATATTCACCCCATAGAAAAATAAACAATTCCACGTTTACCATTCTATGATTGTGTTTGTTTGCTATCCATAAGTTTATTCTGGGATAAATAGTGATATATTAAGCATTACAAAAGTGGAGAGAATGTTAGACATTCTTTACATACCTTTGTATGAGCTTTGTTGGCTTCTCTTCTATCTTAGTACACCTGGCTTGGCATTTTCCACCTACAATGCAAATCTGAGGCCTTGACCCTGAGTCAATGCTGCCCAGATGTCAATATCTTGTCAATATCCACCCCAGTCTTTGCTAAACACAAGCCCCCACTTATCCTCGGCAGGCTAGTTGTACTGTCTGTTGGTTGCCCCTAGATTCAATGTGCACAATGACATCTGGGACATGTATTGGAAAAGGATCAGGAGCCCACAAACAAACAATGCTGGGTATTTGCTAATGTCAAAAAGTGGTATCAGAAGGGTAGACCCTGCAGAGGCAAAGACTAGTCAGGTCAGAAACAGCTATCATGAGCAGTGAAGCTCTGCAACATCCAGGCTTAAATAGGAAAGGAAGTGCTACAGGCTATCTAACAGGTGTAGTGGATCACTTGGGCAGGCACTCTTGATCACCTTGTTCCAGGAGGTGGACATGCAAACCTGGCATGGATCGGAGAAAACTGCATTCAGAAGTTATGGCGACACCTGACAATGACAATAAAGATCATGTTGGTGCACATATGGGGAAGCAGGGGCCTATATGTAACTTTTTGAAAGTTTTTGGTACATACACGTTTTGTGATATTTTGATTGTGATTCTATATATTATGAATCCTGTAAGTAGCCATTGTCAGCACAAACACTTAATATCTTCAAGTGCTTTCATAGATTACATGGACATTTTCAATTATTTGGGTAAATATGTGGTAAACTTTCTTGTGTGATAGTAAAGGTTCATATCCTCTTCTTCTAAATTCGGCTCCATTACTGCAGGATCCATTTTGTTCAGTAAACAAACGATGATTTAGCAGTCTATGGTTCACATTTATCTTTTCATTGCAGTTCCTGATATGTGGAGTGTGCGGCATCTTCTGTGCAAAAAAGAGATCCGGACTCATAGTAAGTGTCTCTGTTTAATAGCATGGCTAGAAAGTCAGTAAATAAAGCGTTGGTTACAGTACTGTGTAAATGATGCTTGCAATATCTATGTGGAATTAGATGACATTAATCCACCTGTCAAAGGTAAAATTGCGTGGTATGGAAGAGTAATTTCCACCAAAACTGTAATCACAGGGAAACTTTCTGTACTGAAACATAGTGTCAAATAAAATGTTTGCAACCAATACATGAATATTCACACCATTTATTAAAGGGTTATTAAACTTTGATATAAAACTATAAAATCCTGTAGTACAGCTACGCTTTTATTGCTTTTACGTGTTTCTTTGCACTTACTGCATATGTTCTTGTATAAAAATCAGCCTTAATATGTGGACCAGAAATTTCCTGTACTGCGGTTGCTACATTAGTTATTGGGACTCTATGGAGCTCTGTATGTAGCCACAGCTGTGTGTGTATTCCTGATGTATAGTTTCAGAGTTTCAGGTACATGTAGTCCAGGAAAAGAAACCTTCCATAGACAGAGTGTGTCCTCCTCAAAAAGAAAGATTGGGGCAGCACTGACACAGACACAGAAAGCAACATTGAACGTTTTCTGTAAAATGCCCTTTACCTTATAAGTATTTATTTTGGGCCAGAATAGTTGTTCTTACATCTAGGTTTAATACCGTATTTTCCGGTCGATTAGAAGCACCGCAAGATAAGATGTACCTGTATATACAGCTGTTTATAGAAGTGTGTGCAGGGAAGTTGTCAGAGGCTGCCTGGCTGACATACACAGCAGAGACAATCCCTCTGGGCCTCTTCTCAGCCTCAGTGATCAAGACCTTCACTCCATAATACGGACATAGATTTTACCCGCAAAAGGAGTGTCATAGAGCATGTCAATGGATGTATCTGAAGTAAAGGCATGACAAAGGGCATGTCGGTGGGATGCACCTGAAGTAAAGGATTTTTAGAGAGTATGGCAGCGGGCAGTATCTGAAGGAAAGTAGTGTCAGAGGACATGCCAGTGGGCACTATCTGAAGGAAAGGAATGTCAGATGGCATGCCAGTGGGCACTATCTGAAGGAAAGGAGTGTCAGAGGGTATGCCAGTGGGCACTATCTGAAGGAAAGGAGTGTCAGAGAGCATGCCACTGGGCACTATCTGAAGGAAAGGAGTGTCAGAGGGCATGTCAGTGAGCACTATCTGAAGGAAAGGAGTGTCAGATAGCATGCCAGTTGGCAGTATCTGAAGGAAAGGAGTATCAGAGGGCATGTCAGTGGGCAGTATCTGAAGGAAAGGAGTGTCAGAAGGCATGCCAGTGGGCACTATCTAAAAGAAAGGAGTGTGAGAGGGCATGCCAGTGGGCACTATATGAAGGAAAGGAGTGTCAGAGGGCATGTCAGTGGGCACTATCTGAAGGAAAGGAGTGTCAGAGGGCATGTCAGTGGGCAGTATCTGAAGGAAAGGTGTGTCAGAGGGCATGCCAGTGGGCACTATCTGCAGGAAAGGGGTGTCAGAGGGCATGTCAGTGGCCATTATCTGAAGGAAAGGAGTGTCAAAGTGCATGCCAGTGGAATGTATCTGAAGTAAAGGGTTGTCAATGGGCAGTTTGTGGAGGGAAGGAGATTTAGAGGGCATGCAAGTGGCCAGTGTGTAGAGGAAATCTGGAAGACAGGAGTGTCATGGGGTGTGACAGTATGCAGTAGATGCAGGGATGGTGATGTAAGTGGGCAGTGTCTGCAAGACTAAAGTAGAGAAACCGCTTATTACCCTCTATTTTATGGTAAAACATGGTGAATAGAGGATGTACTACCGAGGTATACTGAATGTCAGTTTTTTCTTTGTTTCTTTCTCATTTAGGAGAAATATCTTGTTTATACAGGGATTGCAGAATTATTAGGCAAATGAGTATTTTGACCACATCATCCTCTTT
>CM070036.1:112803392-112819935 GCA_036250615.1 Ptychadena robeensis
ATGCTCCCGTTTGGCTTACGATTCGGAGAAAATATGGAGATTAGATACCGCTCTATTGGGGGACCCGACTGTGGTGACCTCGACCAAGAAAGATCTAGCTGACTATTTTGACAGAAATGCGATAGGCGGTCAGTCCCCTCTCAGCGTGTGGGAAGCGCATAAGTGCGTCATGAGAGGGGTTTTCATTGCTCAGGCCTCGTCCAAAAAAAAGGCGAGCCAGCGCAAGATTAATGACCTCCTAGCACAGATAACTATACAGGAACAGGCGCATAAAGCCTCATTGGCAGAATCTACGCTAACAGAATTGGTAGATTTAAGGACGCAACTGAAAGATGAGCTCAACATTAAGACTAGACGTTCCTACATTTTATCCCAGAAGCTCTTCTACGAGCATGGGAATAAGAGCGGCAAATTCCTGGCGAAGGCCCTTAAAACCAAACAGGCGGCCCACACAATCCAACACATCATAGATAAAAACGGACAGTCACATATCACCAATGACAATATAGCAGGTCAGTTCGCGGAATATTATAAAGAGCTCTATAATCTCCCTAAGAATCTCACTCCAAATAAGAGTGATATGACTAAGGCTTTCTTACAAAAATTCTCTCCAACTCCCATATCCAATCAACAGGCGGCAGACCTTGAAGCCCCTATAAGCGAGGAGGAATTCAAACATGCACTCCAGTCCCTGAAACCAGGTAAGGCGCCGGGGCCGGACGGCTTCCCGGCGCAATACTACAAAACTTTTGTAGACATATTAGCTCCGCACTTCCTTCGCCATTTCAATTTCATTCACACTACAGACACATATTACGGTAATACCAAAAGAGGGCAAAGATCCGTCTGATTGCAGTAACTACAGACCCATCTCGCTACTTGATGTGGACTTGAAGCTTTACTCTAAAATCCTGGCCACTAGAATCAATCATCTCCTACCGTTCCCCCCCCCCCCCCCCAAAAAAAAAAAAAAACCCCTTAAAAAAACAACTAAAGGTATTTGTCAAATATCCCTCGACTGGAACATTATATCACCCAAACCCACCTCAAAGTCCACAGGGCTTGGCGGCCCCTAGGGTTTGTTCCCCCCTCCCCCTATCTATTTCTATAATTGGATGTGGTGGGTATATTTACCGGTAGGTTCCCCTTCCCCCCCATGGTATAAATATACCTCCCTAGGCCCTCCTTTGCTAGAGTGGGGTTAGCTCCTAAACCACCTACAGCCAGTGCCTTGCAACCTGATTTGGAGCAATCTCCTACCTTTTCCTGGGTTCTCGAATCGGCCATCCCATAGCAGCGCCCGGGACCAAGGACCCCCATCTGCGGTGACCGACGCAGGATTCCTCCCTACTCCACCTCACCTGCCCACTATTCCCTATTGCCTAAGCCACTGGGACTGTACCTGACCCCCTCTCCCTGGGATGTGAAGCCATTAACACCCTGCAGCTGGTAGCAACTCTTTACTGCAACTGTAGATCCTAAGTGTCTGCCCCATTCCCAGGCTTGGGTTTGGCGTTTGGATTGTAAATATTCCCTCTAGTAAAGACTGTAAATATCCCCTACCAGCTTGCCTGTGACTCCTTTTATGGTATGTGGTTCGAACATTCCAAAGAATCTGGTCGTTTGGAGCATGAAATGCCCTCCATGACACCACAAGAATCTGACTCCACTATCCATTTAATGGAGTGCACAAGCCATCCATTGACAGCAATGGGGCTTTGATAGTGCTGTCTCCACAGCCCTTTAGAGCCCTGAACCTGCTGGTCATGGCCTCCATCAGGCTAATTTTGACACAGTGCATCTGTGGATGCCAGCGCATATTGACACCCGGGGATAAATGTCATTTATTATGTAGTGTGTCTATAGACATGTGCGCAGTACAGGTGAGCCCAAATTTTTTTATGTAAAAACTACATTTTTAGATTTCTACAACCCTTCTCTATATCTCCAACAATAATGTTGGTGATTCCTTATTGAGGGGCTTTGCATTTTACTAGCAAAGTCAGCTAGTCGAAATTTTTATCTAGTCTATGGAAATAAAGAGGAGCTACGCAAGCTAAGCATTGTAACTTTGTTTAGGCAAAAGTTGTCCTGAGACAATCTCAAGACAATATGGAAATTTCTATATGGAATGGACACAAAACATAACTAATGTCACATGTTTAATGAGGCCACCTAAAATAAATAAATCACTTGTTCAGTGATGAGGTAGCAGTGATGTAGTGTAGTGCCACTGGCAATGCAGGGTAATGTGTCCTTTAATTTTCCGGTCCATAATCCTCCTGGGTTCCCGGGGTACTTAAGAGGGCCTGTCCACCTGCAGCTGCTCAGCAGGAAGGAGTCTGATAGAGTGGAAGTAACTGGGCATGCTATCCACCCTGAGACCCTGAACCTGCCTCAGCTTGCTCCGGCATGCAGGCAGCAAAATAGCATGCACTGTTCCTGAAAGCCCCAGTCACGTGTTTGCCTTGCTGAGTCCCATCACTACCCTTGCCAAGATTCCAGTGGGGTGGTTGGGAGCCCTACTTCCCCTGGCCCCATGTGGGTACAGCAGAATGAATTGTTTGGGGTCACCCTTTATTGTTGGACATTACATGTAAAATTTTGTTCGTTAGCAGTTGGCTCCTGTCATTGGTTGATTCCTGACAGTGATAAAGTCCTTTAACGGATTAACATTATTAAATTTTTCCAAACAAGGCATGAGAAGAGAGACTTCAGGAAACAGAGTAGAGCTGTGAAATACCCAAGGAACATCTCATTATTAAAATATTATAGAAAATGTAGGTTTCAGAGGCCTGTCCCTTTGAGCTTCCATGTGAAAATTATGTAGGATTATCAAGATCTATTTCTAACCTTAACATAAACCTTTAAAAAGGCAAAAAGCCAAAGGGAATTAAAGAAAAAAAACATATTGGACTCAACATAAATGCAAACATTTCCAGTGAGGAATGCAAAGGAAATACAGCAAGAAGGCAGGAAATTAATATTGAGTGGTGTTACTATTTTTCTTCTGAAATCCGGCCTCCTTCCTCCAGGGATAGTTTAATCTAAATGCACAGCATTCTACTTCTTATCGACAGTATATGTTGCGATGTCAGATTCTTTTAATATAATTCATTTTGATCCGAGCCTCTATCTATATCTATATTTTAGCCTGGAAAAGGCCACTAGGGTCAGAAGGACGGAGAAGACATGAATTACTCATCACAGGATCAGTATGGGAGCTAATGCAACTTTTCTGGAGTATATAAAATGAGCACATAAGCAATTTATAGAGAGGAAATCAAAGCTTTTGGTTAAAAAAACAATATATATTGCTTAAAGGTACCATAGACCATGTGCCCATTACTTTGGCTAATCTCTACTGCTCAAACAGACACCAACAGAGGTTTTTCGCAAAAATTACAAACTTACTGTTGGAATTCTCCCTAGGTATGTTAGTCTTGGGTGGGGATTTCAACGTGCCACTAACTCCAAGTATTGATTCCTCAAATGGATCCTCGTCCTTGCCGTATTCAGCCCTACGTAAAATGAAAGGAAAATTGCAGATGCTAACCATCCACGATACATGGAGAACGCTACACCCATCCACGAAAGATTATTCTTTCTTTTCGGCCCCCCACAATAAGTATACTAGAATAGACTACTTTTTCCTTTCACAGAAGGACTTACCTTTGATTCAAGAGGCTGGTATTTCCAACATAACCGTCTCTGATCATGCTCCCGTTTGGCTTACGATTCGGCTCAGGGTTGGACCCCCATTAAAAAAAATATGGAGATTAGATACCGCTCTATTGGGAGACCCGACTTTGGTGACCTTGACCAAGAAAGATCTAGCTGACTATTTTGACAGAAATGCTATAGGCGGTCAGTCCCCTCTCAGCGTCTGGGAAGCGCATAAGTGCGTTATGAGAGGGGTTTTCATTGCTCAGGCCTCGACCAAAAAAAGGCGAGCCAGCGCAAGATTAATGACCTCCTAGCACAGATAACTATACTGGAACAGGCGCATAAAGCTTCATTAGCAGAATCTACACTAGCAGAATTGGTAGATTTAAGGACGCAACTGAAAGATGAGCTAAATATTAAGACTAGACGTTCCTACATTTTATCCCAGAAGCTCTTCTACAAGCATGGAAATAAGAGCGGCAAATTCCTGGCGAGGGCCCTTAAAACCAAACAGGCGGCCCACACAATCCAACACATCATAGATAAAAACAGACAGTCACATGTCACCAATGACGATATAGCAGGTCAGTTTGCGGAATATTATAAGGAGCTCTATAATCTCCCTAAGAATCTCACTCCAAATAAAAGTGATATGACTAAGGCTTTCTTACAAAAATTCTCTCCAACTCCCATATCCAATCAACAGGCGGCAGATCTTGAAGCCCCTATACGCGAGGAGGAATTCAAACAAGCACTCCAGTCCCTGAAACCAGGTAAGGCGCCAGGGCCGGACGGCTTCCCGGCGCAATACTACAAAACCTTTGTAGACATATTAGCTCTGCACTTCCTTCGCCATTTCAATTCCATTCACACTACAGACACTTCTCGCTCATCAATCATGGAAGCACATATTACGGTAATACCAAAAGAGGGCAAAGATCCGTCCAATTGCAGTAACTACAGACCCATCTCGTTGCTTAATGTGGACTTGAAGCTTTACTCTAAATTCCTGGCCACTAGACTCAATCATCTCCTACCGTCCCTCATCCACCAAGACCAGGTGGGGTTTGTCCCAGGGCGGGGGGCTAGGGACAATACCATTAAGGCCCTTAACTTACTGCATTGGGCAAGTGCACATGAACATCAATGCTTCTTCTTGTCAACAGATGCTGAAAAAGCATTTGACAGGCTAGACTGGAAGTACATGATCTCGGTGCTGGAGACTGTTGGCATTGGACACACTATGTTACAGCGTATTGCAGCGTTGTATATCTCCCCATATGCAAAGGTGAGGGCTAATGGTACATTGTCTGAGTCATTCACAATTAGAAATGGTACCAGACAAGGGTGCCCACTCTCACCGCTGTTGTTTGTTCTGACTCTAGAGCCGCTCCTCAGGCAGATCAGAGCCTGCCCACTTGTGAAGGGAATACATATAAAAGGCAAGGAATACAAAATTGCTGCATTTGCAGATGACCTCCTGTTCACCCTTACAAAACCGAAAACTACACTCCCTGCTCTTCTGGACATTCTAAACCATTATCAAACTTTATCTAATTTTAAAATAAATCATTCTAAGTCATTCGCCTTAAATATAAACATCTCCAGACCCACAGAATTGAAATGCAAGAAAAAATTTCCCTTCCAATGGGCGGACAAACATATTACTTAACTGGGTATTTTGTTACCCGGTAAACCGGAGGAATTATATCCGTTGAACTTCCCGCCCCTTCTTAAGGCTGTGAAGGAAGATTTGCCAAATGGCACAGACCGATTTTCTCCTGGTTTGGGAGAATGGCAATAGTAAAAATGAATGTAATCCCTAGATTTTTATATCTCTTTCAGACGCTGCCCATCCAGATCCCTCAGTCGTTCTTTGACTCAATAAGATCTTTACTGAGACAGTTTGTCTGGGGAAATAAAAAACCTAGAATTGCTTATAGAACACTGACTGCACCCAAACTGAAAGGAGGCACAGGCCTTCCAGATCCGGAACTCTATCATCGATCATGCCACATAGCCAGGGTCTTAGATTGGCGATTACATGGGTCTTCCAAAGCCTGGGTTGGTATGGAAAATGACTTGTCCCCCATACCCTTGTCCTACTTACCTTGGATACCTAAACAAAAGCTTGCCCTGCCACCCTTATTGAAATCAACGAAGCACTCTTTTCATGACTCGATCAAAAAATATGGTATTACGACGTCTCCAAACCCCCTTACCCCACTGCTATACAACCCTGCCTTCCCGCCAGGAGAGGACTTGCATAGAGTAATTTCCAAGGAAATTGTAAATATGTTCAGAGCATACAATTTATTTGACGATGATAGCTTTAAGGACAGAACTGTTCTCATCCAGGAGGGTTTTGATGTCCCACATTGGTTGTACCTCCAGACTAGACATTTTCTAAACTCGTCAAAAAACAGACCTCTGATTTGCAGAGACCCTACCTTTTTAGAAAAGGTGTGGGCGGAAGGTCAGTCAGTTCGCCACTCTATATCTATAATCTATAATCAGCTGATCGCACAGAGCGCAGCAGGAAATATGACCCACAGGTCCACATGGGAAGCGGAGCTGGGTGTGTCTTTTCTAGATTCCAACTGGGAAAAGATTAATGTTTTAACGGTGAAAGGATCACTTAATATAAGAATACAGGAAAATAACTTCAAATTACGCTCACGATTGTATAGAGTACCCCAACTGCTTCAAAAAAATTTCCCTCTCTCAGACGGGCAATGCTGGAGGTGTAAAGAGGAAGTAGGGTCATACAAACATATATGGTGGGACTGCGATCGCGTTAACAGGTTCTGGCGACTGGTCGCCAAGACCATTAAAGCAGTCACGGGCAAAGATGTACCCTTCACGCCAAAATCATTTTTACTGCATCACACGCAGGAGACCGTAAGAGCATACAAAGGTTCTCTCGTATTCCATATGCTTAACGCGGCCAAGTTATTAATTCCAATACTGTGGAAAGAGACCAGGCCTCCAACGTTGCAAGAGTGGCACTCTCAAATAAACAAAATCTTAGAAATGGAGAGGCTCATCCACATGGCAAAAGACTCCCTCACACGGTTTACGCAGATTTGGGAGCCCTGGATTGTGTTTTGTCCGTAACAGCGGTGATTACGGCATATACAACAGGGTTATTGCTGCAGATTTGAGGATACGTAGGTACATCTCAGCCCCTCAGTTGAGTTACGATTATTAAGTTTGACAACGTGTCATGGCATTAAATAGAGAGGGGATTTTCCTGCTATGATTCAAAGCTGATACACACTATATTCCCTTAGTTTCCCTTTCAAACAATCTCCCACTGCTACGCATACAATATCAGGGGGAAACGAAAGGGACTACTTGTATTACCAAAGTTATTATTCTTTTATTCTTTGACTTTACTTTCTTAGTGCACCGCCACTTGGTGGACACAAGCCATTTATCGTACATTTGTTTAAAATAAAACTTCAGTTTGTCACACGCATGTACCCATGTGATTTTTATTGCTATACCTGTAATTCATTGTATATTGTGGAATTATATGCATGTATACCATTTCATTGTATGTTACAGTTTTATTCCAAAGAGCAATTTACTTGAATGACTATGTATCATTACTTTATATCAATAAAGCTTGTTTGGAAAAAAATAAAAATAAATAAAAAACAATATGTGAAAAAGACTCACAGCACAAACTAGTAACTCAAAGTAAATTGGTGACTATTGAGTAGTTTTATGTTGGTTTGTTAGAGGTGTTCTGTTGGGATTTCAGACAATGGATTTGGGGACATTACAGCAAATTATTCATACTTGTTTCTTGTGCTATTCGAAACATGCATGTGCATAGGGCCCTAGGGGCCCCAAGCACTGCTTCTTACTCCCAGCCTCACCTTGAGCTGAACAGAGTGATCCAACAATGAAGCAAACAATAGCGTCATGCCCGAACAATTCTCTTCCCTGTGTCCACCTTCATCTTCTCCATTCCCCTTCCTCTGTCCATGATGGGGCAGGGGGGTGTACAATGTATTAATGATATTCCCCTCCATCTGTCTAGAGGGGGGGTTATGTATTGATGATATCCCCCACAAATGTCTGGGGAGAGGCTAGGGGGCCCTCAACAAAGTCTTGCATAAGGCCCACAAAAAGCTATAAATTGCACTGCTTGTCATTTCTGTGCCTTTCCCATAGCAGCAAAAGACATTTTTTTAAGGTAAAAAGACTTGTAGGGCATGTCTCCACAGCGTTGTTTAATCTGTCCGGACCCCTTACAGTGCTTGGCTGCGCCTCCAGCTCCTTCGATATCGGGCTCAGCAAGATGACGTTGTCGCACTGA
Source organism: Ptychadena robeensis (assembly GCA_036250615.1). Classification (NCBI taxonomy): domain Eukaryota; kingdom Metazoa; phylum Chordata; class Amphibia; order Anura; family Ptychadenidae; genus Ptychadena; species Ptychadena robeensis. The sequence continues at coordinate 112,811,389 of CM070036.1, forward strand.
GCTCGAAGGCTGATCCGTCTCATGGGCATCGACTATAGCGCTAGTCTTCCTAATCTCAAATATGCAAGATTCTTGGGAAAGTACCATGCATTGCGCATGCAATATTCACATGTACAAAAGCTGATATCCGCAAAAAATGTCTTTCTAGTTGTTTCATATGATTACACTGCAGCTGCAATTTCACATTCTGCCACTAGATGTCACCGTGACAACACACATTGCTTTTGCAATAAATCACATAACAAATGCCGATATAATGGACAGGAGAATCTCGAGGAATGTCGCCCATTCAAATATTGCCTATGCTGCTCATCACTATAAACTTTTATGAATTTATGTCAATTCAATGAACTGGTGATCGCTATTGTTTACTGGTGGTTTCACCAAATTTAAAAAATTAATTAGACACATTATGATTGCTTCTTTATGAACGCAATTTTGATGATTTCATCTCAAGTCCATGCTATTTCATGCAAAATCTTTAGACATTTTGTTGGTCTTGTTGTTGTCTGGATGTTTTAGGTGAGATTTTATTTGTTTATGGATTAAATATTTCTAAAAGTTATTGTAATATTATTTTTGATGTGTTGGATGCTGTTCCTTCTTCCCCATGGCGTTTCAAAAGTGTATTTCCCAGTATCCACTGGGTTTGGGACCAATGGGGACTTTTTAGACATCAATGTAAATCAATTCATAATTTGATTTAAAAAAATAGTGAATATTACAATAAAATTTACATAATTTGAAACTGATAAAACCACATCACATTGCATTTCTCACAACAGCAATTATTTTATAACCTCCTGAGCCAAAATCGGGGGGAAAAGTGCCTGCGTCTTATGGTCCAAATGGCCGTGGGTGATCGCAACTTGGCTCCCTGCAAGCTCTCCCGGCAGATGGGAGATCTGCACACAGCTGGATCTCTCTCCATCTGAACTCTATTGGTTATATTTGCACAGTCCCGCAGATATAACCAATGCAGAGTGTGTGTGGGAAAAGCTGCACATACACAGTGGAGAGGGGAGACCAGAATGCAGATTCCCCCGCCAGCCCCCCTCCCTTCCCTGTATAGGAGGAAGATAAGATGCCATTCTGTGGCTGAAATTGGGTACTGCAGGGAATTTTTTTCCTAATTCACTTAAACACATGAAATATTTTTATTTCTGGTTCATCTGCTCTAAGAACTGGTTGTGTCTTATGGTCAAGTGCGTCTTATAGTCCAAAAAATACGGTATGCATATTACAAATCTTCAAGTTCTTTATGAACATAAAAGAGCGTTTATAAACCATGAAATCAAAATAAAAGCAAAAACTATTTCTTTGTACATACTGTGAGGGATTAGCAGTAAAACGGCAAGGTACAGGACCCCCTGGATGGGACCACATGGGTGGTTTATTGTGCAAGTCAATATACAATATTTACAGCAAGTAAGGCAGTCCATCCAGAGGAAACAGTAGTCCACCAAAACAGAGGCTTTGTAGCTCAACACATAAAGTCCTTGTTTGCCATACAGGTACATGCTGCTCCCCAGTCACACATAGTACTGGTTCCAGGGTGGAGCATCTGACTGAGCAAGTGAGGAGATTATATAGAGCTGTAACAATCTCTAATGAGCAAACAGGGCACAGCTGTAATTACCCTGAACCAGTCCCAGCAATTCCAGATCCCTCTGCTGGTTAGATATGAATGTATTTGGCATACTGCCGGTATCTGGGACACACATATCTTGCATACTGGATACAACCAGAGGACTTAACAGGCTTCCTGTCACAATACATAAAGCTTAACATGGCTTATTAGCATGCTACTTATTAAGATTTCTGGATTTGTTCTAAATATACTACTTGTGTACTTGCCACCTCCTATATAGACCTAGTCCAGAATCCAGTAGACCTTATCAGTAGTTCAATATATAAGTACTACTCATCCCACATAAGAATACTGATACTGATGACATAGAAATACAACTGACATTACTGGTCCAAAACGCTGGGTTTTCTAGAGGTTACACAACATTTTACTCCACAGTTAATATAAAACTTCAAACATTAGAACCTATAATTCCGCACATCTGCTTTTACTAATAGTGAGTACGTGTGCCAGAGGAGATTTTGGGAAAATATTGGAACTATTACTGAACTAACCTCGGTCAACAATGCTCTAAACTAGATGTAAGGATGTGGTTATTTTGTGGTATGTTTTGAAGTATTGGTTTAGTTATTAGTATACATTTAGAAATATGTTTCCTTTGTAAAAAGAGTTTTAAAGACCAAGTCTACCCCCAAATTGAAAATCAACAGTTGGGTAAACACTGGCATGTTAGAGAACTCGCTGGCTGTTGACTGACCTTCAGGGCTTGGCAGTTTACTACTCACGTGACCCCAGCGATAGAACCATGTCCTAATTGGCACACAAGACTGAACTACACACTTCTCTTTGGTCATAAAAGACTAGGCAATGGATTTTTTTACCACACACTACACATTCCAGTGCCATGACAGAGTGGGAAATATATCTACAATACGTAGCAGAGTGTGGTTGTTATTATTTTCTCTGAGCTCTAGGCTGGATACAATCGATTACACCTTACCATACTTGCTTATAAGGTGTACTCCTAACCTTGTCTTGACATTCAACACCAACAGACCATCATTGAAGTTGGAAAGTCTCTGTTGAGACAATGTGACATTGGTGTATTCAAACACCCGTTTAGGACGACATTAGCTGACTCATAGTGGTTGAACTGGCTGCCCTGACTATAGCTAGCCATACACGTTGCAATTCTCCCTGCAATCTGTCAGGATCCAGAAAAGGGGACGACCAGACAGGCGGCACACACTGACAACCAGACAGTGATATGTGAACCAAAAGGAGTTTATTGTGCACTTGCAAAAAAGAACAAACCAAACAGGTGCAAAAATAGTCCAGATTCAGATGTACAGAGGTACAGGGTTCAGAGTCAGAGTGGTGTACAAATGCTCAGCCAGCATGGGTGGGTGAGGCACACCTATATAGCCTTCAGGCTAACAAAGTAGATGAACCTCAACCCAGCACACGCTTGCAGGGAGCCACCTGCTGGTGACTGTGGAAACAACCTAGGGAAGGGTTGAGTTTTATGGGTATAGATTGATGATATATGCCATAATTTTATGTCCTTAACTATTAATTCGATTAGGTCAGAATTGCAGTAAAAAACATTTCATTTCTATATTCATTTTTATTTTCATTTTAGTTTCATAACTAGAACAAGTCTCTTAACATTCTGAGTATTAAGCCCAAGTCATTTAGTTGTTTGTTTACTAACAATACTTACCCCAAAATAGCCTCAGGCATACTTACCTGTCTGGAGGGAGCCTGTGGTGTCCCTCTGTGGTCAGCCTCTTACAGGGCACCGTGGAGAGGGAGAGAGAAGGGGCTGTAAGCAACATTCTTAATTTACCGTATTTTCCGGCGTATAAGACGACTGGGTGTAAAAGACGACCCCCAACTTTTCCAGTTAAAATATAGAGTTTGGGGTATACTCGACGTATAAGACTACCCCTCTTCCAACGCACACCCAATAAAAAAACAGATTTGCTTTCACTATGTTAATTTTAATTCTTATGACATAGGCAAACTGCCTACAAGTTACTGGAAATCCACCGGCAAATGTGCCAGTGCATGTAACTTTTTTTGTCCAGCACAGGGAAACTGCAGTGGATCCATGGCCTTACATATGTCTACTCTAACTTCCAATTCCCAGATCTCCAACAACCTTAAAAGTCCTATTTTTTTTTTGTAATTTACATTCCTAATTTCACACCCCTAACTGTAACCTTTCATAATAACTGTGGTTATCCAAGTGACATAAATTGTATACATTTAATTCAAAGAATATTGGCAATCAAAAATGTAACTGATATTATGTCACATGATACATTGAAGGTGTTTTAATGTGTTTGAGCTACAATACCAGTCTTAGCCACTGGAGCCACAGCCGTTAGTGAGCATGTCGGCTTTGTCTCACATCGACACATCAAGGAGCGAGGGGGGATAAGGAGGGGCGCTTCCGATGTATGACAGGCAGACTCCTCTGGCTCAGAAATTTTAGCACTTGCGTATAAGACGACCCCCAACTTTTAAGAAGATTTTCCAGGGTTTAAAAGTAGTCTTATACGCCAGAAAATACAGTACTTATTACAATTAAGTTATTTTTTTTTTGTAAGCACTTCTAATGCCATTGATAACAATGAACTACTGGTGGTGGATTTGCTTACTACTACTGAAGCCCTTACTACAGTAAAAGCTACTTTTTAACTTTATCTCTTTCAGGGCTTCAAATTTTTTGTTCTCTTTTAAATCCTAAATTAGGCTTTAAAGGAAAAATAAGAAAACAATATTAAATAGATAATTAAGATATTGCTGAACCTGTCCCAAACAGCACATTGATTGTCTTTCTACTCTCAGTATGTTTAGCAGAACTGTATCACACTCAGAGATCTATCCAATAAAGGATAAAGGACATAGTCATAGGCACCCATGGGCAATGCAAACCATAGCCAGACCCACATTAATGAGAAACAAAGTGAGAGAGAACAAAATAGCAACTTTCTAGCATTTGTACAGGTAAATAAGCATTTTACTTTTTAAGATTCAAGGACTTGAATGAGTTCCTTATGACTTTAGTATGTATCCAGCTGATCATGCCCCACCACCTTAAGGCTTTGTTTCCATTGTACGTCGGGAGCCCTCCGCTAAGCGTATACGCTAAGCAGGGGTCCCAACGTATCCCATAGACTCAGCCTGCCGGCGGATGGTCTGTTTAGACATCCGCCGGTGTACAGGCTGAACGTACTCGACTACGTTCAGCCTGACACTGGCGGATCGGCTCAGGGCAATGAAGACAGACCCGTCCGCCGAGCAGGTAAGTCTATCTTCTACGTCGAGGGCTCCCGACGTAATGGAAACAAGCCCTTAAGATGCAGTTCTAATACAAATTGTTTACTTTAGCATTGTTTAAAAAAACAAGCAAAAACAACATTCTGTAATAATAATATACTTGGTGTTTGTGTGTGTCTGTTTTTGGTTTTGGTAATGGATATACAGTACTTCTGAAAGAAAAAGTAATTTAACGCAAACATCCTTTTATAAGATTGAAAATGTTGAGGTGTCAAATTCCCGCTTGTGTCCATTGGAATCAAACATTCCACACAGTACAAATCCATTTAACGTGGTTCTATTATTCTAGTTGTGCAGTCATCCCAGTGTTTTGTAACTGTTGCAACACTGTGGTCTTTTCTTATCCAGAAGCACATACAACCCTTTTAGACAGTTGTCATCTGAACAAATGACCCTGAAGATATTTCCTAAGTTCCTGTTGATGTTTCGTAGTGGTTCATCTGTAGCATGAGATGCAAGGTCTCACCTAGGGAGGTTTGGATTGATATTTGGTGACTTTTCTGCTTATTGCCATGAGCAAGCAAAAATCTGACCTAAAAAGACACACATATTGTGAGGACCCCGGCTATACCGGTTACCACCTGCTGGTGGCCCTGTGCTTGCCCTTGCCTGGGTTGGTTCCACCAGCAGGTGGCTCCCTGCAAGCGTGGGCTAGATGGAGGACACCTGCCTCGTTAGCCTTAGGGCTATATAGGTGTGCTTCATTCAGACACGCTTGCTGAGCATTCTATTCTAATCCCAATCTGAGCCTATACCCTGGACTGTCACTCCTGATTTTTCTCCTGAACCCTGGACACTTCTGAACTCTGGACTATTTTGCACCTATTTCTTCCTGTCTGTGTAAGTGCCCATTAAACCTGTTTGCTACCACCATATCCCTGTGTTGTCAGTGTGTGTTGCCTGTCTGGTCGCCCCCTCTGCCCTGGATCCTGACACATATATATGAAATCTATATTAGAAGCCAGTAATAGGGAAAGATCAGCTGCAGGAAAAAACAGAGGCAGCAATGGGGCCTACTCGTTAGCTGTCTACCTGCCATTCATTTGTGGGTGATATGTTCCCCTTTACCCTTAATCACACAAAGTTATATGGGCTACTCTCCTGTAAGGTAATTGCTTGCTCTAATTTCACCGCATAAAACATAAGGTCCATTTCCCTCCTGCAGTGCTGCGGTGAGTTTTTTGGCCTGTAACAGATGTGCTTGCGCTAAAGCTGGTCATACTCTTTTGATTTCTCTGTGAGATATCCTCTAGATCTACCAACAACTATGTAGTATAGGATCCTCTAGCATTAAACACTTGATGGTTTAGAAAGTCCCTCATATTACATGGTTTTGGTAAAACAAAAGGAAATCTAAAGGTCTTTGGGGACCCTAACACTACCGCATCCGTTACTGGCACAATTGCGTATTCAAGTATATGGAAGACACTTATGCTAGGTCCGCAAAAATGCAGAGTGCAGGGCATTTGCAGTGACTGGTGACGTTACCACAAATGCAGGGCCAGTGTGAAACATAAAGGAAACCTATGTACCTTGTATGCTAGCAGCGCAGAGTTGCAGTACTGTACTGGTTAGCCTGAAATGTCCCTAAGGGTGCCCATACACGGGTCAATACCCTGGTCCATCCAAAGTAATGTCAATCGGGGCAAACAGGGATTTACCAACATGTTCCCATCTCTTGTATGGCGGATAGCCAATATTGACAAAAAATATTCACCATTTGAATAGTCAAGCTCAACATTAAATGTCACTGGGACTCACATACAGAAAATCAGAAGGTTTTATCAGAAAAAATCTATTACTGAGGAGAACAATGGAGAAGGCAATGTAAGTTATTAGCAGATTAAAGCGGACCTACCACTTGTTAGGTCTCTCTGCAGTGTCAGCTTCAGCTCAGCTGATACTGCAGAGATCCCCGACTAAAAAAACCCAAAACTGATTCTGACAGCAGGAGGGGTGTCTTTTTAGAGACAGCCCCTCCCACTGTGTTACGTCTTGCCTAGGCAGAATGTAACAAGCTGCAGGGGTTACTGGGAATTCTCCCCCATAAGCCCCTGTGTCTAAGTCTCACAGATGTGACGTCAGCGTCACAATTGTGAGTCTTTGTGAAGAGGGGAGAGAGAAGCCTCTCATCACACAGCTAGATGGATCCAGCCGAGTGCCCCCCCTTCCCCCCCACACCGAGCTGCAAAGGAAACTCTGTCTGTGTAGGAGTGCGAGGGAGATGGGGGGCGGGTTGTTGTCAGCAGCTGGCTGCCCGGAGAAGAATCAATCAGGAAGTGGCTTCTCTGCCCTTATTCAACATGTTGCCACCATTTGATAAAACATGAAGAAGGTAAGTACGTTTTATTTGTTTTTGTGAAGCAGTTTTCCAGGATCTGAACTGCTGACAGGTAAGTAATGTGCTTTTTTCATGTATGTGTGATTTGTTTTTGTTTTTTTTATTTTAAACCCGCTTTAAGTTTTAAATCTAAAACATTGTTTGATATTGCTTGGACAACTGAACATTGTGACACAAAACTAGGATGAATGTGAGGTCAGGAAGGGAACGTGCCAGCTCAGTAAGTGTCCTGCCCCTGCAGTATTGTGAAATGGGCTGTACAGGTATCTGTACAATTCTTTACCGAGTTCCAGACACATGGCTGGCCGTCAGCCCCTCTGCAGCTTTAGCTGGAGACTTGTGTGTTGTACAGCCAGGGAACTCACAGACTGCTGAAAAACAGGAAACCCAAGGAAATACTGAAGATGAGGTTATGCAGGCTACAAATATATTCCAAAATCATAAATCTTCACTTTTGTCTTAGAGAACACAAAAAATATGGTAAGATGCAGGAGGCTGACCCATGCCAGATGGTTTCTATTCTCTCAGCTCCCTTTTTGGCTCATTTAGTCATTCCTGTTGGCCTGGTATAACTTATAACAACCATCACTAGGGTAATCCTTCACTGAAGATAAAAACGTTCACAGACTTCAGAGAGCAGAATAATTTATGTATTTTGCTGTATAATCATCACTTTCATTTAAGGATTCTTCATTTGGGTTTATTCTAAATTCAAAAAAATATATATTATTAGTTGGGCTTGAGTAACTCCATATTCTCTACCGGGTCTCAACAAGCCATCACTAGACTGGGCAACCAAATATGTTCACTGTGCTAGGTGAGTATCACTGTTATTTATTATTATTAGTGTAGTAAATTTGGTCAAAATTTACTGGAAAGAATAGCCAATTGTGTTCAAGGAAAAAACTGTTTTTTGTTAGCACATGATTGAGTGATTAAAGGATTATTAAACCCAAAAAACAAAAAAGAACAAAAAGTTATGTTGGCCATAGATGTGTAGATTCTGCTTAGATTCTGCGGCAGATATATATATATATTTTTAAATGTATCTTTTTTTACACACAATTGTGTGTTTCAAACATTATTTTATTCAGGATTTCTACTAGACCCTTGCACATATTTTGGGAAGTTACAGGCCTACAACATGGGGAGGAGGGGAAATCGCGCTAAATCCAGGGTGACACCCATCCCCCTACCCCGGGACGGGCACCCTGCACTAATGGTGCAATCCACCTCCACCTAACATACATCAGGTCACGAAGAAGTA
>CM070036.1:112831217-112851503 GCA_036250615.1 Ptychadena robeensis
ACAAGAACTGCTGTTTTATTTTGTCAAGTTTGTTTGTTCAAATATATTGGGCTGAGTTATTTGTACAGAGTGGAGTCTAGGTTAAGTTCACCTGCCTTACCTTGCTGTGCAGGCTACTCTCCTCTAACCATTCTGTTTTGTTGTTCTGTATTTCTGTGGGCAGATCTCCTACATACTTAAGCTAGGCATACATGGTTTGATTTCAGTACAATTGATTTCCGATTCGATTTTAGATCTTGATCTTTTCATCGGACACTGATCATAAGCGAATCCAAAGTAGTACCACATGTAAGGTTCGATCACAATATGACAAAAATCGCTGATTTTAGTTCTGATCACAAAACACATGAGTCATATATAAAAATGTTCAGTTTGATCGTTGTACAATCAACGGAGATTTTCCAACATGTCTAATCATTTTCCGATCTATGTTTTGGTATCAAACAATTTTCGCTGATAAAACCATGTGTGCAGTATACGATTTAAATCCTATCAATGTAAACTTTAATTGTTTAAACTCGAACCGTGTATGCCTAGCTTTAGTGCACTATTTAGTACAAATGTCTGCCTTGAGTTCTTGTCTTGTAATACGATGCCACCATCTCCCGTTTCTATTCCTGAGACTTCAGTAAAGCGTATAACTGACTCTATAACATCCATTTTGTACGTGCAATTTATTAATAACCTTTACTTTTTTTTCCCCTTCATTTAAGGATGGATGGTGTTCCTCTTGCTTATGATAATATAAAGATAGTTGGCGAGGTTGGAGAAATCCAGGATGATATAGGATATATTCACCTAAATATTCAAGCTGACTTTGTTATCTTCCAGCCACGAAAAGGAGAGAAACTTGTAGTAAGTGGCAGCATTTATTACATCAAAACCTTCTACGAAGACCTTGTTTGTTTTAGTATTGATCCATATTAAGTCATCTGATGATATGTACTTATGTCCCTACTCGTGCAGTTGTAATTGGTAGAGCTCTACTGTAATGTGCAATACCTGTTCTGATGGCAGCTTAGCATTTTACTATGTATTTAACCACTACAAAGCAGACCTATCGCCAGATTTTCATCTTTGTATGATTGACACTAGAAGTGATGGTAATAGGTCGAATTGTGTTAAAGAAAAACTCTGCTTTAACCTCCCTATCTGTTGAGACGAACCCTGTTCGTTTGCTGTTCAGGGTCGCCCCAACCCCAGGGGAACCGGACATCCGGGTACACACGATACCTCTCTAGAAAGCTGCAGCTTGTCTTCATCGCTGCAGCATTTCCAGGGATCACGACTTCCCGCCCCCACAGCCGGCGTCATTAATGACACCGGCTGTGTGCGGAGGGAGGGAAGGAATGGCAGGCAGTGTTCTTTACACTGCCGCATTAAAAATAGGTGGTGCGCTAGGGAGGTTAATGAATAAAGTTGGCCATACGCCTTTAGATCGCTCTGTTAGATATCCTTTAATTCTACCAACTACTATGTAGTATTGGGGTCCTCTGCCAATGAACATAGGTAGACTTGATTGTTTAGAAAGTCCCTCATATTACATGGTTTTGGTAAAACAAAAGGAGATCTAAAAGAAATCTGACAGAGAAATCTGAAGGTAGCTATACACAGGTCGATTTGTCACCGATCGATTCCCGATGGAACACCACCACCACCATCTGATTTGTGGTTGATTTGGACAGGAGCTGATCTCCAAAATGGCCGATTCCACAAATCCATTGATCGACTATGGGAGCCTTAAACGTCTATGGGGATGTAAGACAGTTCCTTGCAGCTCCTCCTTTCTCTGATGATGCAGCACAGTGGCAGGCGCAAGAGTTGACTTCCCTGTGCTCAATGACAGCCATTAAAGTACCTGATCACAGCTCTGCATTGTAATACACAAACTATTTTCTTTGTTGAAAATCATAGAATCAATATAAAAGAAACTGTTCAGTGAAATCAAAGTAAATAACCGTATAGCCCTTTTAGTAACTTTTGGGGATTTGTGATTTGGAAACCCATAGTAGACATCAACATTTCAGGAAAAGGGCATTCTCTAAGGCTACCAGTTATACAGGGACAGCCATCTTTAATAGTCCGAATTCTGGAAAGGCAATCATACATGGTCATTTAAGTAGACAGAGTCCATGGTGGAAATCTTTTACATGCCAATTCATGATCCAGGACTGACTAGTGGAACAAATATTAGAATGATGGAAGTCCAATGCCATTTATGAAACAAATGAGCAATGCTTAATTTTGCCCTAAAATGGCTCCAAAATGTCTATGGTATTTTAAACACTTGCTACAACTACAACATTTGTGGTGAATTTGCCCTCTGTGGCAAGGCAAAAGTTAGCTGGAGGCATAAGCTTTTTATAGTTGGAGAACAAGGGGGCACATGCTGGCTTAGAACAGAGCTCTGGCTTGGAACTTGCATGTATGTTTAATCTTCCTGACAGTCAGTTCCATTAACTGGTACAGAAATATTAGCAGATTTCAATGTAATATGTTAATATTTCTCAATTTCCACCCCCTTCCTGGGCATGTGAGGACTTGGGACCGTCACTGACATCCAGGAAGAAGACCCTGGATGTTCATGCTCATAGCAGGGGGTTGCCACTGTTATGCCTGGAACAAGTAAGAAATGCAGAGTGTGGCTCTGTTACTACTTTTAAAACCTACCATGAACCACACGCAAGATAAATTGGACATTAGATCACATGTGTCATGAATTAGCATTTTGATTATGACTTGTTTTTTCTTCCCCCTCCCCCAGGGTCTTATTAATAAAGTGGCACCAAGCCATATTGGTTGTCTGGTTCATGGTTGCTTTAATGCTGCTGTACCAAAACCCTTGAAGATGCCAAATGGAGCTTGGCAGCATATAGGAGTGACGGTTGGCGATCAGATTGTGTTTGAAGTGTTCCGGGTGGATTCAGATGTTATGGGTGTCTTCTTCGTCTGTGGAAAAATGGACAAGAAGTAAGTTGTGTGTAACTACTGCCATCGTAGCTATTTTCTTAACCTTGAAACACTGACCTACTTTGCTTCATTATCTATCGTAAGATCTAGGCATTCGCTACTGATTATGCACAGTCCACATCCCACTTGTGGTTTCAGGACCTTTCAGCCCTCCTTCTACACAAGGGTATAACAATGGTCTTTCTTTGGGTGAGGTGAATCTAACAAAATTTAGCAGTGAAGTTTTCAGGCTACATTTGAGCTCGCCATACTTGTATGGTTTCATGTTCATTCTGCCAGCGAGCAGTGACATCACCCTGCTTCTTTCTACCATCCACTGTATGTATGGGATAAGTGCCACTCACACATAGCTTCCTGTAAGATACTTTGGATGGGGTCCCAGACAAGAAAAAAACATCAAGGCAGATCACCGTGCGACTGACTTGTGGTGCTACTCTGGTCGATCCCTCTAGGTGGGCGCCTCTGTTAATTGCCAGCAGATGGATAACTGCATGGGGGCCCTTACAGGTTGCTTCTGTTTTTAAAGGCACCCACCGGTCATTTCTGTCAAGTAGAAAACCTGCTGCTCGTCCCTTATAGTGTCTAGATAACCGGGTACACTTTATCGGATCCCAGAGCCCTTCATACACAAATGTAGTTTAATTTTTTCTTGGTGCGGCCTCTAATAAAAGGGAAAAGCCATAGCCTATGTGGCAGCTCTATGCTATCTCAGACATTTTGAACCATTTGGGAATTCATCCCGTTTGATGACGCATGTATGTAATTGTTTCTGACTTCATGCTGCTAGTAACTTTCATATCATGATTATGCAACAGACACAATAGCAGGCACTATACAGAGGTAAAGAAGTATTTGATCCACTGCTAATTTTGTAAGTTTGCTCTCTGACAATAAAAGACCAATAAATGTCTTTAATTGTTATGGTAGATTTATTATATCTATGAGAATAACCCTAACAAACCCAGCACAAAGGTCAGAGATTAATGTGCATTGCAATGATTAATATTGGATCAATATTTATTCTGCAAAGTTAAGGGCTCCCAGGTGTCTTCACTTTATTCTGCTAACAAGCAGCCTTGGTGAGGTAGTCCCTACTAATCCCTGTTTGTTGCAGTACATCTATAAGGCTAGGTTGTGTTGCGCTGCAATGCGTTTCTAACACCCAGTCGTGTATATAAGTTGTCACTGGGAAGGCGAACCTTAGTTCACTAACCCAGATCTACAAATTCACCCTAAGGCTCCAAATTGATCGACAGATATATATAAAAAATTCCATGTGTTTATTCAGTAAAACATCAATACTGGTCCGCTGGCCCTAAAAACTGATAAACTCGACATGTGGTTACAAACATAAACTACATCAATATAAGGTCTGATGGTGATCTTACATACAGATGAATAACATGACGCCCAACCCGAAGCACGCTTTGTTTTAAGAAAACTTCATCAAGGGTATACAAGAGTGTGATTCATTCCATAAGAATTAGGCTTGATAAGCCATCTAGGATGTGACCAATCAGGGCCAGAACCGAATCCCTGCCAGGGAGCGGGGGACCAAGAGAGTACCCCACATCCAACATAAATCAGGTATTATTGGGGTGTCAAGAAGACAAGGTAATTCTGTTGGAGCGTAAGGTGGTGTCTTTGAGGCAGTATGAGGGTCCTGACTTCCTGACTGGGCCAGTTGGATGTCATGGTCCGAGTCAGTGGCATTTCTTCACTGTTTAAATGCAGGGAGCACCATGGGAATGCATGCACCCCATAATAACCTGGTCGCATTGCGTTAATGTCAGTGCAGGTCTGTGCATTGACATTAACGCAACCCATCTCTACAGCCCATGTGGAGGTACATCCATTGATTATTAATGGGTGTGTCTACATCCCTGTGTATGGTGCGAGTCAGAGACTTTAACTCCATAGAAATAGACATAAAGTCACCTTTACACAGATGCAATCAAACCAATTCCAAACTAGTCTCCATGGCCAAGACCAAGCTGTCTAAGGAGCCTACAGAAGACTACATTGGGATACAAAACTATTGCCAGCTTGTTCAGAAGGAGACAACAGTTGATTAGATGATTTATGGGGGGGGGGGGGGGACTCTGTACCTTGGTCTAGAGCTTCATGCAAGATATGGCTACAGGGTAGGAACTTGTCAATGATCAGGTCAGCTGGGACCATAACGCCAAGAAAACAATGTGGTAACTACGCTGTCGTGAAGGACTGAAACGTAGCAGCGTCTGCAAGGTCCCCCTGGTCAAGACAGCACATGTACTTGCCCATCCGCAGTTTGGCAATGGCAACAACTCCATGATCCAGAAGAGAAATTGGTGAAAGTGTTGTGGTCAGAGGAGACCGAACTTGCCAAGTTTGGAATGAGAGGAATGCTGCATGTTACCCCAAGAACACCATACCAACTGTTAACTTGGGCAGAACGACAATGAGGTTATCTCGGAGTGAGTTTCTCAGCTGATTACTCACCCCGAGATAACTATAATAAAATTCACCTGTTCCCCATCAAAGTTTCCGATGCTTCCGTGCCCGCCCTAATGACGTCAGATATGACACCGGAGGGGTAGGCCGCGCCAATGACCTCCATATTATTGGAGTGGTGTTGCTTTTTCCGAGCACACCTCCAGAGTCACCGGTGTGCTCCCCCTCCCCCCCCCCCCCAAAGGGGTGTGGGGGGGGGGGGGCTTCTGCTAAGTATACTATTTTTCATCGCATTAATGGGACCGTGGACAGAACCGTGGCAAATCTTGGGTTAGCACCCCCTTCACTTTGCAGGGTTTTTGAAAATGAGACCTGGGTGACTTTTGTACCATGGCAATGACCTGAAACATATGACCAAGGCAACAACAGCTTGCTATTGAGATGTGTGCAAACCTGATGGCCAACTACAGAAACATCTGATCCAACATGGGTTTTCCAACAAGTACTGTCATCATTTGGAAAGGGAGCAAACCCATTTTTTCCTCATTACAATGCAAATTATTCTGACTTGAGGAAAATATTGGGTTCATGTTTGCAACTTTTAGACTGAGAGAGCCATTTTAACAATATACATACGATTTACATGTATGACTTTAGATCTTAAATGTATAAAATACTGTTGGGGAAGTTATTAGCAAGTTTTCTGCAGTTTTCCCTGCATGTGCGTAAATATATTGTTTGTCAACATGAAGTCTGTTTTATTTGATAATACAAGTGGGTTAATTTTGTTTGTTTTATATTTTACAGAATGGAAGCCGATGCCATAGAAAAGTTAAATGAGGCAACGAAGGAAAAAGCTTGTGAAGTTTCTTCCGCTACTACAGAGAGACCTTCAGAAGACGGGGCAGATCCTGAATCACAAGGAATTCCCAAAGATACACCGAAGAAAAAAGCCAAGAAACGTAGAATATCAGAGACACTTAAAGAAAATATTTCTGAAAACCCAGAGGTTTCGGATGAGATGAACAGAACCCTGGAAGAAATCCCAAAGAAAAAGTCCAAAAAAAGTAAACGTCAGGAAATAAATCCTCAGAGTGACATTTCGGAGGTTGATGCCTCCATAGAGAATAATCCTGTGGCTGATAGTTCTTCTGATTATGTAAACCATTCTGTTGATAATGCGGTTAAAAAAATACGCAAAAAGAAAAAACATCATGAGAGCTTGCTTAATGTTGACGCTGACAATAACATCGTGGACAGCAGTATATTGAGTCTTGATTCTGAACCTTTGGTTTCTTCTCAAAAAAAGTCCAAGAAAAAGAAACATAAGGATAATGAAACATTGCAGAATGGCTTAGCGGAAGGATCCTCCTTTATAGAGAATATTGTGGTGGGGGAGGATATGAGAGCAGACGCTGGAACTGTTCTAGAAAACCAAAAAAATAAACCCAAGAAAAAACACAAGCGGTCTTCTGCCACTGAGGACTCCAGTAATGGTGGAACGGACTTTGCATCACAAGAATCTCTGCTGGATGACTCCACAATACAAGAAACCCCAAAGCACAAGAAACATAAAAGAAAATCTCTTGCTAATGCAGTAGCTGAAAGTGACGACAGTTCCTACCTGGCTGAGAACGTAATGTCTTCTGAAAGTCAGACGTATTCAGAACCGAAAGCTAAAAAGAAGCGGAAAGAGTAAAATTTTCTGAAATTTGTAGTTATATATTTTTTCCTATTGAAAATATATTTTAATGTCAAATGAAAATTTTAAAACAATAAGACTGTTATTGTGGTAAATGATCTGAAATTGTATCAACTTATTAATATTTGTCAACATATTTCTGTGATTCCAGATATCCTTTGGAATGCTTTGTTAATTGTTTTTGGTTTTATTTTACTTTATTACCCCCAAAATTGTACAATGGCAATTTACTGTTACTACAGTGATGGATTTGCTGTTCAGATTATGAAATTATTTCTGTGCTGAAAAAAAATCTTATTCAGGCAGTTGAGAGAAGTAGTTAAACAGTATTATGGTGACCACCCTTTCCTTATTGCTTGTAAAGAGGGGTGATTGTATTTACTCATTGAGTGGACGCATTTGGGAGCCCAGTTCCAGTGAGAGTTTACTGCTTCTACCCGATTAAAAAGAATCTGTACTGTAAAAAACTGAAGAAAGAAAAAGAAAGTCAGCGGTCTTTTTCTACTTGCCTGTCCCTCCTCCTGTCATGTTTACTTCTGCCCATCTCTCAAGACACTTATACTAATTTGCAGCCTGATCTTGTCTCAATCTGAAAGTCCTGCAATGCACCTGGCAGCATGCCATGGAGCAACTCCACATTATCCCAATAACAGATACTTTGCCTAAGAAAAGCTAATTACATAGTGTTTTCTTCATCATGTAAAGGCCCCTATACACCTTGCAATGTTACCATACAATTTCTGTACAATCAACTTTTGTTCTACCAAAACCATGTAATATGAGGATCTTACTAAACCTTCCAATCACAATGTATTCATTATCAGGACCCGGCACTACATAGTTGTTGGTAGATCTAAAGGAAATTGTATGGAGTCATCTAAAGGTCTATGGGGGGCTTAAGGCAGAGGTTATGGAAGAGATTGAATAAATGGAAATGTCACATTAAAGAGAATAAATTCTTGCACAAGTTCTCTCCGCAATGAATTTCAGTAAAATCTAATAAAAATACATTTCAAATATCTCTGGCTCCTTCAATAATAACCTTTCGCAGGTATTCTTTCACTTAACGCTTTGTGCATCACCACAGGCATGAAAAGGGTAATGTTTGAGCCGTTATTTTGGGGTATCTAAACTCTAGATCTGGAAGTTGTTTTATATAAATAGTTAACTATAAACTATCTTAAGTACAGCTGTTTTTTTTTTTTTTTTTTTTTTTTTATTCTAATTTCTCATTGTGAATTCTCATGCATTTCACATTTTGTCTTTTACCAAAAAGGTTCATCTTTATACTTTTTGTTTTGCAGAAAAATGAGTTGCACAAATATCATGCAGTGTAATATATACATTTACAGGTTCTCTGTAGTTTGAATAATATCTACTGCATAGGTTGCAGTTGTATTTTTATGCCAAAATGCTTATGTTTATATTATATGTTTATATTATATAAATATTATATAAATATTTATGTAAGAAGAAAAACTTGGGTTGGGTAGGGAAGGTTAAGACTTCCTTTGATAGTCTAAGCCATTTGGGGACATTCTACTACTGGAAAACAAGGCCGCTAACCCTGGAACGATTAAAATTAGCTATCATTTTGGGGGTTAACAAGGCATTAATATGAATTTTTGTTTTTGGGATGTTGGAAAAGCAAGAAATTGTTTACCCACCTATCTGTAATTTGCCTTTTCTGGCATTTCTTCATGGCAACTTGGACAAAGTTGGACTGCCTTCTGAATCTTATAGGACTGGTGAAGAATTATGGTAGCACAGTCTCAGCCACTTTCTTTGTATGTATCAATGTTGTTCTCTGAGAGGAAAGTATGTATGCTTCCATGTATAAAATGTTCTGCTCCATGCAATGGATATCATGACAGAACATCTATTGTATGTTCCAATCGTAAAGAATACCTTTGTATGTTCTTTATATGTCTGTATATGAATGGTGGAGAATTTCTCTTTAATTTCTCCATATCTTTGTGTATGAATTTATCCCATGAAAGATCTTGCAGATTGGTTTTAGAGACATTGAGTTGCCCATGTTGCTTTTCCTTTAGTAGGGTGAGCCCATACTTCTCTGGGAAGGGGAAGACTGCAAATGCCTTCTATATAATCTTGGTAAAAGTGCATAAGGGTTCAGATAACACAGACACGTAGGACACGAATGCTGTTTGTGATGTTCTGTTCCATGGTATAGGGATGTTGGCACATCTAAGTATGTAAGGGGGATAAACATTCTGTTTGTGAGTGTACAGTGCTTCTGGAGTCCAGTGCAATTCATGAGTAAATACAAAGGAATATCTTCTGTGTTTCAGTGGTTCAACAGTCCTTCTTCCTCAGGGCTTTGCACAGCAGTAACATTGCAATGAATAAGATTAGCTCTGGACAATTGTGGGATGCATTTTGGAAATGTGGTTTGCTTGCTACTATTAGGCTTTGGTCCTGAATAAAAAGTATCTTGGTTTCGGTTCAGATAGTTATTTCAGACAGATGTTACTAACAAATGTATTACATACAACCTATTCTACAAATACACTTCTGCTTTTTCTTGCCTAGTAGAGCTTCATGTCTAGGATGCCTGTTGTAGAGGGGGGCCACAATAAGTTACTACCCCCACTTTTTCTGCCTTGCCAAGTCCTTTACTTATTAGGGGTCTGTTAGGGGAGGGGCACACTTCTTACCCTGCTCAGCCACCAGGCTCCATGCCTAAAGGGGTCTGATAATTACACATGTGTAAATGTGGCATAAGAGAATAGGTATGGAGTCTAGATTAATTTGAATTTATGGAAATATATATATATTTATATATATTTTACAGCGTACATGTTCACACAGGTCCCCGAATCCAACCCCCTCCATCAAATTTGGTGGTGATAACATTTTAAAGGCTTCAAAAGTCTGCACCCCCATACCTTTCAATATAGTATGGACTTTTTGCCATAATCAAGCTCTTTATTTCTTTTTTGGTCTTTGTAGGTGAATTTAACAACACATTACAAATGACAGGAGAGGTTCCAGAGGCTTAGAAAGTTATAATAGCAATTGTGAGATGTGCATTTTCATTGGTTAGGGAGATATTAAATTATATAAGGTATGCAGAGGTTAGGATGATGATGGTAAGGTTGAGTAGGGATAAGGAAAGCTAGAAGAATGGGATATAGATTAGGAAAACAGGGATGAGGGGCTAGCACCATCAATACAACCAATCGCCACCAGAACCATGACTCTCCCCTTTGCCCATTATTTTCATCCCTCATCCATAATGACTTCTCTCTTAAGCCCCCCATACACCTTTAGATCACTCCATACAATTTACTTTAGATCTACCAACAACTCTGTAGTGTATTGTCCTCCCTGATAAAATACATCATGATTGGAAGGTTTAGAAAGGTCCTCATATAATCGTCGATGTTTGTGGTGTTTCTCCTGGATCGATTAGATTCTATATAATAACATAGACCACTTCAATCTGAACTTCAATCGTTTCCATACCAAAATCGATGATTTTAGTAATATTTTGGAATCTAAATCTCACCACAATCGCAAACTCAATGTGGGGTGTATGTTGATGCGATTAAGATCGATTTTCGATTAGACGATTGAATTCCTCGATCTATTTGAGCATCGATTGAACCAAAATTGAACCGTGTGTGGCTAGCTTTAGTGCCCTTGTGTCCGCCTACCTCATTGTTTGTTTACTTTGTCAACATTAGTTTAAAATAATCCAACAGAGTGAATGTTTTACAGACTTGTACTTAGAACTGTGATCTCCGTTTTCTGGCATGTGAGGACTGGCACATTGTTTCTAACCTTTCTGATAAGATTCTTGTCATAGGGAAGAGTGCATTCCTATAACATGCATATTGGTTATCATTTCACATCTATGTGATGGAAGGACTCCTCTGAGTTTGATTTGTGCACTGCAATAGTTCAAGAACACAGTTCATAGATAACCTGCATTAAAGCCAAGTAGATTTCATTGCATGATAAAATACTAAAGGCTAAAGCCTCCCATAGACGGGCCGATTCCCGGACATAGTTGCGGCCGACCGACCGCCGTGCTTGCTCTCGCCGAACACATAAAGGTCGGTTGCCCGCAACTACAGGGGAGCCCACCTTGAGGATCCGACCAAAAGAGCCAGCAGGTCGGTTTGCACACGGATGCGTCCTGCTGGTTCTTTTTATGCCTGATCCTCCGATCCTGCTGCAGGCAGTTACTGTGGATGGGTAGTCTCCTCCCCCTCCAAGTTAATTGGCTACAATCTGACAGGAATCGCGTGTGTTAGTGGAACACACAGGATTCCTGTCAGTTCTCTAGCCGACTCCTCAAAGCGTGGTGATGTCACCAAGCTGTGAGGAGTCTGCTACATGCCGGCCATGGATCAATACGTCTATGGTCGGCTCAAAAGCCAATACCTGTGGTTCGTGGCTAACCGTATCCACTTTAATGAAATTTTCATCTCTTCAGGTCATATTTGTAGCCAAAATACCATTAAAAAGTATGCAAACATCTGGACATTGTCATGCCAGATGGGGATCAATGGTTACTCTTCACAAAAAAAAGACTCCATGCTGCTGTGTCTGGTAAGCTCTGGAAAAGGGGAGTCAATGACGATGTAGGTTCCCCCTCCAGAGCATAACAGGCCCCTTTTGGAAAGCCTGGAAGGTAGGACGATCATTATATCTGATGAGAAGGAAAAACCCACAATTGTAGAAATGTTTTTAATAAATATCAAGATTGTTTAAGTTTTTTTATTTTGGCCCAGAGCAGTGGTGGGAAACTGAGGGACAACCATAATATTTTTAATCTATACTGACTTGTATAAGCTGAGGTGGGGCCAAAGAACGCACAAAGTGCCGCAGGTTGGGCACCTGGGGCCCAGAGTATTAAGCTAGCCATACACGTGTCGGATTCCATGTCCAATCGATTCATCATCCGATCAATTCCGGCGATTCTGTCGGGAATCGCAGGTGTGATCAATCGGCCAATTAAGAGTATCCATCGCAGCATACCACCTTGTCCAGCGGATTCCGGGACGGATCCGTGTCCGATTGTCCACCTCACAAATGGCAACTCCCCCTGATCCGGACAGAATCGCATGAGAAAGACCAACATGTTGGTTCTCCGTCGGATCCGATTCTGAGCCCCTGATCAATCGGACGCGAACGATCGGACCAGGTGGGCTGCATGCGATTCCGGCACGATCGTTTGGCGTGCACGCGCCCGGAATCGATCGTGCCGGAATCCGGTGCAAATCCGACACGTGTATTGGGGCTTTTAGAGTTTGATACCCCAGATTCAGATAATTCAATATCACTCCTCTCCTGGTTAAGTGACAATGCAACATAAACCTGCAATAGATCATTGGTAAGATGTGTCCCATGTGGTTGATTTATTTTTCCATACAATTTGGCATATATTACTTTACTAGCTTCAGTTAAATTCTATTCATCCTTAGGAACCTCCTGTGTAAAATTGTGGACTGGTAGACCAAAAAGTCCAATACTTGACTAATAGACCAAAAATGGTACCATGTATAGTAACCATTGCTGAAGATGCATTGCTAACATCTGCATATCTGGATTAGTGTTCAGCACAAATATTCGAATCGCAAATTTTTATTCGCTGAGAATTTGCGAAGATTTCAAATAGATGTTCGTAATCTCCAATATTCGAGATTCTGGGGAAAGTACAATGCATTGCGCACACAAAATGTCTTACGTGATTTTCAGCTACAATTTTACATTCTGCCACTAGATGTGGCTGTGACATTGCGATAAATCCCTTTACAACTGCCGAAGTTTCCAGACTATAATTAAAGGAGATCTCCAATTTGCAAATTTACTTTGAATATTTGGAGAATCATTTGAGAAATGTTGCAAATTCGAATATTGCCTATTCTGCTCATCTGGATACCTTTCTACACTAGTGTGCGACTGTGTTACCTAGCATTTATTGAATTAAGACTTGTCAGGAAAATAAGTATTTGGACCTGGTAGTGCTGCTGTTTCGCTTAGCAGATCTGGTGGGGATATGTGGCAGGAGGGAAGCATTAGTGGTGCATAAGTGCACTTGGTGCAAGTCAACAGGTAACTTACTACTGGAGATGAGGAGATTGCACAAAATATCACACCATGCATTAATATTACTGGAAGTAGTAGAGTGTTGTACAGTGTTAAGCTGGGAATAGACGGTACGATTTACCGTCTATTCCTTATCCAGTTCTCTGCACTAGGAGCGGTGTGATGACGCCCGCCTGCTAGTGCCGAGAATCAGCCAGAACTCTTCATCTGCAGCTCATTAGTTCGGCTGGGGGCAGCTGTACCCAGCCGAACTTATGGGATCGAGTTAAAATTTACCATCCTGTCTGATGAACTGTGCGATCCGGCAGGACGGCTGATTTTAGCCCAATCCTCGTTGGTTGCTGCCTCCAATTTCTGCACGACCCGATCCTTAAGGGATGCGGGAGTGCGCACAGCATCAGATTGGGGATTGGATCGGGCAGAAATTGGAACGTGTATGTCCAGCTTTAGCCATCGATAAATGCAGAAAGTTTGGAGTTCAAGTGCTACCGTTTAATTGGCTAAGTGAAGTCTTCAAACTGAACTGAGTAACATGCGGCCCTTTGGGCGTTCCTTGGAGGCCCCCCTTGGTGTTTTACTTGCGGCCCCCGAAACCTACTATTAATTCACAGGGCATAAGAACTCACCTCTCCTCGCCCAGGATCTTTGCCCAGGACCTTTCCTCCTCTTTCTGCTCTAAGAATATCCCGTTCAATGAAGATGATGCCTATGCTCCCACTATTCCACCAACGAACAGGGGATTATTGTATGTGGCACATAACCTCAGAATAGAGGCATATAACCTTTAAATTTTAAGCTGGCCATACACCTTTAGATCTCTCTGTCAGATATCCTTTAGATCTACCAACAACTATGTAGTGCCAGGTCCTCTGCGATTGAACACAGGTAGACTTGATGGTTTAGAAAGTCTCTCATATCACATGGTTTTGGTAAAACAAAAGTAGATCTAAAGGAAATCTGACAGAGAAATCTAAAGGTAAATGGGGGTCCTAAAGGAAATCTGACAGAGAATTCTAAAGGTGTATGGGGACCCTAAGGTTATGTGCCCCATAGATATCATCAAAGGCTTTGAAAATATCTATGAGGCACATAACCGTTGATAAAATTTGACAAAATGTACATTACCACACTACAGTGTTCCCTAATGATTGATTTATAATTAAAAACAAGTTTTGTTATTTAAAATGGAATATTGTCTTCTAGCTATACCTGCCGTCATTAGAAAATGCTTATACAAGTCAGTATAGATTGAAAATGTTATGTGTGGCCCTAGGGCTGCACTTGTGGCCCTCCATATAAACTAAGTTGCCCACCACTGCAATAGATGGTATCTCCCCAAACTTTCTGTATGATACTGGAAAGTAAAATTCTTGTGGTTATTTCAGCTACAACCACATGATGGCACTGTTGCACCATCAATAAAACTCGCTTCCTATCCTAGCATTCAGCGGATGTGAGTTCATCTAATGTAATGTTATGTCAATTTACGTAGATGGCCTTTTCCTCATAGCTATTACTGGATAGGCATAGCAAATTTGATTTCATTTAATGGCAAACTATTTTGTGAATAAGTATTATTATAAGTAGTGTTATTTTAAATAGGTATTATGTTGTACAGGTAGAAAGTATTATTCAAAAAATCAAAAAACGTCTACTCACTTCAGCTCTTTGTTTTATATTCATTGCCAGAAAAAAATGATTCCTCAACATTTAGGGCCTGTAGTAGCAAACAAATCTATTATCCAAGAACATATTGCCTTTTAGGATTCAGTTGTTGGCTCTCTATCAATGAACATGCTGCACTTGCTTGTTAGAGACAGCTGGAAAGTTATTTGTACACTTTATGTAGTGAAATATGAGAAATAAACATCATCTAGTTCTATACAAATCAATTTTCAAGCAACTAATTTAAACGATCATTTTGTTTAAGTCAATCAAATGAAAACATTGAACTGTGTAACATTAGCAGAAATACTAATAAACAGGTAGATCAATAGAAAAGAGGTCAGCAGAACATGACAGGTCCGGCTCTTCCCAGTACCTATGCTATGGATTTGGGCTGGGACTGAAAAAGTATCATGTGGTAACCAAAATTCAGAATAGACTCATAGTAGGGGTGGTTTCACTACCACCCTATTCCTTGCGATCTCAACAAAATGCATTAACCCTGACGCAGGGCTGCGCATTCGTCTGCAAGTGAGAATGTTTGAGACACTTTTAAGCACTATGTTCCTTAGCTGTTAGTAAGGGCTTGTTTCTATTTGCGATCGGCCATAGATGGACGCATTTTTAATTGCATTAAAAATCATTGCTCAGTTTCCACTTAAGAGATCGGGCACGGATGCTATTTAGCGCGCCATTTAGAACGCTACCCTAACGCATTTTTAATTGCAAGCCTCGCCGGATCGTGGCGAAAATCGCTTTACTTTGAAATAATATCACCAATAATGCAATTATTAATATGAATTAATGTGTAGCAGCAGCTCTTCAGAATGGCCCGTTCCACAAATGTTTGTAAATGCAGACTGCATGACAAGGTACTTGTCATATAGAGTATATATGCCTGTGAAAATGGGTCTAAGGGCCCCCATACACCTTTAGATCTCTGTCAGATTTCCTTTAGATCTCGTTTTGTTTATCAAAACCATGTAATATAAGGGACTTTCTAAACCATCAAGTCTACCTGTGTTCAATCGCAGAGGACCCTATACTACATAGTTGTTGGTAGATCTAAAGGATATCTGACAGAGAGATCTAAAGCTAGCCATACATGTGCCGATTCCATGGCCGATCGATCACCCATCCGATCGATTCCGCGATGCTAAAGGGAAACGGATGTCCGATCGATCGCCCAATTAAGCCTGTCCCTACTACCTTGGGCCACTAATTCCTGGACGATTCCGTGCCCGATCGATCACTTCACAAATGGCAACTCCCCCTGATGTGTGCCTAATCGGATCAGAATGACCAGCATGTTGGTTCTCTGGCAGATCCGATTCTGGGCCCCCTATTGATTGGATGTGATCGATCGGTCAAGGTGGGCTTCACGCGATTCCTCAACGATCGATTGGCGTGCACGTGCCCGGAGTTTTACTTAAACCTCCCTGCTGAGGTCCAGATTTCTGTACCAAAACCGCACCATAGACTTAAATGTAATTTTTTGTGTTGTAGACGTGTAACTTACCAAAGTATGTCCGTACAAGGGTCTAGTAGACATCCTGAATATAATAATGCTTGAAACACACAATTATGTAAAAAAAAATTATTACATTAGAAAACAAAAATCATTAGGTATCATTTCAATGATAAAATCTCTAAAATACTTATTTTGTATGATAGATTTCAAAACAGTATGTATTCATATTTATGTTTTATCATTTATTTTAATTCAATTGGAAATGTGTTTTTTTTACTTGTATTTGTTATCACTGTATCCAGAACAATAAAATTTGGCACCCTTTCTCCCCTGGTGTGATGGACCTGGTGACTTCACACCAGGGGAGAGAGGGGTAACTTCAAAGGGTCTCCATAGAAAACTGTTTTTGTGCAATGTACTTTCAAATCTCCCACCTCTGTCCCGATGTGACGTCATAACCCCCAGGGGGGTCCGCTTTCTTGCAGCACCTCCTCGTTAGATTGGAACCACTGTAGCAGTGCGGAACTATGCACTGCTGGGGCTCCGATCTCCAGACGGCCCCATTTCGTCCAGTGCAGTACTAACAGGACAGCGCTGGACTAGATGTTGCTGTCAGGAATGCCAGTAGAGTTAATGGCAAAGCACAATGGACCTGATGTACTAAAGTACATATTGCATTGATCACGCTTATCTTGTCTATATTGTCTATTCACTACAGGACCTCAATGTTCTTTATATACTTAAGCATGCTAAGAACATTGGTATTGTTAAGTACTGCCTTTTTTCATGCTACAGTATTACATGTTATGTGTTTGTTTTTTGGCGTGATGCTTTGCTTGGTGCATTGCTTAACAATTGCATGCAATTCCAAAATGAACTCATACCATATCAAATTATTCCTGCTCTTGTTCATTTGGTTTAGAAAATCCGGCCCAGTTACTGATTTGTGAGAATAGTGTAATTTACAATCTATGTTTACCATGTTTTCAGATGTGAAATTCAGCTCAATATGAGTTCTAGATTATTACTAAAAACAGGCCTATCAAAGATGTGCAGTAACCCCTACTTACCAACTGAACGATTATGTTGGCACCTTAGAGAGATTCAAGCTAGCAGAAGCTAATTTTCAGAGTGTGAAAACTGAAACCAACAATTTCTGGTACTGTACTTCTACATATTCATGTCCATAAGCTAAGGGAGCTTGTACATGTTTTGTTTTTGCAGCATTGTATGATTTATTAACTATTTTTAAATCTAAACTTTAGTTTTAGCAAAAAAATATATATATATGGTGCCCACATGATCTTCCACTCAACGCTCTGAGCTGCGGTCACAGGAACTTATGGCATTTCCAATAGTCTTGCATTGTAACTAAGGATGCCATGTGTCCCCCAGAGCCCTGAAAGCCAGCATGTTGCTTATGGCCAGGAGAAGGAAAGATAAGGTAAATAAAAGTGTCACTTAGATAATCAAAAAACAGACAAAAACATTTTGTGGGGGCTAAGTATAGGCTTTATATAGTGAATATAGATATAGGCTAAATATACTGCAAAGACTATACGTTTGTTTTTTTATATATTATGCCTCAAACCAAGCAAAATTTTCTGGTGTCTTGAATTTGAAAAGCAAATTTTATCCTTGCTTGACTTCAACAAGCCAACAGGGGTGAGACCTGGTTTGGTCTTCTGTTTTTGCAGCCAATCTACTTCAAAGTTCAACATACCTCTAAGCCGGAATCCTGGGCATACAGTAGTTGCAGGCAACCGACTGCCGTGCTCACTCCCGCTGAACACATAAAGGTTGGTCGCCCGCAACTACAGGGGAGCCAACCTAAGGGTTCGACCAACAGAGCCGGCAGATCGGATTGCACACGGATCTGTCCTGCTGGTTTTTTTGGTGGCCAATCCTCCGATTCTGCTGCAGGCAGTTAACTCAGAGGGTAAGTTAATTGGCTCCAATCTGTCAGGAATCGCGTGTGTTAGTGGAACAAACAGGATTCCTGACAGTTCTGTAGCCAACTCCTCACAGCGTGGTGACGTCACCGCGCTGTGAGGAGTCTGCTACAAGCCTGCCATGGATCGAGACGTCTATGGCCAGCTTAAGAGATGATTTAAGGTGGGATAGATCCATGCTCTTCTGCATACATTGATTTTAGTGAGTGGATATTTAAGTTGAATGTTGTTGTTAATTAATTAGTTTGAAATTTCTGTCAGATTACACTAGTCTGACTGTTCAATGTAAACCTTATTGATAGTGGTGTGTGAAATTCCCAGTAGATCCGTTACTAAAATACCCATGCTAGTCCATTTGCCACCAACAACCATTTCATGTTCAAAATCACCTAAATCACTTTTCTTCCTCATTTTGATATTTGATGTGAACTTTGGGTTGGTCGTGTTAACAATGGCTACATTGATGTGGTGACAAGGTGATAAGCTGGTTAGATATTTGCATTAACAAGCAGCTGAAAAGCGGACCTAACAAAATGTCTGCAGAATGGACCAAGGTGGCTTCTTCAAATGTCCATCTCCAACCTGCAAAAAGAGTTAGCCAAATTGTTCTCTTCTATGGAAATAAAACAATCTCACCTGCTACAAGCTGTGCATGAAGGCCATTTAGGATGCCCATGTTTGTAACTTAAACCCTAGTGAACGTTGAGTTGGAGGGAACATTGGTGAAATGGTCCTTGATAGTGATGGCCGAACATCGGCCAGGACTGTCCGCCGTCCGCCTGTTCGCGGACAGATTCAAATTCCCCGCAGGGAATTTGAATCGGAAAAACCGGATGTGACGTCAGTGACGTCACATCCGGTCCCTGGAACGCATACTGGAACGCATAGTTCCTGGTTCCGTGAGCCGGATGTGACGTCACTGACGTCACTTCCCGCTCCGACCCGGTTTTTTCACTAGGAGACTGGCTTTATGCCCGGTCTTCTAGTGAAAAGATTCTTCCTCCGGCACGATCACACAGGTTGTGATCCTGCCGGGGGAAGAATAGAGATCATCTTCTCGCTGGCGAACGGAGCGAGGCGAACACCTTGCGGACAGTTCGGCCATCACTAGTCCTTGACTTAGGCAGGGTTTGGAGGGAAAATTGTTAACCCCCAGAGACCAGGTGTTGTAATATTACGTCACATTTAAGGCTACAAAAATAAACCATCCCCTATTTTCTTATTTTTAAAACCTCATGTGCATTACTAATAGGTCATATTGTTCAGTTTTGCAAGCCTATTGCATGGTTGAATGTGTAAATAGGCCTGTTTATCTGGCCATGAAGCCATTCAACAAAGTCATACAAGAAGTTTTTTTCTATATTTGAGTCTCTGTGGGTTAAAGCTAAAGAGCATACTGGCTAAAGGTGGGAGTGGTCATGGAAAAGAAGAGGTGGAAGAATAGAGTTTGGTCTGGAAGTGGCACACACTCCCTTCCTTGTGTAGGAATTGGTGTGGGGAAATGGGTTTAGTTTTTTCTTGTTCAACTTTTGTTTTTGTTATCCAGTTGGCTAAAGCTCTTGATGAGTTTATTGGAATCTTTTGTACAATGTAACCTGGTGGAGTGTATGGTTTTTCAGGACTTACTTATAAGCCCGATCCATAGTCAAGTCATGTATTATGGGATCTTTTACCAGCGTTAAATGCTTCTGCGTTTTATTTCTTCATATGTATCAAGCATTATGAACCCCATTTTTTTCATAAGATTTTTTGCTTACAAACGTTATTCTTTGCTTTACCTATACTGATATAATACTAATATAACACAACACAAAATAACAGAGATACATACATAATACTTTCTGTAGAAATGACCTGTGGCATTACTTAGAAAACCATATAAGACAATTTAGCATTGCACAGGCAGAATTTATACTCTTTATAATAAGATAGAGAGGGGACTAGTTGGACCTAAATATGCTGATTTGCCACATCCCAACTAGATATGTTAAAGGAAAAAAGAAAATGTTTTC
>CM070036.1:112851603-112864180 GCA_036250615.1 Ptychadena robeensis
CCCAAGTCCCTCATCCGGATTTAAACGGAGAGGGAAAACATTTTCTTTTTTCCTTTAACAGAATTTATACTCTGTTGTGTGTTTGTGCTTAAAAATCAAAGCCAAAACCTCTACTCTACATTCTATGCTGCCGCCCCGGCTGAAATAACTCTGCTGTTTGTAAATCTGCAGCCCAGTACATTTCAGGAGTTCCCTGAAGCACGTTCAGTACTAAATCTCAAGCCATAAAGGCCCTGTAGATTACGTCACTCTGACTAATTTATATGTTGTCTACCTAATTAATCTCCCCATTTGTCTTCACTTTTTTTACCCTGGAAAAAGTTTCACTCTGTTCACTTCTTATTGAAATGATCCATATTTCTGTACAGAATTTGGCCGCCGCGTTTCCCCTAGGATAATCTTGAAGCCCCAGTTTGTTAAAAAACGTTTGAGTATTAAGATGTCTCTAATAAAACACAGTTCTGCCCAAGTGGTGTGAAGAGCTTAGCACCAGCAGAACCTCATGGCATTCACTAAACGGAGCTCAATGTACATCTCTGCAGCTGTTAAGGAAAACACAGAGCTTCACTGAATAGCGCCACCCAAGTTTAACACGTACAATAGAGGGTGCAGCTCATTTTAATCTACGCTCTCCCATCTTGATCATGTCAGCAGCACCTTACCCTGTAAGCACTTTGGAAATGGGACACCTTTTCTGCTTAGTCTTGCTGTTATTAATTAGTGGATTTTTCTATTATTGTTTCGTGTTTTCTTTACTTTTTTTACCAGCTTCGTACAACTTTAAACTGAGGAGGAGGAAATATCTGTACCACAAACACAGCAGGCCGTCGGAACATGTGATATACATACATTTGCTCCACATTTCTAACACATCATCTGAGCTTTGGAGAGGGGTGAAGTCTGTCTTTTTAGTTTATAGAGCAGTCAATAAATTCACAGCATAACATACCTGTTTTAAGGAGCATAATGCCAGCCCATTATTTCTAAAGCTTTCACTGACGGTGGATTATCAAAGACTGTCCTGGTAGATAAATATAAACATATTGTGCATTGAGCTGAATCACAAGGGTCTAGTGTCCATGTATCCAGGACTTATTTTAATTGACTTTATTGACTTTTTGGTCATTAAAATATGACTTAGGGCAGTGGTTCCCAAAGATTTACTTGCAGGGCCTCCCTTTTCTATTTTGGAACATTATCAAGCCCCTCCCCATTCAAACACCATTCAGTTCAGAATAAGGGCCGGCACCGCCCTGGAATGCCTTTGTGCTCCCCAGTTTGGGAACCACTGTATGTTAGTCATTACAAAACCAAAACATACATACACAAGCGTATATAGGACAAGTATAGACATATTTGACAGTATAAGGACAAATTTACTTTAGTTAATCCATGCAAAACACATGGTATTTGTCTTTGAAGATATTAACTGTGTGGCACTTTCTGGCACCACTCAGCATACCTCTCATGTTTTCCCTTTCTATATAAGGGGAAACCTCCTGGAAGTGACTTAACCGACGCCATGCTAGTCACCACTTCCGCGTACCAAAAGCAAAAAGTGACTCTCGGCACATCCTCCCAACAAGCAGGCAGGATATTACCCTCCTAAATTCGCATTCTGCATATTCTCCGGACAAATGGGAAGGGTACACTCTCTAAATCTCAAAGCCCCCCACCCCTTTCTTCCCCCTCTTTCTCACCATCCTCTCAGATTAGTATTCCCATGAACTCCCATGCCAGTAGGCTCAGTTGCACAGGAAAAATACTAATCCAGGATAAGGTCCAGAAAGAGGGGTTAAAAAAAAGTGGTTTCCCGGCTTAACCAGGTTACTTGACAGGTCTGCTTCACAGCCATTGTTCCAAAAAAGTCTAATCTGAGCATGTGCACCACAGGCCTATTTACTGCTATGACTAGTCCATACTAATAGTTTTGCCATTCTTCCAGTGGAATATGTCCCTACCATAGAAATAAAAGTGATGCCTTTACAAATTATGACCTGGTCATGCCTAAGACATTTAGTATTTTGGTTCAATAATGATATTTCATCCCAGTACAACAAGTATAACTTCCAACATTGCTTAAGTAAATTTGCATCTCCAGTCTGGGACAGAGCAGTGGACCAGATCCCGACAGGCAGTCAAAACCTGACAGCACCCCCCCCCCCTCCTGCCCCTGGGTGCAGCGCTCATATGTAGACCTGGTTTCCCTGATCAACATTGACAATTTTAGTGATGTAGGACCGCCAAAGTTGATAAGGAAAGCTGGGTCAGCGTGTGACCACTTTACAGGTGATTTGCTATGTCCTATGTATTAACAGTTAGGTTTTGGGGGCCGCATGTGGAGGACCAAGGGGGCCGCCAAACAATGCCCAATGGGCCGCAGGTTGGGCACCTAGGCAATAGACACTTCCAGGGCTACTCGTAATTGGCTGGATTTTAAAATAATTATTTAAACATACATTGCAACGTGTTACAATTTATTTACACGTAGTATTTTCAAATACAAAAAGTAAATAAAGTTAAATCAAGGTTTAATGCTTGTCCCTTGACTGGTTTCGAGAGTAAATCTCGCTTCTTTAGGAGAATTAAGTATATAGTCACAAAAGCAAAAAGCTGGGAATATATAAGAGATAAATAAAATTTGAAATGAATGATGCATTGTATGCAATCACGTATTGGAGCATTGTATGCAATCACTTATTATGTTACACGGTGGTCGGTCTTAAGCCCCCCATACACCTTCAGATTCCTCCATACAACTTTCATGAGACCTACCAACAACTATGTAGTATAGTGACCTCCCTGATAGTATACATAGTGATTGGAAGGTGTAGAAAGGTCCTCCTATTACATGGTTTTGGTAGAAGAAAAGTTGGTTGTACAGAAGTTGCATGGTAATTGTATGTGGTGTATGGGGGGCTTTAGGACTAGTCCAGCCCGGCACCCACTTTCCAGACTCTTGGGTAGACTCCTGTGTAGATGGCAAAAGTGGTAAATTCTAGACAGAAAAACATGTATAAAAATAAGTCTATATTGTAATGTTGGTGGATAGTATATGGATGGGGAAAAAAACACCCAGTGACCACTACAAACAGAAACCATTGATTGCAGTATGTGGTTATGGTGAGACAAGGAACCTGTGGTATAGATATACCTATCAGGTATCAGACAGGTATTTGAATGGCTGTATGTATTTGTAACAATAGACTCTTTCATTATTGATATATAGAGAGAGTTTGGAGTTCAAGCGATACTGTTTATTGGCTAACTGAAGTCATTAGAGAAGCAAGCTTTTGTCTCAGATTCTTTAGCCTGAAGAAGGGATCTGCGATATCCCAAAAGCTTGCTTCTCTAATGACTTCAGTTAGCTAATTAACGGTATCACGTGAACTCCAAACTCTCTATATTTATCGATGGCTAACACAGTACAACATTCTTCAATTATTGATATATGAAACACGCTATGTACATCTTACTTAAATTTTTTCAATTTACTAATTCATTATCCCTGTGAAATAGATGATTGCACATTTTTTGTAGTTGCAGATTATTGGCTTGTCTTACTTCCTGACAGCAAGTGTGTAGATAAAGTTTTCTTCTTGCTCTAGGAATTTTCTACAGGGATGTCTGGAGTTTGTTTCTTTCATTTGTCATTGTAGACATTAGAATAGCTTCTAGGAATGATGGGGATGTGAAGAGAAGAAAGAAACCAATCCATACATTTTACTTGGCCAAGTTTCAAATTCCAGTGAAATTTAGTCCAATTAATTTGATTGGGCCAGCTCAATGCCATTTAATATATAAGGTACACTAGAGCACTGACTTCAATCGCCAGATACCCAAGGGTGATAAAGGTATGCATCATTGAACTTTCCTTCGATTTCATGTGAACTTCGGCTATCATTATACCTCATAGTTCTTTAGGAACTCTCATCTAGGAATAGGCAAACCCTTTGATCTTGTGAGAAATGCTCCACAAATTTCCTGTGGTTCTGGGGATATTCTGGAATTCCTCTGTTGAAAATTCCACAGAAAGCAAACACTAAAATTAAATTATTTTTGACATACCATTTAAAATTGAGAAAAAAAAGTACACGGCAGACTTTCCAATATTTACATTGAAATTTGCTTCAAAGTTCTTTCTGATCTTCAATTAGTGGAATATTATAAACATTTTCAATTTCTTTTTTCGTTTTTACATTTGGCTGTAAATATACGCTAATTGCTGTAATTCAAAAACCTGGCTTCAGACTCCCTAGTTGTAGTCTAATATGTTAATCTGTTTCAAAACCTGCGAAAAACCCAATAAAATAATAATCTGTCATTTACACTCCTCTGCAGGATAATCAAACTCCTTAAAGCGGACCTACCACCAGAAATCTATGTTTTCATGAATGGCACTAGAAGTGCCAATATTAGGGAGGACTGCAGTGAAAAAACCCCAAAACTTACCTGTAATGAAAAATTTAAGAAGATAATCCCACAGCTCTTCTCGCTTCCTGTTTCACTTTAGGCAGAGAAAGGCAGAACGTCAGAACTTTGTTTTCTCAGTTATCTCCTTTGAAAATTCCCATAGTAGATCACTGAACGCCCCGAGTGGCCACCCGTGATATTGCACCCCCAGTTCTATGTGTTGCCTTGCAGCAAACCAGGAAGTGAGGAGAGCTGTGGGGCTATCTTCTTAAATTGCTCACTACAGGTAAGTTTTGGGGTTTTCTCACTGCATTCCTCCTTATTATTGGACCTTCTAGTGCCATTCATGAAAACATAGATTTCTGGTAGTAGGTCCACTTTAAATATATAGAAGTTGTTTTCATGTCAAAGAGGGTGTAGTTCACCCATCTAGTTCTAACAGAATGGGGTTATTGCCTTTTGATTGGCTATTCAAAGAGGTATGCTTGTTGTATTCTTTATTTGAAAAAAGGTGGCCATACCCACAACAATGGGCACTCAATAGATGACCCTTTTGAGCGCTGCAGTTTGTCGTTGCGGTCATGTCACCACCCTGCCACCGATCGACCGTCAATTGGACAGGAATCAAGGCACACCACTTTAGGGATCCGCTAATGTACGTGCAAGCCTCGGTTGCGTTTCAGTGGATGTGGATTACTGCGTCAACATCACCGTGACGGAGGCTCGGACTGACGGATCAGGAGCTCTGACGAGCTGTGAAGACAGCCCTGTCACAGCCCCACTGCCTTCAATGGGCGGCTCGTGCACTCCAGTAAAATCCCACTATTCAATGTAGGGATTTTAGCGCATGTGGAGCCCTAGCCTAACTCATGCTGGTTGTAACTCAAAGGTCCATTTGACATGGTTTATAATTACACACATTGTCATATGTTTTTCTATCATCTTCCACTACATCTCTTGTTTTTCATTAATAAGACATCTCCAAGCAGACATTACTCTCCCAGATGGAATGATCCCACTTTCTAATGGGGTATAAGTAGGTTTATTATGCCCTCATATATAAACTCTATATCCAGCTGTCTAAATGATGGTGAATTTTTACTCAATCAAACCAGACCAAAATATCTGCTTAGTAGTGTTTATCTTTCCACAGTAGAGTCCTCCACTGCATACCTAATGCGAAGGAACCCAATGAGTACAATGAAGAGGTATGCTAGATTTAAGCCATCCATACACATAGCCATCCCTGCGCTATTCTCGAATGGCCGTTTGCAGCGTGATGACGTCATTACACTGCAGCTGGTCGTTCAGAGAACTGGAGTGCAACCTTTGTGTGGTGGCGGATAATTTGGAAGGGGCCCTGGTCCCTATCCAAAGTAATGCAATCGGCCAGAGACAAACAAACATGTCCATTCTCTGGCCGATCGGGATTTTGGGCAACATGGATCGGTCGCTCATCAAAAAGTAAAATTTATAAAAAGGCAGTGATGTCTTTCTGGTGACAGTGATCAGATGATGTTTTCATTGTTACACATGACAGGCTTAATCATATTTTTCCACAATTTTGGTTCTCAGACAGTTCTGTTGTCCATGCTTAGTGTGGCACATACAGACACACAATGCAAAACTAAAGCTAGGCATACACGGGCCGATTCCCACCATTTTTCAGGAGATCGACCGCCGTGGGCGTTTCCTCGATCACCCGGCAGTCGCTCGGCCGCAAATCGGGTGCGCCCACATGGACAGATCGACCAGCATTCTCCTGCATGTTGGATCGCACAGTGATCCAACATGCTAGTAAATTCCTTGCCGATCCCATTTCTTCGTATGGGGACTGGCGCCCCCATCCAAAGTAATGTCTGGCACACAAAGGGTGCAGGCGATTACAGGGTGTCTAATTAAGGACCCCATAGAGACACCTAATATTGAGTCCGCTGGTCGGTCATGTTAAAGGGTCGTTTCCCTGGCGGTTAAAAACCGCCAGTGTAATTGTACCCTAAGGCTAAGTTTACACTGGCGGTTTTTTACCGCCAGGTAAACGACCGTTTAACGTGACCGACCGGTCGGTTTTCGGACGGTTGTCTCATAGAAAGTCTATAGGGTCCTTAATTGGACACCCTGTAATCGCCTGCACTGTTGTGCAGACGACTACAGGGAGTCGTTTATCCCACGTTTATCTAGCAGCTCGGAAATCGCCAGTGTAAACTTAGTCTAAAGGAGCATCACATGCTTGAAACAATCTTATCTATCCACAATTTTGAAAGGGTGCCCATTCACAGTTTTGTATGATATTATGTCCAATTTGCTTTTTTTCCTTCCTTTTTAGTGTTGTTCCAATACACACAAAGGAAATAAACATGTGTATAGTACAATATGTGTTACTGCAATACTTTTCTGAGAAATACTTGATTTTCTGGAAACATTTTGGGGATGCCAACAATTTCGGCCATGATGTATAGAGTGAACAATATATGACTGGTTTAGCTAAAAAGTCTGCTCTACCTTTTTGCCACTTTTAGGACCTTCTATTCCTAATGGTAAATCCAACCCTGCATGTATCTAAATAAATGCTGATAATGGAATGTATCTATTATTATAAGAATAGAATATTATCTGCAGAGAAGGACATGAGGAAACCTTTCTAGGTGAAATTGCTGTTTTTGGTCTGGTCAGAAGTGGGTATAGAAATCCCAGTCATTCCTTGCAGTATAGTAGAACAACATGGCAATTCTTTCTTGATGAAGCACAGTACTAAATCACAGGTTCTGTGTGGCAATTCATGTTGTCACAGTGTGTATTTAAACTACTTAATGATTAATTTCCTCAGGAGGTATGAGGATAACAGCTTCACACCTCCAAGGTTTACCCGGCTCTCATACTGGCTCGAGCTCCATTGTGCAATCCTCTCCGGGAACTCTTTTCAGCCACTTCTAAATGAACATGCTGCTGTCAAATACTGGAAGTCATTACAGGTTTGAAGGGTTTATTTACTGCAGATGTTATCCATTCATGGAGCTTAATGTTAGACTGAGCACTACAGAATAACCCAGCACACACATCACATATTACCTGGTTTGTTCTTAAGCAAGGACATAGAGTGCATCCGGAAAGTATTCACAGCGCATCACATTTTCCACATGTGTTATGTTATAACTTTTTTCCTAAATGGATTTAAAGGAATACATTTTTTCCCTCACACACATTATGGAAAAAGTTTACTTGAGATTTTGGCAAATTTATTAAAAATAAAAAAACTGAGGATATCACATGTACATAAGTATTCACAGCCTTTGCTCAATTTGCACCTTTGGCAGCAACTACAGCCTCAAGTCTTTCTGAATATGATCCCACAAGCTTGGCACACCTATCCTTGGCCAGTTTCGTCCATTCCTCTTTGCAGCATCTCTCAAGCTCACATTGGATGGGAAGCGACGGTGCACAGCCATTTTAAGATCTCTCCAAGGATGTTCAATCAGATTCAGGTCTCTGAGCTCTGGCTGGGCCACTCAAGGACATTCACAGAGTTGTCTTGAAGCTACTCCTTTAAAATTTTGGGTGTGTGCTTAGGGTCATTGTCCTGCTCAAAGATGAACTGTCACCACAGTCTAGAGCAGGTTTTCATCCAGGATGTCTCTGTATATTGCTTCAGTCATCTTTCACTTTATCCTGACTAGTTTTCCAGTTCCACCACCACCATGCTTCACTGTAGGCATGGTAGTGGCCTGCCAATGAGCAGTGACTGGTTTCTTCCAAATGTGATGCCTGGCATTCACATCAAATAGTTCAATCTTTGTTTCATCAGACTAGATAATTTGATTTCTCATGGTCTGAGAGTCCATCAGGGGCCTTTTGACAAACTGCAGGTTGGCTGCCATGTGCATTTTACTTAGGAGTGGCTTCCATCCGGCCACTATGCCATACAGGTCTGATTGGTGGATTGATGCAGAGATGCTGTGCTATTTTACTCTCATATGCCAGTGTTCCAGGGGTTCATGAACTGCAGTAATGCATATGGCCACTACATAATTGTTTTCAATAGTGAAAATGTATCTCCACAGGGTTATGAAGGGGGCAAAACAACTTTACTAATTTGTACTTACAGTATGAGTGAGAGGTTCTTACTGCCGCAACATTTTCTGAGGAGAGGAAAGGAGTGACAGGGAAATTCAGGATTATGTCATTACAGGTAAGGATTCTTCAAATCTTTTTTGACAGAGTGTTTGCCAGTGATGGACATAAAGTACATTAGGAGAGTTTAAAGGAGTACGAAAGAAAAGCATAGCTTTACAAAAACAAAATTATACTTTAGGATTTGGATAACTGATTTGAATTCACAGTTGTCTTCCCAAATGACTATTTATCTGTGACTGACCCTAACAAAACAATAGAAACTTTAATTAAAAGATTGTTCTCCATGATGCAGCAGTTGGTTTGGTCGTTAGGGGATGTAAGAATCTATTCATGAAGGAATTATTGCAATTAAAAGTTAGAAGGAATTTTATTTATTTCATGAAATGTGATGCAATCTGTTAATAACAATCTGATTGTTTTTGTAATGTAACATTGCTTATAGTTTGTTAATGTTCCTCTGAGTCTGTGATTTATTCTCCACTCTCTTTTTTAAGACACTTCAATAAATCAGACAGAGGTTCAGTGTGAATTAGATAGCATTCTAAACTTTGGATCAAAGCCCCATGGAGCTCTGGATACAATGTTATATTTAGATCATCACAGTTCCGATTTCAGATTGTGGCTTTGTCAATTCAGGACCAGCTTTAAATTATGGTTTTGTCTACCACAGCCTTTAATATAATTAGTTGTGCAATCAAAAACCACAACAGTAAATTAATGCCAGTGGCAGTCGGAGCAGACACCATAACACCTCATTTAGAACCACAAATTCCAGCAAACCTATTCTATTTCCTGGCAAACAAAAAGCTTAATGGTTACATACAATCTGGATAAGAACAATGGAATGAAAAAATATCCAATATTTTAAAGTACGTTTATTTCCTAGCTGTACTCGTTAAACTTTTTACATATAATATTATTATGATTTATTTATAAAGTGCCAACATATTACGCAGCGCTGTACAATACATTAGAGTTGAGACAACACAAAATAACACGCAGGTACAGGTTAAGACACAGGAGGAGTAGAGGATCTGGCTTACAATCTAATAGGTTGGGGAACAAAGAATACAATATATATAAACTTAACAAGAGCTTTAAATATGTCTTCACTTCATGTCTTCAAATTATTCATACTTCAAGATCCTAAAAAAATTATGACGTAAAGCAACTTAAAAACACAGACTGGTTGTTTACCTTAGGGGTCACAATTTTCATTACAGGATACAGTCAATACAGGAAGAACATACAAACTCCTTGCATTTAATGTTCTGGCCAATATTTAAACCTGCTTGTTACCAATGTATAGAAAAATAAAGTAGTTTAATGTCCATCGGTATAGTACAAGTAAACAAAGGTAATCCTGAATGTGGCTCGGGCTAAATCAAAAGCAGTATTCCACAACCATACTCAAAATTGCTTAAATGTTTCAGGGGGTGCCCTCCAGGGAGTTTGGTTTGGCCAGGGACATGGCAGGGTCCCTTCTTCATTTACAGCAGTGGTGGGCAACTGAGTTGCTATGGAGGGCTACAAATGCAGCACTCAGCATCACTAGGGCTGCACATAACATTTTCAATCTATACTGACATGTATAAGCATTTTATAATGAAAAATGACAGCATGCATAGCCAGAAGACATTATTTTTCATTTTTAAATAACAAAACTTGATTTAAATGATACTTCAAGCATTAGGGAACACTGTAGAATGGTTATGCACATTTTGTGTGATGTATACAATAAAAGCCTTTGATGATATCTATCGGGCACATAATATTTGTTTCAAAGGTTATGTGCCCTATTCTGAAGTTATGTGCCACAATATATATTATACAATGATCCCCCACTTGTTGGGATAGTGGGAGCATAGCACATGCCCGCCAATTAAGGCTATTTAGATATTTATATTTTGCATTGCAGTAAAAAAAATTATCCAAAGCTTGTAATATCTGCCTTTTTCAATAAAGCTTGTTTGGAAAAAAATATAATTCTATGACACAGACTCATCTCTCCTCCCATATATAAATACGTGCTCATGGGTAAATGCCATATTGTAAAATGTGTCTTTTCATGAGCTGATCATTGGGTTCAGAGAATAGCTACTACTAGTGTATAGATACATGCTAAAGTTTCATGTTGGCTTTTGGTTTGGCTGGAGGAATAGAAGGTGGATATAGGCCAGACCTGCCTACTTTACTGCAACATGCTGTATATTCACTTTATATAGGATGGCTGTGTCTCTACTGCCTTATTTTCTCTCCAAAGATTTGAGTTGCGTCTTAGAGTCTGTTGAGTCTTATAGTGTAAAAAATACAGTATATATCATGTTGTAGAATATTTTTTATATATGTATAGTTTATATCAAATTTTCTGAATAAATATTAGATTTGTGTCCATTTCCACGTTGGTCCACACTTCTTGTATGGTTTACTTATTATTCACCAATATTAACATATTTTGAATAGTCAGATGGGCAGTTTTCAGTGTATTTGATGGATTATTACTGTACACTATAGTACAATGACATCAATTATGTGTTGCTGTTTAAAATCCTTAATACAGTTAGCATCAACTTAGGATGACTTAAAGCAATATGATCTATAGATGGTTTTGCTTGATGATGAGGTAGCTGTCCAATATGATATACACATATACATATGGTTTAGTAAAATGATAAATCCACAGTAATTTTTTTATAACAAATGATTGTCTTTAAAAACATTATATAAATCTCTGCTATATGTATGGAATGATGTCTAATTTAAGGCCACGACCCATCAAATGTTACAAAGAATTGTTGAATATTCCCCTTGTTGTATTGAGAAAATAACATAGATTGGAATTTCGAATTGTCTCCACGTAGACAAATAATGCTTAAGTATTTTTTAATGCTTATCATGAAAAATGAGCACTTTAATTTGGAACATGAAGTACTTAACTCATAGCCAAAACTCATTCCACTAGAGGAAAATTATTCCTACTGTTTCTATTATTCTGCTATTGGGAAGAACAAGACATAAATTTCACAGAGCTGTCAAATCGTTTAGCCGTTTCTCTGTTTTGCAGATAACGCCTTTCATATTTTAAACATAATAAATTCCTGGCATTCCTGAAGACACAACAATTCTCACATTATAAAAGCAATAGTATAAAGAATTTATAATTTTTGCAATATTTCATTATTAAGATATGCATCGTGGCATTCAGATTCCGACTGGACGGTATTACTCAGTTAGGTTCTTAAATGAAGGTTAGATATTTTTGTTCCTTTTCTTTTTAACTCCATGGATTTTGATTTAAAGGGGAAAAATCCATGCTATATTTTATAATTAACAATTTCAAAACACATTTCATTTTAAAATAATTAAAGAATAAAAAAAGAAAATAGTACCCTACCATACCTGTCTACCTTCCCGTTTTGGCCAGGAAAGTCAAGTTTTTTATGCTTCTTTCCTGGCCACATGCCAGATTCATAAATCCTGGATATTTCCTGAATTGAAATGAGGGGTAACTTAGTTGGGAAATGGCATTACTTGCCCTACTTGGTTCCCAACCCGCTTGTGCAGATGATGTGCGGGGTGGAAATAGGAGGAAGGGGACATTAAACTTACCGATGCTAACATTGACATTGCAGAGTGTGGCTTGCGGTATTTGAAATCCATCTCAGCATTTCCGCCTTCCAAATGCTGGAAATGACACTCCATGATGTAAGTTTCTGTAAGATTATTAACTCTTTTTAGAAGGAAAAACTTGACAGGTATGTACCCTACACACTCTCTGCAATCCTTAGGGTGGGTTTCGATTTTTTGTAGATTTTTTCA
The DNA here is from genome assembly GCA_036250615.1 of Ptychadena robeensis. NCBI lineage: Eukaryota > Metazoa > Chordata > Amphibia > Anura > Ptychadenidae > Ptychadena > Ptychadena robeensis. The sequence continues at coordinate 112,863,967 of CM070036.1, forward strand.
TTCGATCAACGAAGAACTAACGATTTTTTGGTTGATTGAACAAAAATCTAGAATGGCCAATTTGTTTGATGGATACATTTTGTTGGACCTCAAACAAAAAATAGTTTGAAAGGTCATCAAACATGTTGGTAAATTTTTATCTGTCGTAATTTTGAATGTACAGGGTGGGCCATTTATATGGATACACCTTAATAAAATGGGAATGGTTGGTGGT
>CM070036.1:112871646-112888864 GCA_036250615.1 Ptychadena robeensis
GATTTACTTTACCAACAGATTATGATGTACTTTAGGATTGTACAACTTTGGTCCTCTACATGCTGGAGTTGGACACCCCCCACCCCTTTTCTAAAACGGGATAATCTTAATTGAACTGTAGCTACTTGCTGCTCCTGTGCAGTTGATTGCTTTACCCTTAGGCTATGTTTCCATTATAGGTCAGGACCCCTCCACTAAGCATATTGCTTGGCGGGAGGTCCCGATGTAGCACTTAGACTTACCTGCTTGGCGGATGCTCGGTCTTCACTGTTCCGAGCCACTCCGTCGATGTAAGGCTGAACGTAGTCGAGTACGTTCAGCCTTTGCATCGGCAGATGTGTAAACAGAGTGTCTGCCGGCAGGCAATGTCTGTGTGCTACGTCGGGACCTCTCGATAGGCAATACGCGTAGCAGAGGGGTCCCAATGTAAATGGAAACAAGCCCTTAGACATGTTAAACCCTCAAATACGTCCCATAGAATACCATGGCTATGAGGGAGTTTAGTGAAAATGTTTATTTCTGTATAGGTTTTTGAAGTAACCACTGTGTCCAATGGGAAATCTTAAATTCATATACTTTTGAAACAATAGTATCTCCTTGGTTTTAAAAATAATCTTGCTTGCTTTCTTGTGGTTCCATATAGGCTTTGACTTATTTATCATGAGAATTTTATTGTTATTCCATGGCAGTTGTTTTTTGGTATAAGACCCCGTCTTAAAATTATATATTCTAAAATATTTATTATTGTATGACATTTTGAAGTTCTAATTTTATGGTCAGTACAGCGTTCCAAGCAGATAATTTATTTTACAGAACAGAGACATTCTGGATAATGTATGTGCTTTATAGTTGCAAAACAATTACAGTGGTTTAAATAGCCATCCAAAAAGCAGAAAGACACAGCAGGACATGAGTATGCAGAGGAGATCTTCGATGGGTGCAGATAAAATATATATTTGTCTATCTGCCACAAATATTTTTCACTGTGAACCATTGTGACACTGTTTTTTTTAACAAATAAATGGGAATGTATTTATACTGTATGTTTTTTTATGAAAAAAACTATAAAATTATAACTCTGGGGAAACAAAACAGCTAAAAGCACAAATTAAGTACATAGAGAAAATCTGTTTTACCAGTCAAAGGATTTGCTTTACATGGCACATGGCTCAAGTGGATGACCCAACTTTGTATTGTCCATACCCAGTCTGGTGACTGGATAATAAAAGGGCAGTAGTAGGCTGATGAGGTTATCTCTATACTCACACTACTCTCACCAATTAGCATTTTTCTGGAAAGCAGATTTATATTTAGCACACCAGAGTAGCTCCTACTACTGCAGATTTCAAGAGTCTGAAACCTAGTTATATTAAGATACAGTATCCTTTACCTTGTACTGTGGTTAGTAGTTTAAAATAAAATTTTCATGGGATAGCACTGAATATATGACACTTTGATACAATGTAAATGTCGGTGTTTGAAAAAATAGTGTGAATATGCTGTCCCCTCAAAATAATGTAACATAAAGCCATTAACCTCCGAAGGGGTGGTTTTGGAAATTAGAAAATGCTGCGACTGTATAGACAATCGCTGCAGCTTTCTGGGGGTATGGCGGGTTTTTACGATCCCAGTTTGTTTGTATCCCAGTATGCAGCAGCCTTCTATCTTAGTGTTGAGGGAGAATATTCGAAATTCGAATATATTCTACGAATATCCGTCATTCAAAACTTCGCAATATTTTGCGAATATGCGCTCAGATAATCGCAATGGCGGATATCCGTCGTATTATGCTTCAACATTGTTTACCGGCATACATCGTGCATATGTGTGGGTATGGAATGGATATGCGCAATACACACTTCGCTCGTACTGGCTGAGATCACTGAATAAAGAAGAGAAGCTGTAAAGCTGCATTGCGAATCTTTGCGAATCTTCACACACGGGCGCGCGCAATGGAAGGCAATAGAATACAGATGAATCGAATTTTATGAATTAAGAATTATTTTTTGTATATTCGCAAAATTACACGAATTCGAATATACCATATGCTGCTCAACACTATTCTATCTATGTATTTTGTGCAACCGGTCATTTTAGCGATCGGCTCCTGTCAAAAGTTACCACAAATCTGATTCCCAAATCCAATTATATAAACTATTTACCGTTATGTCAGGGGTGTACACCTGTGGCATTATATATATATATTTTTTTATATGATTTACTATTTCTGCTATGAAAAGTAGTCTAAAATATATAAAGGTACATGTGATATTTACTGTATTTTTTGCACCATGCAAAAAATACAAATCTGCTTTTTTATGGTGCAAAATTGTGCCTTTGCTCTACGTTGGCCCTGCCAAGCAATAAACGTAGCTAGGGAGGCTATGTTCTCGCGATTTTAATCGCGTGTGTAATTGCAGGCGGGCAATCGCACGCGATTGCTCATGCAATCAGGCGCGGTTGAACAGGCGATTTTCATCCGGGATTTTTTTAAAAAGTCGCCACCATTATAAGGAAAAAATTGCAGCCTTAAGTCCAGCCAGCAGAGTTGAAAAAAAGCCAAAAAGTTTTCTTTTGGCTAATGGATGCTCTGCTTTAAAGAGTGCGTCCTATAAAACGGAGCGCCTTATGGTCAGCAAAATACAGTACTTTTCGCAATCACTACACATTATTTAAATTATATCGAAACATTTACCGTAGCTAAAAATCTGCATGCTAAGCCTAAATCTTTTACATAAATATTTCTTGGACTGCTCAAATTTGAAGAACAAGGAGAGCAATACCAGCAAAACTACTCAAGGCTAAAGTATTCGTTTTTAGAATACAGGTTACCAAACCATGGACACTTTTTACCCTAAATCTATGTATTAAAATATATAATTCAGTGGAGTTTATAAATTGAAATTTTTTTGTTTACTCTACTTCCAGTGTAAAAAGACAGAAAGTCTAATGTCTACAGCAGATGCATGTTCTACGCAGCAATCCGTATATCTGACAAAGTAAGCTCGTGTTGATACAAAACAAACTCACCATGTTGTCTGTTGGTATGAAGTGAGAAAACCTAATTGTCTGTATGGTAAACATAATAAATTGTTAACTAAAATGTGGTTGATCAGACCATAAAACAAGAGGAATGGGAATGTGCTACATAATAAACTGTTGGCGTTCTCTACAATCAGTGCTGTTTCACTTCCTGATTAAGAGCAGACTCAAGGAATATATTGTAGCAGTTAATTAGCTCTCACACCTTCCCAGTGTAAGCGTTTAGGGGCCTCTGAAATCAACATTGCCCTTGTATGCATCAGAACTCTGATCTGCATTTAGTCCAATTAACTTACTATTGTAACAAAAAATACTCAACGCAAATATAATATCATCCTTCGTCTTTCAATCATAATTGTTCCCATGATGCTGTCAATTCTGTGATTGTATTTTTAAAGGTTTAGCATCCTACGGTTGTGTAACCAGCAATAAAAGATGTAATTGTAGCAGGTGTTATAGGTGTCATTGTTTTTCTGCCTTTCACACTTGTTAAATTAAACCTGTTTCCTAATCCTACCATGAACACAATAGAGCATGCAAGAAAAAAATAATAGTCAGCGAAAGATAATATTATTGTAATATACCAATATTTTGTGATAATGTAAGCATAGGGTGATTATTTTATGTAATGGATTATAATCTACTAGATGTAGACATAAAATGTGAACATAAAATATGTCAATTAAGCTGGGCATAGATGGGCAGATTCCTGACGGATTCGACAGCCCATTGATCAGCGGTCAGGTCGGCAGAGAATCGGTGCTCCCCCTTGTCATATTGACCAAGAATCTGCCGCATGTCGGATCGCACAGTGATTCGACATGCCGGTAAATTCAGAGCCGATCCCATTAGTTCAGATAGGGACGGCAGTCCCCATCCGAAGTAATGGCCGGCACACAAAGGGTGTCCGGCCAATTCTCGGCACTAGCAGCCATGCGTGAGGACGTCATCACACCCGCTAGGTCGGCTGGGCAGTCAATGGGAAAACGGCCCGTCTATGCCCAACTTTATGTTTCAAAAGTTATTTTCAATTTCTGGTTGACAATTGCCCACCAGTTCAGACAGCAAGCAACCATGCTGACTAACGATGCTCAAGGATGGTGTAATGTGCCTGGGCACACAATCATTATCAACACTAGGTATCCTGTTAACAGGCTTTATTGGGTAACCCAGAAAACAAGCCAAGGGTCACATATAAAAGGTCCAATGAAATACGGTACAGATGCATAAGGCAGGATCACTGTTGGCAAGAAAGACATTTGCAGACAGAAGGGAAAACACAGGAGCACACCCAAACACACTGCTGTACAGAGGCTATAACAGGTAATGATGTGCATTAGATGAGCACATTGCCCAATCACATTGTGCCACCTGGCGTTATAGGATTGTTAAATAATTGGGCAGCAGGAAATTCTAAATAAACAGTCCCCTTGACTGTACAGAGCCACCAGGGATTCCATTAGTTCACCCAGAATAAATCCCTCTGCTAGAGCAGGGAGGCATGTCTGTGCTGTGCTAAACGCATCCACATGGCCGCTGGGGAGAGTGATTCTTGGCTAATTCTTTGCAAATATCAGCATTTGTACATGTGAATATTTCCCCAGAATCTTGAACATTCAAGGATACGAAGCTATAGCACTATATTCAAATTCTGTGCTGATATTCCCAATAAAAATGTGTGATTTAAATATTCATGCTCAACACTAGCTGAAGATGCTGATTGGCTAAACAGTTGTTCTGCCACAATGGATTTCTCCACCAGAGCAGGGAGACATGCCTCATCCCTGTGGTCACCGAGTTCACCAGTGGGGTAAATACCTTACAAATGGTCCACTATTGTTAATGTCTGCAATGACTGATGTAACAATATGCTGATTTTTGAGCAATATGTTAGATGATTGTCTGTTTTATGAATTACTACTTTTTCCAAAATTGACTGGTAACCACTACTGTTTGTCAATGGTAACTCAACATGACAAATTATTATAGTTTGTAGACAACTTCACATCTGAACATTTTAGCTGAATTGAAGCACTAGAAAAATAATTGCCATAACAGTTCCTAGAGAACTCCTCTCATGTCCAAGCATCTAAAAATGTTAGACATCTCTAGATATTGTTACATGGCTGAATGGACTTCCCTGTGCTTCCCTGTGCTTCCCTGTGCTTCCCTGTCTGGTGGAGATGGAGTCGTGTTGCTGTCACCCATTCTGTGTGATTTGTGGATCCCTTTTTAATCACCCTATAAGGACCTGTTGGAGATTGTCCAGATGTTAGTCTCCATCTGGAGTAACTTTGTGCCTTATGACTTCGGCTGTGACTACTCCTCTGCTTGACCCTTTGGCCCTCTGGGCCTATTATAGCGATCTGTTTGTTGGACTGAACTCCTGTGCATGAACTCCGCTCTGGATTTGCTCCCTAGAGGATCCCTGGGGCATTTATTTGGTTTCTCTCAGGTAGGATATTTTGTGCACTTAAGTCCTGGGGGCAACGAAAGTCATATATCATGTCTCCCGTTCAAGCGGGGGCTTGGCTAAAGTTGAAGGCTGCAGCGAAGAATGGGGTATCCTACCTAAACTGAGGCTAGTGATCCCTGTGTTACAATCCAAGTGGCAAATTATAACATTTTCTTGTTCTGATGATAAAACAGAAGGTGAAAATACATCTCACAAAAACTCTTAATTCAGTGAAATCCAACATTATGGATCTCTTCCACTTCAAATCCTTGTGACAATGACCAGCAAGGCAAATAGAGAGGATGAATCTTCCCAGTGTTGTAACTCTTCCCATGTTTATTTACCCCAAAAAATATTTTACTTGCTTCTGATACTGCTGTACTTTTTGGCTATCCTGGAATATTAGGAAATTAGTGTGGCAAACAATATTGGGAACGGATCAGAAAATCCCTCTTTAATTGACACTATAGACTCAATTGTATTGCTCTTGAAATGCATAAAACTTCGGAAGATAGGCAAAAATTTTCTGTAAAAAGTCTATGGTAAGCTACAACTTTTTATTTTATTTTATTTATTTACTTATTTGTTTCCTTTTTTATATGCAGTTTTGGATTCTGACAGCATTAGGGAACCAATCCAGCACTTTGGGCACAAATTGCAAGAGGCTGACCCTGGTAAATTTAATGTTGTGTTCTCTGTGTTGAGGTCCCACATTTGTGTATGAAATGTATAATTATATCAAGATAACCTATTGCATTTCCTAATTTAATTGAAGATAATACAGGAGGGGGAGAAACTCTGACTTCATATTCCAAAATTTATGTATATATTAATGCACAAACTAATAAACAGAATTATCTTTTTAATATACAGTTCATTTCTTGTGATTTATGAACTCAGACTATATCATTTGAAATGAATGCTGATAAGAGAAAATAAAGGTAAATTATTGCTGGGGCAAATTGCATAAATTCATCTTCTTCTTTGTGGAAAAAACAACACAACAAATCATATTTTGTTATTCACAACCAGTAAGGAGAGACAGATTGTCTGTAGTTGTTCTCACCGAGCCTTATCTGCAGTGTCCAAGCTCTGGCGTCAGATGTTGGTCTCTTTTATTCTTCCTCTCCCTAATGGCTACTACATCTCTCTAATAGAAGATCAGCTGAGTGTTTAGCTGAACTGGGGAGCAGCTGCTTTATTAATTATCACTGATGCAGTTTACAGTAGATATATTACTGCTGATTGTGCTGAAAACACAGGAGATGATTTCAATTCTCCTGCGAGTACATGAGAGAATACATGAAAATAAAACTACGCTTATTTATTAAGGATTATAATGGTCATTTTGCTGCTTTTTTATTTTTATATTTTGAGTAGGACTGTATATATAAAATGTTGAAAATGGATTTCATTTACTTTCAAGTTCCTTAGTTAAAAATCTGTAAACTCAAGAGTAAAATTTTACACATAAGAAGAAACTACATGGCTCAATCTTTATCTGGTTTCTTACATGTCTTTAGGTTTTGGTGACAAGCAAGGGCATTGAAAGACTCTGGTATCCAGGGAACATGCACTAGGTCCTCTTATGAATGCCATGAGTCTTCCATGTGGTATGTAAGGGGGAAATCCAACGCATAACAGAGTTGTAGAACATTGAGCCCAGAGGTCTTCATGGCCTATCGCAGTGGTTCTCAACTTTTTTAGATCTGCGACCCCCAGAAGTGATGTCACAAAGTGTCACTTCCTCTTTTTGTAAAGCAGAAGTGCCGGTGTATAGTGTCACTTCAGCGTTCCAAGTGACTTTTCCAGCATGTGTAATGTCCACCTCCCTTATATTTTATCACCCCACTTTTGCAAATGATGTGTGGGATGGGAAGTTAAGCTAGCCATACACGTGTCGGATTCCATGTCCAATCGATTCATCATATTTCCGTCGAGTTCCGGCGGATCTGCGGGAACGCAGGTGTGATCAATCGGCCAATTAAGATTATCCATCGCGCTCGCACCTTGTCAACGGATTCGGGAGTTCCGTGTCCGATTTCACCTGATTCCACCTCACAAATGGCAACTCCCCTTGATCTGTGCAGAATCGGATCAAAAAGACCAACATTGTTGGTTCTCTGGACAGATCTGATTCTGGGCTACCCCCGAACGATTTCGGATGAGGTTTGATCGGACGGACAAGGTTGGATGCACGCGATCGGCACGATCGATTCACGTGGCCCGGAATCGATCGGCCCGGAATCCGTCCGGAATCCGACCCGTGTATGGGGGCCTTTAGAAGGGAGAATAACACCCCCTCCTAAGTAACTCTCTCTCCTAACTTCCCACCCTGCTTGTGGGCAACAGCTCTGGTGCTCTCAGTGTACTCGGCAACCCATGTAAAATGGTCGTTCAACCCCCAAGGTGGTCTCTTCCCACAGGTTGAAATCCACTGGTCTATCAGGACCCTGGAAAAGACCTGCTTTCAAGATATTCTTACAGTGTTTTTTAACTATTTTGTAACAACATGAGTATTGGTGTTCTTTCATAGATGTTCCCTTTACACCTTTTACATTATTTATGGTATAAAACCAATCCATCAAGAGAAAGTGGGTTTCCTTCTATTGTCCCCAGCAGGAGAACAGTCATGGCTACTAAGAATCTTTCTATTAATGAATAATCATGGAAAGGTTTTGCTATTTGTTTCATGCCTAATCACCCACTTGGTATGTGTGTGATCTGAACATACCCCACATCCAAAAGATGATTCCGCACGCCGGAAAAAATCCAAATTATTCTTGAATCATGTACAGAGAAATGGCCCTATCACCTCCTTAGTCTAGAGACCCCTCCACTCTTACGCCGTTCACTCAACTTGTAGAGTCTAGAGGGTCATGAAAATGCTGGACGCTATATAGGAAAACCCCACAGTGCCCCGCCTAATCATATCACCTCCCATCACCAGGTGCACCATTAGTTGAGCTTTCCAAAATGTTATTTTAGTGAGATAGAGCCGGCCCGCCCGGTCTCTCAAATCATTAACCCCAGCAATATCCGCTCATCATCTAGTATGACAGTCCCAATACACAAAAAAATCTCTTAAAAAGACGTGTGCTGCTTAACACAAACACTCATATATACAACATTACATATTTCAGTACATTTCTGCTTGTGTGGTGGCATTCATGTTACTAATAATTACAGCATGTCAAAATGGACCATCCCACCAATCTACAAAAGGCTACAAGGCCAGATTCCTGATGTTCTTGTAGAAGGGAACTCTCCTACCAAACAATAACCACCTTCCATTTCATCCTGTCTTCCTGAAAGACAAACATGTCAACCTAAATGGCAATTTCACATTTTAGTTTCTGTAAACAAGGCTCATTGTAACTACAAGAATCTACTAGAAATTTTCAGTTTTTCAGAAATTTTTGATACCTATAATACCTGGTATTCTCTAAAGGGAGCCATACAAGATTTTCCACTAGATTTTTGACTGATCACTGCGCGTGTTCACGAGTTCAATCAGCAACCAATCGGGTTTTGCTCACCCTGCCCGATCGACGCCCAAAAATCGGAATCAACTAAAAATCGGTTTGGACAATGAACCGACATGTTGGTTCTTTTTGGTTGATCGTTTGGCAATCGTAGTACATTGATGGGCCCATAGCCCTATGCAGCAGCCTTTCCGATCGATGGATTTGTGGAATTGGCCATTTTGGAGATCGGCTCATGTCCAAATCAGCCACAAATCCGATTCCCAAGGTGGTGTTGCATCTATTCCCGATACGATCAATTGCCGGTTCCTTATCACCTGGAAAGATTGGATCGGCAATTGATCGCTGACAAATTGACCTTAAGAGATGGTTTATTTTTATTTTTTTATTACTGCTACTTTTAATTTTAGTTTTCTCAAAGGCTGTTATGCTATAATGTTATAAATACCCTTTATGTAATTAAAGTAGGTGCAAGTAATCTATAGATAAACACATAGTAATATGTAAGTGAAATAATTGCAGAAAGAAATCTAAGAATGTAACTTTTTTTAAATAATGGTTTAACAATGCAAAGTGTTTACAGATTAATGTATAAAACTTCCCTGCAGTGAGTACAGTGGTAATGCAATGTCCCACGTAATAGTACAGACAGGTCTATAAAATCCAAATCTTTGATCTGTGCGGTCAAATATTTCTTTAACTTCAGAAAAGCAGCAAGTTCCAAATCTGCTAGAGGTGACTTTCTTTCTTCAGGGCATTTCTGCACTTCCTAAATTTCTACCAAATGGGGATCCTGGGATTCCAAATAAACATGTCCAAAGCTAATAAAATTGGTTTCCAGCGATGTAGAAATGTAAGTTAAAGCACATAAAAGCTGTGGAAAATCTTTTTTTTCCGAGACGTTGAAAAAAAGATTGAGAAAACAAGAATATACGGCTAGAGGTTTGCTTATCTCTGTAAATGACAGAGGAAAATAATCAAGTGAGTCATTCATCAACTGTAAAATATTGATCTACGATGTCTAACTTTTACTATGGGATTGTTCCCAGAATTCCCCCTACCAAGAACGTTGTCTTAGACGCTTGCCAGTGTACCACATTTTATAGCCTACTGCAGTTTGCAAATCATAAGGACCAACTTAAACAGTTTTCAGAAAATACAGCTCTGTAAGTTGGAAACCTGAGTGGGTTGAAGTAGGGCTCCCTGTGGAGTTCACTTGGCAGAGTTGAAAGGCCTGGCTCAGCCCAATATTAAATGTGAGTCATCAGTTTACTCACACAGCAGGACGACACTTTGTACTTCTTATTGTGAGCAGCTCAGCAGAATGCAGAGATGGGCTTCACAATTAAAGAAAATCCTTGTTAAATACATGTTTTTAGCTCATTATTATGTTGTTTGATTTTGAAAGTTAAGCCATGAAAAAGCAAACTCAGGGTTGGGTTATGATGATAAAGTGAACAGAATGTTCCATTCCTAACCTAGTTTACAAATTTGGTACAACGGCTTTCTCCTTGGGGGCAATCTCTTCTTAGATGGATTACAATGCCATTATCTGGTTTACGTAAAAAAATAAAACCACTTAAAGTGATAATCTTCATTGCTGGCAAGTATAATGCATTTTCTTTTGTGTAGCCATAGTTTAAAGGATACGCTTCACCCAAGATTGCTATTTTATCCATGGTCGTTGGGTTTAAATACATTTCTTTGTGTGTCTTTTGATAAAGATGGTAGCCAATATTTCATGTTTCACGTTTGGATAAAAACATTTTAAGCTACAAAATCTACTAAAAACTATGGAAGTTTTACCACAACCAATAATTCCTTTCCCTAATGTTTACTCTAAGAACGCTGCTATTGGCTGATTGCTTAGAAGTGCTCCATAGGGTATGTTTCCAGTATAAACAGCGAATTGACCAGTATTTTGGCTTGCTCCCAGTGCGAGGCACATTCAAGAAGCATTGACTTGAATGGGATTGTGTCCTGTCTGCGTCTCTTCCTCGGTGTTGGACGTGTGCCCAACAGGTGGAAAAAAACACAGTGGAAACAAGCCCCTACAGTTTTATTGACTATGCTGGTTGATTGACACACTGCAGTGATCCAGGTAACAAGTATCACGAAAAAAACAATTACTTAGTGGTTCCCATTGATCATTGTATGGCCACCTAACTTGCAGCAATTTGTTGTTTTGTCCCTCACACTAGGTCACAAACATAGTGGTATTCAGCTGGATATAATAATAATATATAATAATATAATAATAATATGCTCTATTATTTCCCAATATTATAAATAAAACATGGTCGTCATACGACTTTCTGATGGCCTCTGCAGCTGGGTGGATTCTGTTGGATATATCTCATCACTCTATCTCTTGAGAGGTAATAGAAGCCAGAAAGGATGCGGCTTGTATGCAGCCTTACAAAACTGATAAATGTGTTTAGAATGGAACCAACCATTAAATATGTAATATTTTCATGTACATGTAGAGTGTATTAGTGTAAAGGAGATGATACTTGTGTAAATATATAAAATCATGTAAAGCCTTTTATTATATATAGAGGTTGTAGGTGTCCCTTACTAATGAAGATTGCTGATTCAGTGTTATACACAAAGGGCTGTATTTTCCTTCTGCTTCTTCTTCAATTTTGTTGATTGAAAGGAATTGTGTTTCTCTGCTTCTTTTTAATAGTAGAGCGTTGTACCGTGTTAAGCCGGTCATAGACGTGCTGACTTCTGGCCATAGTTGCGGGCGATCGACCAATGTGCTTGCTCCCGCCAAATGCATAATGGTCAGTCGTCCGCAACTACAGTGGTGCTGACCCAAAAAGCCAGAAGGTCAGATCGCACTGCGATCCTTCTTGCTGGTTCTTTTTGTGGCTGATCCTGTAGTAGGCAGTTAGCTTGGAGGGAGAGTCTCCTCCCACCCCAAGTTAATTGGCTACAATCGGGCGGGAATTTCCTGTGTTACTGGGGCACACAGGATTCCCATCAGTTCTGTAGTCTGCTACAAGCCGGCCATAGATTGAGGTGTCTATGGCCGGCATTAGCCATTGATGAATACAGAGAGTTTGGAGCTCAAGTGATACCACTTATGTGCTAACTGAAGTAACGGAAAAATTAGGTCTCTTCAATCCCCCAATCATCGACCACGCTTGACACCCATATACATGTTAGATAGTAGATTACCTTTGCCGATGATTATCTGAGGTGTGTATGAGCCCTTACTGCCTGGATCAGCAGACATATATGAATGAAAAAAATTGCTTGGAAAAAAAACCCATTTAAAACACCCAGGGGCAGTCCTAGGGAGACTGACGCCCTGGACGAGCACTCCCTCTGTCGCCCAGGGGGTGCTGCCGAGTCTCCTCTACTCATTTTCTCTTCCCTGAGAGAGTGAGAAAAAGTAGAGCCCTGATGCCGCCCCATGCCTGGATGTTATACGGGCTCTTGGGGGGGGGGGGCGTTTTGCTCACGTTGGCACCTGGAGGAGATGGATGGTTTTACATATGGGCAGTACGTTCCCCCCACCTCAACGATGCTGTGCTGGGCAACCGTCTATACTACCCATATGTAAAACCATCACCGCAAACACCATAGACTGCAATAAATCAAATGTTTGTTGATGTGACATATGCACTTCCTCAGCTCCTTAGATATCTCAAAGCAATGTAACATAAATGCTGTGGGCCCTATGCTGAGTTTTTCAATGGAATAGTTGCATGGTTATAATATATATATATATATATATTCATTCAAATATTGGGATATTTTTTCTTAGGAAAGCATTTACACTTACTCACTGAAACTTACTGAAACAGAAAAACCTATTATGGTTGCTCATTGCTCTCAGTGTTATTTATATCATATTGTCTGGTACACATGCAAGCTACCCAACAAAAGCACACTAAAATATTAAACCTGTGTCCAGAATTGGTGAGTTTAATGCTCTTGGCAACAGTCCCTATGTCATTAGAACATTATGCAACCATAATAATATAAAGGTCTTTTTATATGCAGTCCATGCCCAGCCTGGTGACACTGCTGCTCAGCCTAAAAGGAAAAAGTCAGGATCTTGGTAGCCATATGAAAAAATGCTTCACTTTCTTTGACCTCAGCAGCACATTCTCACCTTTCCTTCACCCTCCACTACTGAAAGAAATAGTTTGCTCGCATTTCGGCCTATATACTACTCCACTATGTATTATTTATTTCTAGTGCTTTTTGAATGACCTAGCAACAGGACAAAGTATGCTTTAAAACGGATGTAAACATAAAAAATCAGTCTTCATCCAGGGACAGTGACCCCTAAAAAATAGAAAATAAATACTCATCTTTCCAGCCTGCTCGCTCCTGCACCGCCATGCCTGGAGTTTTCGGCCCTCCAGGCTGCAAGATGGAGGAGAGAGACTCTTCCGATCACGCTCCTTCCACCAATTTACTTCACTTACTTTACTTCACTTTTTAATTTACTTCATGCAGTCAAAATGCACACTCCATAGACAAGGCTTCAACAGCAGTAAAGGTGATCATACACAATTTAGTTTTTCCATTTTCTCCAAGTCGATTGTTTGAAAATTGATTACTTATTACCTTACACAATCGACCAGGAATCCAAATAAAATTAACCGAGCCATGGTCGGACATTTTGTTTAATTTCAGATTAAGTATCTACCATGGTTTCTAGGTATTCCGATCAATCTGTAAGCACTGGTACTATGGAGCATGTGCACAGGGCTTTGGAAAGGGATTTGTTGTTTTTGTATTACCTTTTGTGCTGGTACGATCGATGGATGTTAGACTTAAGCTAGCCATACACGTGTCGGATTCCATGGGCAGTCGATCACCCATCCGATCAATTCCGGCGATTCTGCCGGGAATCGCAGGTGTGATCAATCGGCCAATTAAGAGTATCCATCGCTGCATACCACCTTAATCCAACGGATTCCGGGACGATTCCGTGTCCGATTGTCCACCTCACAAATGGCAACTCCCCCTGATGTGTGCAGAATCAGATCAGAAAGACCAACATGTTGGTTCTCTGTCGGATCCGATTCTGGGCCCCTGAACGATCGGACCTGATCGTTTGGACAAGGTGGGCTGCATGCGATTCCGGCACGATCGTTTCGCGTGCACGGCCCGGAATCGATCGTGCCGGAATCCGGTGGGAATCCGACACGTGTATGGGGGCCTTTAGAAACTGTCAACCAATAAAGCAAAAAATGCCTGTTTGAAAAGCATAAGTGTATACAGGCATTGTTTTTTAAAAGCTGTGTTTGTTGTTCAAACGAAAAATAAATGCATTTGATTATCAACCATATGCAATTAGAAATGCTGCATTTGGTGTGTAATTGACCTGCTATTGAAACACTCCTAAATAAGACAACCTGCATCCAAAAGCCGACCATAGACATGCCGATTCCTGGCCATAGTTGCGGGCGATCAACCAGCGTGCGTGCTCCAGCAGAACGCATAATGGTCGGTCGCCCGCAACTACAGGGGTGCCCACCTTAAGGTTTGGACCCAAAAAGCCGGCAGGTAGGATCATACTGCTCATCCATCCTGCTGGTTCTTATTATGGCCGATCATGCTGCGGGCAGTTAACTTGGAGGGGGAGTCTCCTCTTCCTCCAAGTTAATTGGCTACAATCTGACTTTGTTAGTGCAGCACACAGGATTCCCGTCAGTTCTGTAGCTGACTCCTCACAGTGTGGTCACGCAATGGATCGAGGTGTCTATGACCAGGGAAAAAAAACACAGGGCAATGCAAAGCAAGTCAAACATGCCCTCTGAACTGCCATGAGTCTTTAGGATTTTGCTTACCTATGTTCCAAGTACATATCATACACAGGAAATGGTCCATCAACATGAACCCCAGTTTAAGCAAAATTACTATAATTTTAAAATTGCACTGGATGCAATTGAAAAAAATTACTCTTTTTCAAGGGAGATTTGCAAAATGGAAGGATGTGATGATGTCAGCTAGGGAGGGAACCAGTCAGAACTAAGAAGGATCAAACAAAAGTGTTGTATCATAGAACTTTTCCTATAGTAGGGACTATTTCTCCTAAAAAAAAATGGTTTGGGTGGAGGACTTCTTTTAAAAAGTTAGGTTGCCTAGATACAGACTTTCCAACTTTCAAAATGAGAAACAACTTGGACAATGTCCCATGTGCAAACTATTGCTGATAGGAATCAGAGCTCTGAACAAATTAGATTCTCATGATTACATACACGGCAAAGACAAATTCTATATGAATGATGAAAACGAGAAGTGTAATTATTGTTTATTGTCAAAGTGGATTACATTTAGCAGGAGAATTCTAAATGTATATAAACCATCAAAACAACTGAGGAAGAATAGATTTCTTTTTATCTTATTACTCTTTCTCAGCGTGGGAAACTTTAGATACAGAACTGTACGATCACACACACAGCCTACACTACATAAATGCAAATATTTTCTAAACCATTAAACATTATACCCTACTAAAAAGGTGTTTCATAATTCTTAACTTGCATGATATGGCTTATAATAATCCTTAATGCTCTTTAAAATAGTAAGCAGTGCAGTTAAAATATAGTTAAAATGCAACTTGTTTCAAGATGAAAGGCAAAAGTTAATAAGATACTTGGAATTGAGTTTGTTTGCATAGAAATAGACTATCCCCCGAAGGGTGCTAATTCTCATGGTCACTAATATGGTCTGGAGCTAGATACAGTACTTACCACCACAGTATGTTGTACATGTTTGAAAATCTTTAAACAAAAAGTTTGGATAGTTAAAGGCATTTTCGTCTTAAGACATAGTGTTCATCTATTTCTTATTGAAAATCTTGAAAAATAAATTTAATGTAAACTCAAAACATAAAACCTTATAGATGTTGTAAATTTTCATGTTTATAAATATATTTATTTTAAAAAAAATCCTGCCATGAACTCCAATGCACGTTGTGCAAACATCGTCAGAACATCAATTTTGTTAACCAATAAATTTGTACTGAGAAATATGACTTTGCAGATTCTCAACAACATAGATATAATGCTAATCATAGCAAAATAATTAGTAATAGCTAAAGGGTTCATTATACGTGTAAGGTTCTAGGTTCAGGTTTGGAGCCCGGTTGATGAAATAGCAATACAGGTCCTGGCAGGATCACTGCACAAACAGTGGTAGTTGAGTCAGCAAGCAGAATAGTGGTCAGAAACAAGTGTAGGTCATTAGCCAATGGCGTCAGGTAGCCAATAGATGAAGAGAAAGAGTAGGCGGGTAATGAGAAGTCAATATTGAGAGCACAAGAAGCAGCAGCAGGAGCAAGATATCACCAGGAGCACAATAATCTGGCAATGTGGCAGAACAAGGACATGGCTTTAATAGGAAGTACATGGGAGGGTCGAGGAGTTCAGGGTTCAATGAGAAACTTGGTAACAAGTTAGCTTTGTAAAAGGGATCAAATAAGGTAATAAATTAGACATACAGGTGGCTCAGCAAACAGAGCTGCAGCCAGGCACCTATGCATCCCTGGGTTCAGATCCTGACAATAGGAGTATTCTACTCTGATTCTCTCATAGAATACACTGTATTCCAGCAGCTACAGCATTGTTGTTAGTATTGGAGGTGTTTAAGCATCTCTTAATTAAGCAGGTCTACCGCCAGCAGAAAGAGATTGTTTTGTCTGGAAGTTTTTGTTTTGACAGTTCTGTATCTTATGCCAGAAGGAAGGAGCTGGAAAATAGAGTGTGGAGGGTGAAGGGGTCAATGGCAAGTTTGTTGGCTCAGTTTTTGCACCTGCTGTTGTAGAAGTCCTATAGGGAGGGCACGCTTCAATGATCCTTCCTGCTAGTGATCTCTATGATATGAAGGGCATTCTACTGCTCTGTTCATGAGCCAACCCAGACTTATTCAGTTATAAAAGAATGCAAATTAATCATTATTGTCTGTTGTATGCTAATTTCTTCCAGCTTCCATTATGTATACTACATCTTCTTGGCCTCCCAATTGATCCATTTATTTGTTTTTATTCCTAATGCTCAAGATTCTTTCCCTCTGCACACCTCTTAAGAGCACTAGTTCTAAAGGGCAAAGTATCCCTATCAAAACCTGCTCTCTTGTATCAGGCAGGAGATCAGTTATCAAATAATGTGAATGATAATCCATAATAACACAGAAATGACAATGAGGAAAACATTATTATGAGACACACAGAGATTTACAAAGCTAAATATCAATTATTTACAAT
>CM070036.1:112894792-112907610 GCA_036250615.1 Ptychadena robeensis
CGTCCAGAGCAGTACTGACAGGACAGCGCTGGACGAGATATGGTACAGTCAGGAACAGCAGGTAGGTTAATCTTTAGAGATTTTATCATTCAAATTATACCGTTTATAAAAAAAAATTTATGTAATTTTTTTTACATAATTGTGTGTTTATTATATTCAGGATGTCTATTAGACCCTTGTACGGACATGTTTTGGGAAGTTAAAGGCCTACAACATAAAAAATAATCCATTCAAGTCTATGGTGGTCTTTTGGTACAGAAATCTGGACCTTGCAAGAGCTCTAGGGAGGGTAAGCTATGCAATTTGTGAAAATGCCATATGTTGTCCTGCTTACAGTATTGCCACATTTTAAATTTTATCCTCTATACCATCTTAATTATATTAGAAATGCTATATGCCTCATGATCTTGCCTTAAGGAGCATTATGTCACTCTTTACTAGATGGCATGGGTTTACTAGATGGCATAGGAATGTTTAGTTCATGTTAGGGTTAGATCTAAGTGGATGTCATTAGTATAAGTAATGCTTTATTATTTATTCAAACATAAAGTAATCACCCTAGTGCTCAGTGACCCCATCATAGACAATGGTGGCACTAAGAATATACACTCTAAGCCTTAAGCCCCCCACACACATTTAAATTTTTTGTAGTTTCCTATACGATTGATCGCCATGCACGTTCTCAGTGATCAATCAGCGAATGATCGTTCTGGAATTTAACTCGGAAACCCTAGTTCAATCGTTCTTCCCGCCAACATGTTGGTAAATCCCTGTTTGATCGCCATTACTTTGCATGGGCACCATTCCCATCTACATACTTCTCCCTGTTTACAGATCAACATCCAACAGGAAGCCAACTAGCATTGAGAAAGGCAATGCATATACAGTGGACCCTTGAGTTACAAGCGGCTTCACTTAAGACCAATTTGAGTTACAAAATTTTTGTTTTAACTGACATCCAAAAATTTTACTTAACCAAAACGTGTTTCTGCTTGTGTGATGGCATTCATGTGACCTGAAGCACGACAAAATGGACCACCTCACCAAACTACAAAAGGCTACAAGGCCAGATTCCTAATGTTCTTATGGAAGGCGTCTCTCCTTTAAAACAATAACCCCCAAATTGGTGTTTCTGGGAAGCTAGACACATTTTACCTTTCTGGTGAGAACACCAGGAAAATGATTGGTGTTTCTGGCAAATAACACATATCATACACCCTTTTATTAAGAAAAGGTAAAGGGTGTTTTGGGAGATTCAGAACACATTATGGGAATTTTTATTATTTCTTATGGAAAAAATGACCTACAATCCATCCCTTGGGAATTAAGTTTGTAAGTCAAGGGTTCGCTGTATCTACATATGTTTATTCAAAATGCTATTGTACCTTTTTATAGCCCATAAGTTTCAACTACTGCAAGTTCTCCAAATAAAACAAATGTTTTGGTATTTTCATAGTGCACTGGAAATATTATCAAAGCAATGAATAAAAATATGTCCATAATAGGTGTTTAGTTTTCCTCCAAAGCAAACAATAAATTTGCAATTATAGTTTGATATTTAGCAATTTCTTTAAACATTAAAATCTGTTGACAGATTCCTGACATTAGTCTTTTCCTGTGTTAGTACGTAATAGCATGAACTACAGCTGATTGTTATTAAAACATACCAATATATTTATAGAGTATTAGTCGAAATACTAAAACACTTTAAATCATTGTCCTCTTTTTGTATTAAAGATTTAAATTTATATAGATATTATAGTCAGGGGTGCACATAACTTTTTTAGTGAGCTCCTCAGATGAGTACCAGGAGATAATGTTTGGTACTCACCCCATATGTAGGGTGGTCTTCCTCACTGTCTGCCTCACTGTCCTCTGAGTCAGCCTCCTGCATGGTAGATTCTGCTGCAGATGGACCTCCCTGTTCCTGATTGAGCCTCCGATTAGCTGTCTCCATCCATAGGTCACCAGCTGGCTTTGGGTCAATTGTAACTCTCACAGTACAACATGTTTGAACCCCCAGATCTCATACAGTAGTACAACCCTGACATTTTCTGGCTTAGTAACTAACCCATGAGATTACCTGCAGTCCAAATGTCAACGTTTCATAGTCATATTTTAACTGTCACACAGTGCTTTTCTGTTGTCAGATTTTACCCTTTCATATGTCTACTCTGACGTTCAACCCCCAGATCTCCAACACCCTCAGAAGTCCTTTTTGTTGGATTATTAATTTACTTTACCAATTACACACCCATAACTGCGACATCTCAGTTATTCATATTTCCCTACAGGTATTCAAGTGACATAAATTGTATACATTTAACATTTAGCTGCGGCCGCCCAGACACAGAGTGCCTCCAAGTTATTAGTACGTATATGAGCTTTGTAACAATAATGCAGGTACGCAGAGCTAGATTTTGGACCCTTTTGAGTACCAGAGTACCACTTATGTGCACCCCTGGCTATTGTTGTTTATGTACTATGCTCCTCATTACATTACACCCTTTGCTAGGTCACAGGGAAGAGAAATAAGATTATTTTGTACCTAAACATTTCCACTGAAATACTTTTGATTACAGTTGATATTGGAAAATCTAACATATCATTTATAAATGACTTAGGTCTAGTAATTACTTATGCAATGTCAATGCAAAGGGGCAAATTAACAATATGATTCTATGGCAATATCCCATCAAACATGCAATGGATGCATATGTGGCATGTCCAATTCATTTTCAATGGAATGTAACACAAGGTAATATGGCTAGTTATACTTAAAATGACGCGAAGCAACCATGACGTTAACAAGTACCTGTACTTCACTGAACTCATCAGTATGAAAGTATGGTGCTAGGTGCTTAACCGCCCTAGCGGTCGGGAAGGCACCATCTTGTTCAGCGCTGCTACAGCTACTATAGCACTGGACCATCCAGTACACATCGGGGCTCCGGCAGCGCATACTGTCCCCTATGCGACATGGCTGCTTGATCCTCCGTCTCTTCTCCCCCCCCCCCCTATGTTCTAAATAGTCTCTGGTGCCCCAGATGTGCCCATTTGCAGTAACCCTCTCTTCCCTGGTGTGAATTTACCACATCCATCACACCAGGTTAAAGAGGGTTACTTGCAAATGGGCACATCTGGGGCACCAGAGACTTTTTTGGGCGAGATTTAGTACATAGCAGCATAGCTTTATGCCATGATTTTTGTGTTTTCTCATGAATTTTATTTAAAAAAAATGTTTTATTTTACATAATTGTTTTATTTTACATTATATTCAGGATGTCTATAAGACCCTTGTACGGACATATTTTGGGAAGTTACATGCCTACAACATAAAGAAATATGTACAATTGAAGTCTATGGTGCACTTTTGGTACAGAAATCTGGACCTCAGCAGTGCGCTAGGGGGGTTAATATTTTGCAGTTGGACACATGAATTTAAGGACTAGGGGTGTGTATGAAGTTTCTAATATTCTTCATTAGTGTTGATTACGAATATTCAATATATATATATCTTGAATATAGTGCTTTATTTTCGTAATCGCGAATATGTGATCAGTACCCTGCATCTGCATTCCTTGTGCAAATCTGCCCTCTGCCGTACATTCCATTCCCAATATATGCATGTAAAAAGAAGGTAATACATTATTTGTAATAATACAATAAGCACTTTTTGTTATGAAAATCTTTTTCGCAATGATGGTTATAATGACTGGAGATCATGAATTCTGCAATTTACAAATCTTTTAAAAATATCAGGCAAAAGAAAATCAATATTTTGCCTGTGCTGCACATCACTCTCTCTATTTTTACTATATATTCTCTATTATGACCAAATTATGGGTAAAAATTGAGTGTTCATAGAAGCTTACCAGACCATAATCATTTCTCAGCCAAGCCAAGGTAGAGGATCACTAGTGGGAAAGTTAACACAGCTGGTCTACTCTGTGTAGTACATTGCTCCTCTCTTGCTCCTCCCTAGCAAGGGAGATTTTATAGCTGGGCCAGTGAGTATAGGATTCTCTTAACCCTATATGTAAAGCTAAAACTGTTTATTTAAATTGTTTACATTTTATTTTTGTACAGTGTCCCTTTGTACAAAATCTTTACAACAAACCGTATTTTTCAGACCATAAGACGCACTTTTTCACCCCCAAAATTGGGGGGGGGGGAGTGCCTGCGTCTTATGGTCTGAATGTGCGACCACCGGCGGCCGCCGGTGGTCGCACCGGGAGGAGAGCCGAGGAGGAGAGCTGCGGCAGCTGTCATTTGCGATGCTCGGCTCTACCATCTAAATGCTGCATCCCCTGCATCCCCACCAACGAGAACACAGAGGAGAGCTCAGTTCGGCTATGGATGACTCGGCCGGGGTGCAGGGGATTGCTGGGCTAAACACAGAACACTGAACAGATCAGTGTAGTGTGACGTGTTGTGCTGAGAGTGTACTGCTGCTAGTGACACCTGTGGCTGAATTGAATATTGCATCCATTAAATTCATTGCATTATTCCAATTGATGTGAAAATTTATTAAATCTTTTTTTAATGGATTTTCTGCCCTAAAAACTGGGTGCGTCTTATGGTCCGGTGTGTCTTATAGTCCGAAAAATACGGTAATTAAAGTATTTCCTCACTTGCTTTTATCTTCTTCTATTACTTTCACATTTATAACTGAAATGCAAAAATGAATGCATATATTCCCTTCATACATGTAAGTTTTTCTTTGTCCAGGTCATTGTATAACTTGTAGTAGTTGGTCCCATTGAATGGGACTATAATGATGAAAGTAATACTCTGATCCTTTATAAAAGAGAATGGTGCCATTTTTGCCGCTGTTTAGTCCTGCAGTTGCCATGTTCCTGTTGCACCAGCTGCTTGAGGGCTTGGTGTTAAGTTGAGAGCGGACATAAGCACATTGGCAACATTGACAGTTATCACCAGCGGCTTGCCTTCAATTTATGTGAAATGGATTACATGATAAAAAGTGTGTTTCCACAGAACGCAAAATTTCCATGGAAAGTGCCTGTTAATTCCATCATGTGGGCAATTCCAAGACACTTTTACTTTTAGTTTCTGTCAATGTGTTATCCAATTAAGTGTTCCCAGGTGTCATTGAAAAGGCTAATATCATACACAGACTGTTTCCTTCAACAATTTTTACTTAGCCATCCTTTTTTTCTATAGAAGACATTGTATGGGTGTCTTCCCCTCATTACGTATCTAATTGCTGTATACTAGTGATGCTGTATTATCTAGATAGGCAATAGCTATGTGATTTTGATTTAATGAAGCAATAAAAATTATACTCTAGTCTAGCTCAAGCTCACTTTACATCATTTTAAAAATAGACAGACAGAAGTAAGAATTATCATCTGCTGTGTTTCGTGACCATGTAATCTTGGAGGTTAAGAGTCTACCACTATGTTATATATTAGAATGGAATGGTGCATCTGTAATGAATACATTCACCTAACCCCTATTTAATATTTGCGATTTTGCCTGTATTAAAATAATGCATAGTCCAATGAGCTTATTGCCTTGTTTTTCTCCTTCAATAATGCTCAGAATTGTGTAATGTGGACTTAGACACCCGCACTGTGTTGTAGATGCACAGAGAGGAGTTCTGTATGTTTCCTATTGTAAGAGGTACCAGAAGTTTATTCATGGTATTGCCACCATTCAGAGCATAAACAGGAGTAGGAGCTCAGAGTGTTGGTACTTAAGAGTTGCTTACTGTATAGTAGGTTTTAAGGGTCTTTTTTTAACATCAGGCAAGTTTAAATAGAAAAATGTAGGATGCATAAAGCCAGCACATTATACAATGCACCATTATTAGCACTAAGTATCAGTGCTTTCTTGGCTATTGTTGATTCAAAACCCCAAGCAACGCATAGTACACTAATCCAGGAAGCCATACAACTTCACATCTAGCCAGAAAACACAAGAGTCTGGCAATAACCGCCAAAAAAGTAGATCCAGGACAATGCAGAGATAACAGTTCTTGTAAATTAAATACGTTCTGTGATATAAAAAAATATGCTGCCAGAACATGTAGGGCACACATATCCTGTATAATAACCTGTTTTTAAAGTTTCTTAAAAATATCAAATAACCTTTTTTTGAACACACATTATGTGGCACTCCACGTCGACTGTAAGCATGAAATATCATCTTCTTTTATTTTAGGAAATCAACAGCGCATTTGTAGATTGCAACACATAAAACGAATACATGAGCGACTGCCAAACTTTGAGATCTTTGACCCCAAGATTTCTGCCAAATATATGGTGAATTGAGGAAAATGGATTTGGCACTGATACCAGAAAAAATGCTGGCAAGAGCCTTGCAATGAGAGTTAAGTAAGTCCTTGATCAGAGAGAGGTGTTGGCATTTAGAAATTATGGAACAACTGAAATCAACGTCTTACTATAAAAGCGCGTGTTCAAAAATAGAGACTGCAGTCCCACAGTTCTATGAGAAAATGTATTGCTTGTTAGATTTAAAAGCCGACTCCTTGGCCATACTTTTAGATGATTACGACTCTTCTAATCTTGAGCCCTGAACACGTGTGTGATATTTTCCACCACATCGCTGGACTACTGTATGTAAAACCAAGTGCTCTCCAGGTTAACATATAAAAGTCTGACCTAGCTGTTTGCTTTTTTTTTTTAGATTAATATCTATGAAATTTAAAATAGAACTTAAACTAGCCCATGGGGAAGATTAGTATTTATAAATGAATTACATCACAAAATATATCTTGGAAACTAGAACTGAATATTTCCACTTGGCTTTGTGTGGCTGCATTTCCTGATAATTGTTTAACAATGGATTGGCCAGCAATTGTTTTGTGACTTATACTCGTAAAATTCAATGACACTGAGGGATTTCATCATGGGATAATAAAATGTGTTTTTGTAAAGTTCAGAATAGGCACACTAAAGTGAGTGCACACTAAAACCGTCCATTCACAGTTTGATTCCCCAGCGATCATTCAGGGAATAGATGTGCACCACCTGGGAGAATCGATGACTCCCTCAGTCCCCATCCAAATTAATGGCGATCGAACAGGGAATGTCAGATCCCTGCTCGATCAACATTTTCTCAGAGCAGGATTGATCGCTTTATGTTGGCTGTGTTTGATTCCCGAATGATTGATCAATGCGAATTGCCCACAGCAAATGATCATTTCGGAATCGAACGGCAGATCGAGTCGTGTATGGTCAGCTTATCCAGTGTTCATGACATAAGTCAGGCAACACAACTGTATAGATCAATTGTGTTGTAAATGCAGGTAGTCCAAAAATGTAACAAAACATGTTTGAACATCAATGTTTTTTTATTATACTTGTTGTTTTATTGAATAAAATATAATGTCATGAAAATAAACCCTGATGTTGGGCATAGTCTACCCATAATTTGGCAAAGTTGATTTAGGGAGCCCCATGAATCAAAGTCAACACATTCCCCAGTTCTATCCATCAAGATAAATATAATTTTTTAGCAGTTACACAATGCTTTTTAGGTATGTAACATGACAGAGCTAAAATCAAGTGAAGGAAAGTTTATTTGCTGAATCTGCTACACAAGGTAGTTAATCATATAAACCCTTATAGTACAGAGAACAAGTTAAATCTTATAACAAGATGGATTTTTGAGTAAAAGCATGCTTTTTACAAGACAAATTCAAGTGATTTTACATCCTAATTATTCAGTCCTCAACAGCTGTACAAATCGTAAAGCAAGGACAAATGATGTCATACTTAACTATGTTCATAGGTCCTAATAGCCACTGAAATGTTCAATTGCCGAACACTCTCCAAGTAACCATATGACTCTAAATAATGTTGAATGTCACTGTAGAGCAATCTGTCCTTCATATGGGAAATATCCATAAATGTATACATGGAATCTCCATGGACACTGGAAGAGTATGAAGGGCTTGATCGGCTTCCTTGAACTGAGGCCAAACATTGTGCCCTATCACACTGCCATTTCTCTTACTATATATTTTCTTTGAGAAAAAAGAATAAAAACATGGAGGCAATTTTAGTGGTTCTCACATTTTTTTGCTTTGCTGTTTCCCTTTATCACACATGTAAAAATATTTACTGCCAATTGTACTCCAGAGTCAGATTTACTCTAGTGAGTTTGGATTGTATAAAGTCATGTAGACTTTATAGCGAGATGGTCAATTCTCTGACTTAATGACTTTATCACCCAAATTGCTGGAAATGTAGAAAAGGGTTAAGGAAAGACTGCAAAAGAAAAGCTCTATCGTATGTAGTTTTTGCAAAAAATTATCGATCTAACTTTGAACAGAACAAAAATGTGGCTTAGTTGTACAGTAAGAATACACATACACATCAACTATGGAATGGCCTTTCTTTTATCAAGCCTCCATTGCGTTGATGTTGAGGCAGAGCCCTTCATCGACATAATGTGACGTAGCCTTGGACCAATGGATAGGGGGCTTTGACAGGCTGTGGAGACAGCCCTGTCATAGCCCCATTGCCGCCAATGGGCGGGTTCTGCACTGCGTTAAGATCCCTGCGTTCAACAGAGGGTTTTAACGTATAGTGTAGTCAAGCCCTAACTGCTCTTTAAAGAGTATAAAATGCAATATGCAGGAGTGAGCATGATGAGTGCAAGGAGTTCTTCTGGAGATGCAAGTCCTGAATGACTACTCTAGGGTTATGCAAACAAAAAGGTTCCTAGCTCCACTACTTCCATTTAGGACTTATTTGCATTTAAACTAAAGGTTTACTTTAAATGTAAGAAGTACTGTACTTGTGGTCGAGGTGAGTATGGAACAAAATTTTACTGTAAAACTAAAACAAGCACTTTTTGTCAGTGGTTCCTTGAATTATACCTTCACTTGTTTTCATAATATTTCATGTGGTATCATTCACTCCAGTTCTATCCCAATGCTGTTCTGATACTCTACTATTCTTACACATAGAGGAATGTATCCCCATGACTTTCACTTTTAATTACATGGTTTTTAAAGTTGTTTTAGCGGTATGTGTTTCTTAAATTAGACGCTTTTATTTGTTTTTCCAACATGACAATTTAGAAGGCAAATGACTATGTAGAAGATGTGTGACTGATGCTCAGAGTACAGTTTTACTGTTGTACAAATAAAAATTCTCATTCCAAGGAAAGCACTGCATGTTTTCAGGATTAAAAAGAAAAACTATTTCCTCTCATACATTTCACAGAACTGGGGAGCACAACAATAAAATTGTCCACTCTCAAAATATCAATATAGTCAATAAAGAGTGAATTAAATGCTTTAAACCAATATGTTAGATAATCCAGTCTGCATTCATTTGGCAGTAAAAGTGTGTGTTGAAAAGAACATTTTAAATAAAAGAAATATGTTGAGCACCAGAGCTTTATCCACATAATGTACAATTAAATAAGGAAATGGAATGGATTTTGTTGGTACTATTGAAACTCTACTTCTTTCCCTTGCTCATTTACCCCTAGGCGTTGCCTCCAATTCCCTCTTCTTTAACTATGCCTTTTCTTTTCTTCTCACCTTACCCTCTTTCAATCCTATTTATCTATCCTTTACCCTCAATTTGTATATTCTGAACCCTCTGATTCCACTTCAATCCTTCTCTTTCCTATCCCTATTTTTTAATTCTTAAAAATTATTTTCTTTTTCTTCTCTCTCTACTCTTCCCTCTATTCTGGGATTACCTCTTTTCCCTTCCGTATTCCTTATCTCTGACTAACCCCCTCCCCCCCTCTATTATCATCTTCTTTCTTACCTACTGATCAATTTCCTCACCTCTGTGTTGTTATCAGCCAATCATTTCCTCTCTGTCCCTCTTTTCTCCTCCCTTTCTTGTTTTTTCTATCCAATTAATTTTCTCTCCTTTCTTTCCTCCTCACCTTTTCTATTCATCTCCCTGGCACTCTTTTTTATGTATCTTTTGATTCATTTCTTCTCCTCTAATCTCCTATGTTCCTCTCTTAAGCTGGGCATACAAGCACCAATTCCTGCATGATCCGATCCTCGATCGGATGCCCTGAGCACTCCCGCATCATTTAAGGATCGGGTCGTGCAGGAATTGGAGGCTGCAACTGACGTGGGTTGGGCTGAAATCAGCCGTCCTGTCGGATCGCACAGAGATGGACGGTAAATTTTAGCCCAATTCCATTACTTCAGCTAACTAATGACCGGTAGATGCAGAGTGCCATCCCATTCTCGGCACTAGCAGGCAGGCATGATGATGTCATCATGCTGCCTGCTACTGCATAGGATCCGCTGGGGACAGCTGCCCCCAGCCGAACTAATGACCGGCAGATGCAGAGTGCCGTCCCATTCTTGGCACTAGCAGGCAGGCATGATGATGTCATCATGCTGCCTGCTACTGCATAGAATCGGATAAGGAATAGACGGTACATCGTACCGTCTATTCCCAGCTTTATATATTATGACAACGCCACCGCTAAATTGATGTTCCTTTTTTTCCTTGCCCATCTCTTTAAACTTAAAGATATTTATGTTTTTACAAGTATGTAAATTTACAGATAAAATATAATCAGATTGTAATATATGTGATTACCTTTGAAAAAGTGAATTTTTGAGTGCGTATGTGCTGGTCTGGAAATATAATGATCAACCTGTGATCCATCTCCACAACACCCAGGGAGACATTGGGGATTACTTGCCGCTGCTGCGCTACACTGCATTCTGTGGCCCCTTTTGGTTTGACAATCTGCTGTATAACCTGATCAGCCTCATGCCTGCCCCTCAATCAATTACTTTATAACCATTTATTACTGTTCTTTGTATTTTATTTTTCTTCTACTAAAATGCAAACTTTGTCCAATTTAGCAGTAGATGGTCGAATTTTTCGACTAGCTGACTTTGTGAGCTAATTGCAAAGCCTCTGAAAATGGTATCAGCACCAAAATAGATGTAGAACATTGGAAGGGTTGTGGGAACATTGGAAAAAAGTTTTGCTCTAGCGCATGTAGTTTTTGTATAAATTAAGGTCAAATCAAAGTCGAAATTTTGACTTGACTTTGAACTTAATTTATACAAAAACTATTTGTGTTAGAGCAATACATTTTCTTTTTTTTTAGTAAACCCACAACCCTTCTTTACATCTCCAGCAACTTGGTGATGATACCATGCTCAGAGGCTTTGCAATTAACTTCAAATTATCGCATTTAAAAAAAAAATTCAACCATCTCTATTAAGCAGACTTTTCTGTTAAGAGGGATAGATTTTCATTTTCTACTTTTTGTCAGGCTCTATCCCCCCTATGCCTGACAAGAACAATTTCAAAACTCTATTCTCATGGATCTTTCATGGATCCTTTCTCATTCCTCTATAGTTAAAAAAGTCACTGCATGTTATGAATACTTTGTTGGAAATGTTTGAATATGTTGCACTTTGCCCCTGCTTGCTCCCTGGGTGGCCGACATTGCCACCTGCAATGCATCTTTAATTTTTGGAGCCTATAGTTCCATCATATGTTTGCTTTTTACATCTACCTCTTAGTGCCTATACTGTTCTGCCTGTGCGGGACATTACAGCCATATATGCTTATATGAGATACAGGTAAGTATGCATTGGGGTTACCTTCTGATATAAACATTCAATGTACAGAATGCAGTGTATTTTAAAATTTGTGTTCATTGGAGTTGCTGTTTTATTGTCACTTTCATTTGTAAAGCATGTTACATGTAACCACATTGAGACATGGGTACAGTATTTGAATTTTAAATGATATCACAATGAAGAGTGTATATTTCAATTAACTGTACTACTGACCCCAAATTTACATTAGCTCTATATTATCATGTAAGTGTAAGTTTTACATGGTTTTTAAATTATGGTCCAAAAAAATCAAAGAATCCCATGTATGCAAATGGATTGTGCAAACATTTAGGGCCTTGTATCTCACCAATCTGTCATTCA
Organism: Ptychadena robeensis; assembly: GCA_036250615.1. Taxonomy (NCBI): domain Eukaryota; kingdom Metazoa; phylum Chordata; class Amphibia; order Anura; family Ptychadenidae; genus Ptychadena; species Ptychadena robeensis. The sequence continues at coordinate 112,906,737 of CM070036.1, forward strand.
CATACTCTGTGCAATTGTAAGAACAGCAGTTGGTGTGAATCACAACTTACAAGAGATGTTTAGTTATTTTGACACTAAATACAAACAACAGACATTCCAATATCAAAGCTCCATATTAGATCCATCAACTTGTACTTCTGAAATAAGATAAGCTGGTATAAGTCTAAGTTTTGGCAGACTTTTCATAAAAATAGAGGCCTCAATGATAGCTGTGTCTGCCGGGTTTAGTTTGTTAAGAAACTGAAGACTGTTTGAATCTTTGAAACTTGAACATAGTAGAAAATGTCGTATTAAGTCCATTGGAAAAGATATGGAAAGAAAATTCTGGAAAATTATTTAGAGCTAATAAGGTTGTTACTTCCACAAAAGCTACAGGAAACTGGGAAATGGATTGGGGGGGGCTTTATCAATGCCAAAACTTGTTTCAACTCCTATGAAAGGGTCCCATTAAATACAGCTTTCCGGGGAACGAGGAAAATAATTAAAGCTTTGAAATAATTTGTTGTGGTGATGCCCTTTTTTTAACTTTTTTTTTTTGTTGATCAATATATTCTTTATTGAATTTATAAATCTCATTTCATACATCAATTTTAGGAAAACAGTTAAAAACACACTTCCCTAGCATAGAATCCTAGCTCTTTATACAATCAAACTTACCACACATTCTTCCATTCACCCCAATTCATACTCCCTTTCATCTTTACCCCCCTCCCCGTCTTCACTCCTTCCTATGAGCTTAATACTTCGTTCTATCTTCTTTATGATCTACAGCTTATTTTATTCGCTATGTATGTATCCCATTGGTCCCAGACCCCTGCAAATGTCTTATGATCGTTGTTGATCCCTGCGGTTAAATATTCCATAGTTCGTACAT
>CM070036.1:112919260-112931717 GCA_036250615.1 Ptychadena robeensis
TACGTGGAAAGAACAGGGGAACTTTACGGCCACCAAAAGATTTATATGTTCGTAACCAAAAAAGGGAGTAACAAGATATTATATTCAGTCCACAAAAATTGTCATAAAGTCCAGTAAGAAGATTCAAAGTCTTCTAAAAAGTCCAAATATTTTTTCGTCTCATATGTGTATATGTGGTCCTGGATGTCGAATAATTTCCAGGCATGGGAAATGTCTGGTGGGTACATAATCAAATTTCCATTTGTCTTGTAAGTCAAAGCATCCTTATACCCCAAAATTTCAAACTGGATAAAAAATAGTTGTGGGATATACCCACAAGACATTGTTCAGCCCGGAGAATATTGACATCGCAGGAACACAATTTACTATGATATCGTATGTTGTGTTAACTAAAAAAAGTTTCCAAAAAAAATAAAAATAGCCCAACGTCATAAACATTAAGTAGATCTCCCAAATTGACAGACTTTTACACTTTTCTTACTACTTCTGGAGTACAACCTGCAAAAATGTTGCTATCTAACTCACTGTTCTTACTGGTTAACATATCATCCCACAAAACAAATAATAAAATAGATTAGATTTCTCACCCATTGGAAATTACAAACTGATACAAAATTTCGGCTGTCATTTCCATTTCTATACTACAGAAAAATTATTATACCAGAGTCAACAGTCATGTTCTGCTGTACACTTGACAACGAGAAGAATGCTGTTCCACTTGCTTTTGAAAAGGTTCCAGCCATCTCTCCATCCGTGTGAGATTCCATTTCACGATTATAAATTCTCAATGTTCAACCTTTTGAAATTTTACAAAGCAGTATACGTATATACTGTTTGATGGAATTGGATGGTGTTAAGATTAGGGTATAAACATTAATTCCTGGGAAAAAGGGAATAGCAGATGGCAGACTTATTGATTCAAATCTGTGACACTGCTAGGTCACGGCTGATTTGATGCAATCTCCAGCCTTGTGTCTGGGCAAAAATGCACGAGCTGATTATGGTAATATGGCCTCCTTTTCCTCTCCTGATGAGTGTCATCACTGGTATTTGAATTCAACTGACCAATATGGCCCTCGTCATAGTCATTGCACATTCAAACATAATGTACACGTTACCATTCTCTACATATTTAATCATATTTTATGGCATGTATAGTTTTTTGCACTGCTATCTAGTATGTGTTGCATAGGTGTCGATAGGTTAATATGTACTATGTTTAAACCATAAAAAACATGATGCGAGACTTAAAGTTCACCTAAACCAATATAAAAAACTTTTTTACATGGTGTAAGTGTACAGTTGGGCACAAATGGAATATCTGGCAGTTTTGTAATGAAGCATTTTTGAATTTATCTTTTAGGGTTTTAAAATACTCATTATTTTTTATGGACCCCCATCCCTAACAAACACTACAAACCAAACATGGCAGTTGAAAAGGGAATCCCCACACAATCCAACCCCTGACTCAGTGCGAAGCTTCCTTCCCTTCATCTACCCAGACTCATCAGTCATCTTGAATACATGACTTCATTTTGGTCTCTCATCACTTGTGTTAATAATTTCCTGTCTTCCTTACATTGCAATCTGGCTATTGAATGTACAGTATAGCATAATTACCGTATTTGCCGGCGTATAAGACAACTTTTCATGTGACCTTCAAAATCATCCCCAAAGTCGGCGGGTCGTCTCTATACGCCAGGGTGCCGCAGGGCAGGTAACGATGGACCGAAATGCAGGGGACCATCATATAGGGAGCTGTGAGATGGATGGCTCTTTGCTGCATGCGAGCTGGTGTGCGCTGGCGGTTTAGAACAAGTGGTAGGGTTGATAGGAATCCGTGCAGGTCGTGTGTTTATCAAAATGGAGTGGGTGATAGTCGTGGAGGTGGGTGTGTGTGGGCAAATGTGCCTGTTGCTCGAGATCACTTCTGTTCTTATATAACTGTAACAACGAGCAGAACGCAGTGTATACCATGGCCTTACACGGACGCTTCTCCACAGAGAACACACGCTGTAGGAAATAAAAATCTGTGTCTAAATTCTGAAACATTCATAATGACAGGAAACACTATTTATAGTATAATGATACAAACTTTCAGGAGATCATAAGTGACCTTAGGTACTTGAATTGCCTACTACATACTTACACCCCAGTTTCACCCACTCTAGCTATAATGACTTATAAGTTACATTGTCAGCGAAATTCCAGCCACCCAGACACAATTGCTAGTTTTCATAGCACAGTGATATTACTCCTATATTGACAACATTTTTGACTTGCCTACATGAACACGATATATACTTTAAATCCACTGCATGTGTAGAACCTTGAAAATTTTGTGATTTACTAGTTACTTAACTGCCATAAGACTATATCCATGCAAAATTTTTCAAGATCCCCTGAGCATAATCCTTCCATACTAAATAGCCACCACTATAACAACATTGATTCCATAATTAGCATTAATCAAAGCACTAACTCTGACTCGCATACATGCCTTTCACTGCTATCCCTATCCTTACCTAAAAACAAACAAAAGATCGGGACTTCTACAGGGTTGTTGTTGAGATCTGTGGGGTGTTGTGAAAGTCAGAGTCTGACATACATTTTTTTATTTGTGTGCGTTCGAAGACAGGGGTAGGGTACGTCTACTTATACGGCGAGAATAGAAATATACCAACAAACTCTATATTTTACTGGTAAAGTTGGGGGGTCGTCTTATACGCCCAGTCGTCTTATACGCCGGCAAATACGGTACTATTTGCCCTCTATATTGACATAAAGGTTATGTACTGTGTATGTCGCTGTGAGTAGTAAAGTCTTGTTGATGATACTGTAGGCCAGTTGAGAATGAGAGAAAGACTAGGTGACACAAAAGTTTACATTTTAAAAGAGCAGTGCAGATTTTCTTTGGATTAAGGTCCAGACTTTGAGATTGGTAATGAAATACCTTGAACTTGTTTTCCTTAAATCATTTAGGCACAACTTCAGAAGTTTCCTTTGGAATAATTTTTACGTTGATAAAGAAGTTATTTTACTGTGCTTATAGATACTTGGTTGTTTTCTCCAGTATAGCAAGGTTCTTGGCTCTTGCTCTGGGGCTCATTTGCATAGACTTTCTATTCAAGAAGAAGTAATGCACCTTCTTCTGTAAGACAGTATGTTGGCTTCAGTAAACTTGTTTTAATTATTGTTTGTACAGATGACTGCAGAAAAGAGGTTTGGATATTACTGGTAACAACAGGGGCTTATTCACACAAAATTCTGCATTTCCAAGGACCAGATGCTTTTCCAGGCGTTCAGACAATAGCAGAACATGGGTCTGTTTGACAATTTTTAAATGCAAGCACAGGGGTGCACAGGGGCAGGTAGACAAATTGTGCGCTACTACCTGCAGCCCAAATATTGCTTGTATGTATAGTAAATATATTTGCAGAAGTCCACAGTTTATGTTTGTAAGGTCTTCAGGTTTCTTGAGATCTTCCTATTATGTTAAGAAAAGGAGCAGTGGGCTTGATGGAAGACCTTAAGGACCCCATGCGTGTATCTATCCGGGGGCGGTTTTGTGGATGATCGGCTGCCGTGCGCATTCTCAACACTTGTTTGGGAGTCAATCATCCACAAAATGGAGGCGTGCACCTATAGGGATCGACCACAAAAGCACCGCAAATCAGTACTATTTTGATCCGCCTTGGTGGTTCTTTTCTGATCAATTGCTATACTTTCTTACTGGAAACAATGTGTGAGTGGCTCACATCGCAATTCGCGTATGTTAGGAGGGCGGTCAAAAGCAGCGTCACCACACTGTGATCGATCAATGTCGCGGAACGCACAGGAATCTACCCTCGTATAGGTAGCTTAACATACCATTTATTTAAATGTTGACTCTAGTTAGGCTAATTGGCTGTCCATCCTAATTTTCAAGTTAGCTAAAGGCTCCATATAGTGGAAATAACCAAGGTGTTTAGAGGCAGATGTAGCAAAGTAACTGTGACACTGGAATTGTCAGATAGTCAATAAAAAGATAAAAAAATCTATAATAGTTACATTTTTCCCAGTAGTGCAACATAACTGCATAAACAGTATTTATAGTTTTAGTGTAAAATCTTTGGATTCATTATAAAGTGAGTTTAAACTTTTTATTTTCACTGTTTATGTCTGACTGCAAAACTTAAAAAAAGTAGTTTTGTTTTTTCAATTATAAAAGTATAATAATTATATTTAAATAAATAATTTATAATAATTGAAATCTGTCTGTACATCATACTGGGATTTAGGAAAGCCATGGTAAGCCACAGTAAGAACGGTAATATTACTGTTAATTATGGAAAGCAAATCTAATCACACAATTTCTATTGTATCTTATATCTTTTAAGAAGAGGGAGAGTTTTTTTGTCATCAATCAAATATTTGTTTACATTGACTGACTTGCAGCAGATTAATCAAAGCGTTGCTGATTAGTTGCTACGGGTTATTGCATGCGTGAGTTCATGTACTTGAGAATACCTCTCTTGTTATTACTCGATTTACTCAACAAATCACCCCCACAAGCATTTAAGGATCACTGCAATATACTGAAGGTCATTTTTTCATCTTTAGAAAATGTAAACAAACTTTTGGTAAATGTACTTGCCAACATTAAAACTGTATGCTTGATAGAAACTATAGGAAATATAGTTTTATGATGATTATATGGGTTCCGATATAGCTTATTGTTCTATGTCACTTAACATTTCAGGATAGGTTTCAGTTACCAGAGATAGCAAGGGATGACTAGGTTGGCTGCATTTGTTCTATGTCTATAATCTGAAATGTAATGACTGCCAGTTAACCATTCATTTATCGACACAAACTCTCATTTCAGACATAACACGTTTAAAATGTATCAGTCCAGAGAACAATTACCGAGGTGCTTGTGTTGATTCTCTTCAATGTATCAGTCCAGAGAACAATTACTGAAGTGCTTTTGTTGATTCTCTTTAACCAAGCGTGGTTCGATTACTTTACTTAGTTTAGTGTGCATGCTCCATCACATACAAATCTATCTAATTTTTATCATCCTTACCTACCTTATACAAAGCAGGGCAGAGCAACTCTGGTCTACTGTCTACAGTAGCAGTCTACACTGCTACACTGACCGTAGACATATGTACCGTATTTTTCGGACCATAAGACACACTGGACCATAAGACAGTTTTTAGGGCAGGAAAACCAGAAAAAAAGATTTAAGTTTTCACATCAATTGGGTTAATGCAATGAATTGAATGTATGCAATATTCAATTCAGACAGAAGGTGTCACTAGCAGCAGTACACTCTCAGCAACGTCATACTTCACACTGATCTGCAGGAGGAAGGGGGGGGGGGGACTGGGCTGTTTTCTGTTCTGCTCTCCTCTCCCGATGTTACTGTTACTGTGTCCGTGGGGGCAGCAGAGTGATTGCTGTTCCCACGGACAGGAGAGAGAGGTATAGATGCAAGTTTATCTATACTTCTCTCTTCATTGCCTATGCCAGTTCAGGGCTGGCATAGGCAATTACACAGTTCAGATTGGAGAGCCGGGCGGCATCTCACATCTGACAGCTCCTCCAACTATCCGGCTAATCTCCGTGCCGGAAGAGCTGGCGGGAAGCCAAGGTGCGACGACCGGCGGCCGAGTGGCCCCAGGGGTCACACATTTGGACGATAAGACGCAGGCACTTTTTGCCCCTAATTTTGGGAGTGAAAAAGTGCGTCCTATGGTCCATAAAATACGGTAATAGTGTCAGTGCTTTATAAATCCTAAACATGTCGGAGGCTAAACCCTCTCAGTACATACCAACTTTCTCATGCATACCCAGGCAGAATTATTCCAATGTTAGAAATTATTTTTTAAACTGTAGAAAATAATAGTATGAGTCTCACACTGAAATATTGAGGAGTGATAAACCCTTAGAGATAGACCATTGTTTCAGACTGGTGAGCATGTCAACCTCAAATTTTAGATTGACAAATATTATTTAAAAACAAGTTGCATTGTATTACTTATTTGAATCTAGGTTTTTTGTGACATAAACTAGTGCTGTTTGACTAAGCCAGTGGCTCCCAAACTGGGGGGGGGGGGGGGGGGGGGGGGGGCGCAAAGATATTCCAGGGGGGCGCTGGCCCTCATTCTTAACCTGTGTTTGAATGTTAGCTTTAGTCTAGAACTGAAATGTTCAATATTGTGTTTTCTTCAAGGGAACAATTTTTCTTCCATTCTCTAGGCTCATAAAATAAAGCCTTTGGACCAAATGGCTTTTGTTGGAACTATATGATACTCAGTAAAACTATTTACACTTTTGGGATATTCTTTTCCCTTTGTCCATCCCAGAGAGTTCAGCCATAAAGTCCTTCCTTGAAAGATTACGCATTTCTTCTGGATAACGCTGGCATACTATATTGCCAATAAAATTCACAGTTTAGAAATATGAAGACAAAGTCCAAAAAAAAAAGTTAACTTGTTGAAAGAAAATTAAAGTAGGGGAAGGTCAGAGGAAATATAGATAATTCTTAACTACAAATGTATGGGACTGAAAATTGATGACTTTAATATACAAACGGTGCATATTGCAAGATGTATGCAGATTAATTGGCAGGGGTAACATGATTCTCATCTTTCTTTATCTATGAGTAATTTTTAAGCTTAGCAGCCGTGGTAAACAGTGCAATTTAACATCGAAATCCCAGGGAAGTGAGGACATCTGCACATCTATCCATAAATAATATGACACTGAATGTTTTGTTTGGAGATAGGAATAATTACAAAGAAAACAGAGAATGTTCATAAATCATTTTTTATATCTACTTCTCCATAAAGATAATGGAATCCCGTCACTGATTTCATACTCTAGTATGCTGCATACATATGAGAGTAAGTAAAGTAAAGTAAGTAAGTAAAGAATAATGCCATTACTATGAAAAAGAATAACCCTTAAGGACATAGGTATTTAGGAACAAAACACACCCATTGGAACTCCCCTAACCTAACCCACGAACCCACAAGATTCTTACATATTTGAGGTTTTGGGATGTTTGTTTACAGCAGTTGTTGTAGGGATGTCCATAGATATCCAATAGAATGTGTCCCAGGAGGAGACAACTATGGGTTACCATGTATGTGTTGTAAACAAAAAAGGAAAAAACACTTCAGCCCTTTAGATGTCATTTAAGAAGGGTTCTGTTAAAGGGTTAGAACAGGTGTTTTAAATATATTATATATCGCTCATCGGCATGTGTGTGTTATAGAGCTGAACTTTTGTCAGACGCTAAATACTGTAAGTACTTTCCCATCTAACACTTTGTTTATTTTTTATTTCTGTCCAAATAATTTTAAGATATATATAATTGATAGTTAGGAAACTGACATCAGTTGGTGTGTAACTATCATTTTAAATTAACTCCACAACCATGGCCGTCCCACCCAGATGACAGCCATTTATAAAGTCAAAGGAGAGCTTGAAGTCCACAGCCACAAAGGGGTATTTAGTAACCCTTAGGTTGGCCATATGCAGTTTTATCTTGATCTGATTTTTCTAGGTATTTCAATTAATTTTTTTATAGATCAGTCTATGGAGCATGCACACAGGGCTTAGGAAAGGAACCAATCAGTTTTGCATCAATCTCACATCATAGATCCATGGTTTCTATGCACTGCACTGATGAAGGCCAATGAGCCTGAAACAGCTGTATGCAGTTTGGAATAAATGACTCTGTAGCATAGGGCTATATTAACACTGTACACCAGTGGTTCTGGATATGCATTTGGCTGATGGGGCGTAAAGAAATAATTTGCATGGCTCCACCCACTGTCCTAAACTTTCAGTGGATTAGTGATGGATTGGAGCATGTAAACACCTTCTGTTTTAAGAAGGCTTTCACTGTGTACGCACTGCTTGATCTGAGGGCTTTTCGAATCCTTTAATCTCTTTTCACCATAACCTTCATGGTTGTTCCTCTAATCGATAGATTTTAGACTGACAGTTGATATTTCAATCACACATGCAGATGGAACCTAAGATTTAAGGTTGACGCTTCTCTGCCTTTTGGCTAAGATCAAGTGTAGTATCTGTTCTTATCAATTCCCAATGGAGCTTCATTGTACAGCCCTTTCCTTATGGATTGGGTTTCAGGTTGCTTCATTTGGTAAAATGAATGCATGGGGGTAACCCCTCCATTTCCAGAGCCGTCGTGGCCTGCGGGGACATGGCGGGGTGGAGCGATATTCCACACACTAGCTGTCCTGCCGCCACAAGTGGTAGTTGGTAGGTGGTGTTGGAAAACCATATTCTTCCCGATTCATGATTTGGGTCGTTGCAGCCCTTTCCCAGGTTAAGGATATGGGTCAGTACTGGCCACCGTGCCGTCTGGTGGGAGCAGCCCTGCTGCATTTGTGACTGGCTGGAGGGTAGAGGTTGAGCTTTGGTGGTTAGTGCCCCTGGTTGGGATCCAGGGGTGCCATAGTTTCACTGGTGGGGGACCACCAATTATGGCACATCTGACACGACCCACTAAAGCACAACTTTTTTGGCACGTACCACCCGGAGTGGCCTTTTGACCCGACCGGAGACATATTTATAGCCAGCACGCCTGCCCCATGTTTAGGCACAGGGCACTTATTTATTTTTTATGTAGTGGGGAACGAGTCCTTAGCCCCTTTAGGGGCGGTACAACCGAATACTCTCGTGCAGTTTGGTGGGGTTTGTTCACTACTGTGTGCACTTCACTTTTTTGCACTGGGTGTTAGAGGTCACGTTTTGTGTGCTTGCACCAACAGAGGCACAATGAAAAAAAATATGTGTGTATGACTTATACAGCTATACCTGCCTCTCCTCTTTCATGACCTTTAGGACTCTTTTACTCTGTCTATACAGACATGCATGGGAAATGTACACCAGTGGCAACACCAATTCACTGCAGGATGCACGCTGTTCTGCACCAGATCACATCTTTTAGTGTGAAAAAGACCTTGGTTATGGCATTAATATTAATCAATATACTGATATATATATATATATATTTTTTTTTTGTAAATAGTTAATTGATTGTTACTAATCAAATAATCTAAAGCCAATGATCCAATTAGTGATTTATCAATTAATTTGGCTTTGCCATGTTGATTGGCTGTGACATAATGATGTCACACCCGATAAATTCAAATATTTGTGCATGCTGTGACATCACAAGCAGTTTTTACTTCAGAGCAATTCAATTATAATTTTACTGCAGCCCATCATTTTAAATCACTAGTCACATGACAAGAGGCAGGCATGTCTACCATATTACTCCATAAACCTGGCACAAATTACTAGCCAAAAGCTTTTTCTAGGTAAACCTAGAAAGGCCAGTGCTCAGGAGGACTGCTTATTTCACAAGCACAAATTCCTGGTGTCATCAAACTCAAGCTGAACTATAGCCTTTCATAACCATATTACTTTTTACATTGTGTCTTATGTTTGTTTGTTTTTTGTCTAGTACTACTAGCAGTTATCTCCTTGCAGTAGATTTTTTCTAATAAAAGAACCCTGGTACATAACTGCTGAACAATTATTTTCATGCATCACGTCTTCTCCCCATGAACCAGGCAGCCTTAGATAATATTTCATTGTCCTAACACCTGCAGGGAAATGTTTTACTTCACTTCCTGGAAGATCTCAGTATACAATATCCAGTGTTATAAAATGGAGAGCCACAAGCAGGGCTGAATTCCTGGGCTCTTTAAAAATGATGGTGCTGTCATTTCCTGAGTAATCAGTATTCAGGGAGATTTCCTGACACGGCTTCTCCTGAATTTATTGATCCATTTCATGAAATAAAGTTACTATATGGAGACAACCACTGCAGACATTAAACATCTGTTGTCATTTCATAATTACTTTTTGAGAAACAAATGAAACGTTTTAATTTGACATCAAATGTATTTGTTGCTGGTGAAGCCCTGGGGTCCCACACCTCCTCTGGAAATGGGAAAACTTGGGACAGATTTTGGTCTGTCTCCCCTTTCCATCCTTTTTTGTGCATAGAATCACTAAAGCTGGGCATACACAGCTCGATTTCTTAATAGATTGGAGCACAATCGAGCACCATGTGCATTAGCTGAGCTTGATTGTTCTCTAACCTATAAAAAATTTGAGCCATCCAGCCTTCCTACGAGTGGAATCAATTGATCCCGCTCAAAGGAGCTAGGTCGAACAGAGTTCAAACATGTTGGAAAACTCTGTTTGATTTCCAACCAAGTATTAAAAAGGGAAAGTTTGATTTATGATTATTATTCTGTGCCATTTCTTTTGGTCCCTTAACAAGGGGTAGGCACATATGCAAACTGTTGTAATTCCTACACCATTCACCTTTTTTGGATGTTAATACCCTTAAATTAAAGCTGACAATCCATTGTGGTGGTGTATGGAGCGAAAAATGTTAGAATTGTGACAATGTCCCAATATTTATGGACCTGACTGTAACTCATAAATACCAGTTGGTCAAAATAAAAAAAAGGTTTGTCCATTGCCGGTGCTGACACAAAAGGAGGAGCACTACAAAGGAGGTTCTCTGGACCTACCTGCACACTTTGGGCCTTAGAAGCATTTCACACTACTCAGGCTGTGGCTGCAGTCAGCGCTAAGAGACACATTAGCTGTAACACTACCACATGCGTTACCATTAATAAAACCCCTAATTTACGAATTGCACTGCATTTTGAGTCTTATATAAGTGTACCGATCTGCAGTCAGGCTGGGAGTCCAGTAGCTGAAACAGTAATGGATCAACAGGTAGCGAGAGGCAGCATACAGGAGCATGGTCAAAACAAGCGTAGGTCCAAAGCTGGTGGTGTCGAGTCACAAAGGAGCAAGATAAAGAGTAGCCGGGTTGTCGAAGCAAGGGTCGGTACACAAAGATGATGAAGGCTTGAGCAGGGATAAACAGGAAGCAAGACACTGGCTGTAAGCACAGAATTCTGGCATGGGAGGGGCCAAGGGTTCACGAGAACTATGTAAAAAGTGTCTAAGTACAAGGTTTCTGACAAGGTACTGAGGCAAACATTCCAGTGGTTTAGGGAATAGAGCTGCAGCCAGACACCAGAGTGTCCCTGGGTTTGCATTCTGACAGTACCCCCCTCCTTCCAAGACGGCCTCTGGATGTCTGAGGGCCTGGGTTGCGAGGAAACCTGCAGTGGAATTCCCTCGTCAGCCTTGGGGCGTGCACATTTTCCTCAGGTTCCCAAGAATTTTCTTCCGGACCATATCCTTGACATTAAACAAGATACTGTAGTTTGTTCCTGTAAACCCTAGAGTCAAGAACATTTTCAACAATGTATTCCGCTCCACCTTGTACATCAACAGGAGGAGGTGGAAGCAGGACTCCTGAAACCGCTTGAGCAGGGAGACATGAAAGACAGGATGAATCCTCATACTGCTAGGAAGCTCTAGGTGGAATGTTACCGGATTAACTTGAGCGGCAATGGAGAAGGGTCCCAAAAACTTTTGTCCCAACTTGGAGGATGGAACATGTGTCCTAAGGTGCCAGGTAGTCAGCCAGACCTTGTCACCTATTTGAAAGGTAGGGGCTGCTCTGCAGTGTCTATCAGCTGTCTTCTTGTAACATTCCTGTGCTTCCCGTAAAGAATTGTTATATGCAAATTCAGCAGTTGGGAGATAGTCCACCCAATCGTCTTGCAGGTAACTGTCAAAACAGCGAAGGTATTACTTCAGAGTCTGATTGGTTCTCTCCGTCTCTCCATTGGATTGGGGATGAAAAGCAGATGATAAGTTGATAGAGATACCACATCATCTGGAATTCCATGCAACCTGAAGACTTCACGGATCATAAAATGAGACATCTTAGAAAGATGATCTACCACAACTAGGATAGTAGTCATATTGTTGGAAGGGGGAAGATCTACCACAAAGCCCATAGAAACTGACCCCCAAGGTCGTGATGGAACTGGGAGAGGCTGTAATAATCTGAGAGGAGAAGATCGGGGAATTTTGTTTCTGGCACAGGTCAGACAAGAAGCAACATATTTCTTCACATCTTTTTTATAAGTAGGCCACCAAAAGGAGCGGGATAAAAGATCTTTCGTCTTCATAGCCCCAAAATGCCCCGCAAGTCTAAGTACTTCAACTCTAGCACATTCCGGGACGTATATGCAATTGAAATGAGTCCAGAAACCATTCCGAAAAGATAGGCTAACAGCTGTTGGTGAATGAGCAAGGTGCGGGTCATTGTTGTACCCCTCTTTAAGAAGAGCTAGAAACTCCTTGCATGTAGTGGCCCCCAGGAAGTTCTTTTGAGGTAAGATGGTACAGTCTGGCTTGTTGTCTTCAAGGGGATAGGACAAGGTCCTAGATATGGCATCTGCCTTGCCATTTCTTAAACCAGGTCTGTAGGAGATCACAAAGTTGAACCTGGAGAAGAACAAAGTCCATTGTGCTTGTCGAG
>CM070036.1:112936981-112956640 GCA_036250615.1 Ptychadena robeensis
ACTATCCCAGCAGCACACTGTCTCCCACTTGGTTAGGAGCCCTTGCTGACATGTGTCAGCTGCATTTGTGGTTACACAACACTTTACAACTTTCTATCTGAGTTATGTTGTTTAATGTAAATTAATTAATTACTTAAATTATTAATTACTATAAGTTTATTAATTAAATGGCTGGGACAGCACTGCAATGCTTAGAGGAAAACTGTACGATATGCAGAATATGTTTTTCAAGGCCAAGTCAGCAAGACTGACTGCAGTGTACTTTTGAAACCCTACACTGTCCCCTGCAAGTGTCAGAGCTTCATTATATAATATTATGCTATAATTGATGGTAAATCAGTGGACCCAAAACATAACATTTTTGCCACTTGCATTGAAGTACAACTAGCTCTAGAACTTATGTCCACCCACACCCCTCACTGATCAGAATTGCTTTGGTCCAACCCTTCTTGTATATTTTTATTTACTTTTGTTTATAAAACACCTACATATTACACAGCCCTGTACATTAAATACGGGGAACACAAGCTAACACTAACATAAACTATGACACAGAAGGAGCAGAGAGCCCTGACCAATAGTGATTACAATCAAAGATGTTGTTGAGCTTGTGAAATTGGTAGGAGCAAATCTAATGGGACAAGGGAAAGAGTTCCAGAAAGTAGAGCGGCCCTAGAGAAGGCTTGCAGCTACAACTATTGCGCATGTGATAATGTAATAATTGGGGATGCTATGAGTAAAAGCCCACATACACCTGTGCTGGAAGCACGACGTCACACCTTACAATCTTACCATATCATTTCTGTACAATCAACTTTCAATCACTATGTATTCTATCAGGGAGGACCTAGCACAACATAGTTGTTTGTATATTTAAAATAAATTGTATGGAGTGATCGCAAGGTGTGGTAAGGGGTATATTTATGTACCAGGTTGTAACTGGGACAGGACTGTCTGGGTTATTGTAAGCCAGAGTAGAGATTTGCATCTTGTATATTCTGCTTTATTATGAGCTAGTGATGTTGCAGAACATGATCATGGCAACATAACAACATGGCAGAAAACTATGTAAAAATGTTTGTTTCTACTGTAGTCTATTGACCATCAAAAAATGCATTTTATCCTTGTACTTACAAGGAAAATAAAAGTGGGTCAGCGAAAGCAGGTCCTAACTGTTATTTAAAAGAAGGCTACCAACAAATACAAGTATATGACACAACCTAACAATGTTTCGATTCCAATGATCAAATAAATATCCCTAACTTTTTTGGGGTTTAAAGCAAGCTCACAGTCCTTCTGGTGTTTGAAGTCACTGCATAATTGCCTCTAATTACAGCATACATACAGTAGCTCCTACTGTTTAAGCAGGAGGTGAATGTGTCACCTCAGGGATTTCCAGAAGAAAGATGGACATTTTTTCTCATTCATCCTTCCAAGAATCTTGTGAATGAGCGACACTAGGAGACACTTTAGAAGGGAAAGTACTCTGCTGTCCCTATGCTAATTAGCTGGTTGTGTTTTCTTTAGATTTAAAGCCACTTGGAGTTACAAATACCCAGACACTTAAACATGTCAGCGTCTTGAATGCTTTCACGTGAAACCTAGTCATGTACAAGAGAATCTTAGAAAGTCTGAGCACCTTAGGGGGCAGCGAAAGCATCACAAAGATTTAACAGCTCTTGAAATAATATCCCCCAAACCTTAGAGAGCCTGCTGGGTCAGTGGAAAAACATAAACTGGGGAGGTTATAAATAATCTTTCTTTTATCACAGGCTATAATGCCTTGGTAACTTCAAAGGCCAGGTCAAAGATACTGATTCATTTGAAGTTCTGCAGACAGTAGGCCATTATAGTAATGGACACTCGCCGAACAGTAAAACCTTTACAGTTCCGAGATGTTTTCCTTCAGCAAGATTGCACATAACGATGCTGCAATGTAACAAATACACCCCAGGAATCATAAAAATGATTTATGCCCTAAGAAGTTCCAAATGATTTATACACTTAATGAAATAGGATTGTAACATATGATTTGTTTTTCTATCCATCAAGTCTTAAGAGGCTTAGGAAGGCTGTAAATGCTAGCACAATATGCATATAATATGACTGTATACTATGTGCTGTACATGGGATGTAGGGTTGCTCATATGACCATCATCATTTTTCTAATTCAAAGTGGTAGCAATTAAGCAAACCCAAAATCTATTTTTTAATTATAGGTTCCCAAATAAGTTATTGTTTCTACATGCTCATCTACTAATGTCAAGCCATTTCAATAAAGAACTGGGCTGGTAACTTTGCCCATAGTTTGGAATTCCTTATTACTAATTATTCCTTAAAGGTTGGACATGCAAACCCTAAACAAGTCCCCCATACATCAAAAATAATATATTAGCCCTTTTATACCCATGTTTTATATCTGAGGACTGTAGAACCCTAGCCTGACAATGACACTTGTATTTCCTAGCTATATGCCTAGAGCTACTGCTGTAGCCCATCTGCCTCAATGTTCGATGTGTTGTGCGTTCAGAGATGCTCTTCTGCATACCTTGGTTGTAACGAGTTATTTGAGTTATTGTTGCCTATGAGCTTTAACCACTCTGGCCATTCTCCTCTGACCTCTGGCATCAACAAGGCATTTGCGCCCACAGAACTGCCGCTCACTGTATGTTTTCCCTTTTTCGGAACATTCTCTGTAAACCCTAGAGATTGTTGTGCGTGACAATCCCAGAAGATCAGAAGTTTCTGAAAAACTCAGACCAGCCCTTCTGGCATCAACAACCACGCCACGTTCAAAATTAATTAAATCACCTTTCTTCCCCATTCTGAAGCTCAGTTTGAATGTCAACATGTCTAAATGCATTGAGTTGCCACCATGTGATTGACTGATCAGTAATTTGCGTCAACGAGCAGTTGGACAGATGTGCCTAATAAAGTGGCCAGTGAGTGTATATTGGCTGTGTTATCTTCAACATTTTTTTTCTTTTCTATCCAGTCCTAAGATTCATTCAACCCAACCAATATATTCAATGATGTCACCTCCCTTTCCCAGATTGTGACTGGAGAGTGAGGAAGAAGCAAATGACGAATGAGGTCATCTCTCATCTCTCTTAAACACATATGATTTCAGTACATTTTACCCCTATTACCCCTATACAGGGAGACAGAAACGTGGAAATCAATACTTGTTATGATTATATATTGATCTGATCATTTTACACTGCCATATCACTGCAAATACATGGTCATACATTTTGCAGCATTGATCGCCACCAGTTATTAGATAATCTGTTGTTCCTTTTCATATATGTTTTACTGTGCATTGTAAATAAAGAAATGCATGTGGGTTTGCCAGGTTGTATTCTCTGGGTAACAGTAAAGCCCAACACACATGAGCATATAGTTATTGGGTGTGTACTGGTGTCAGCTGCTCCTAAAAAACCTGATGACTAAACCTGCCATGAAAGATATATGGGGGCTGCCACTTCTGACCTCCTTTATGTAGTATGTCTTCAACTTTTTTTTACTAAATTACATGCTATTTAACACCCTGGGACATAAAATGGAGTTTAAAAGCCAATTAATAATTATTATAATGTATGTTTCCAAATAATAGGATTTACTGGCAACAACCGGAAGGTATACTTTGACTTTGAGATAAAACTTTAATTTAGGAGTTATGGAAGAATTTAGTGTTACATCATAGTTTCACCATATTTGGATGTGTTGGCTGCATGTGTTATCTTTTATTTTCTGCTTATGATTTCTCTATTTTCACCTGGTATTAACACACCATGCTCATGCACTGCACTGTTTCTTGGCTGTCACAGGTTTCATTTTAAACATGTCTTCTTCACTTTTTTTACAATGGGAATAGGTTTATAGATTAATAGTTTCAATGAGCTGTAAAATTTTTAAAAATGTATCTTTAAAATGTATTATTTCCCTTCAAGTTTCTGTACTTGCCAAAAAATTTCTCAGCTTGTTAAATGAAAACTAATATATCTTAAGCTGGCCATAGACAGGTAGAACTGCAGCACTCATGGCAGTCGATCTGTTGCGAATTCGGGCGCAAATCTAATGCTTCAAGGCAAAATTCGGGCATAAATCACCCGGGAAATCTGTAAATTTTAGACCGATTGCATTACTTTGGTAAGAGCCAACACACAAGATAACACACAGGTACAGGTTATAATACAGGAGGAGTAGAGGACCCTGCCGGATCAAGCTTACAATCTAATAGGTGGGGGAACAAAGTATAGAGTAGGTGGAGGGGATGGGACAGGCATGGTGGTGATGTTAGGGAAATTATGGGTAAACCAGACTGAAAAGGTGGGTTTTCAGGGCTTTTTTAAAAGCACCAAAGGTAGGAGCAAGTCTTATGGGGCGAGGGAGAGAGTTCCAGACATTAGCCCTAGAGAAGTCTTGAAGCCGCGCATGCGTTGATGTTATGAGTAGGAATGTCATTAGTATAATTGATGAGAAAGTTTTAGGAAGTAAAATAACAAAGTTAAACTAAGGTCTTGTTTCCACTACATCTTTTTTGCTGTGTGCTGGCTGCTGGGAAATTGACCTGGACACATGAATTCTAATTCAACGGGATGCCCACATTGTCATTGCGGCAACTCAATGTCAACGACAAGTGACATGTCCATTGAATATCATCTGCAGGACACCCTATTCAAATGAAAGAGTGGGCAAACCGCCTGCAATCTATGGGCAAACAGCAGGCAATCTGCTGGTTGGGTGGCATAGATGCATCGGCATGAGGCTTCCATGCCACCCAACCAGCAGATTGCCTGCCCAGTGAAAACATAGGCTAGCTTGTATATTTATGTAAATTTATTGTATAGTGTGTCAATGAGATAAAACTAGGGATGCTCAAATCTGTGTGTGTTCAATTTATTCCAGGTTCATTGAGCGGTCCATGTTCATCACATCTGGTTCCAATTAATTACTAATACCTTGTTGCCAAAGTAAAGTGAGCTTGTTGTTAAGGTACGCATCTGACACCATTGCTATTGGATAGTGCTTATGAGACAAATGGGAATTCTGCTCACTGTGTTTCTTATCAACGGGTTTACATGTTATGGTAGCCAATGTAAACATCAACCCTATTAGGGTAAACTGCTCACTGTGTGCCTAAGTACAGGGCTTTCTATGATCTTTTAGCTAGATGTTCACATCGAATGGGTAGCATTAGAATGGACTCTGAGAGTGATGTACCAAATACACTATAGGGAAGCTGCACAGGAGAAAAATGAGTTAAAGCTTCTGGACTTTTTTTCCAACTGTGTTCCTGTCAGGGAGATTTCATATGCATATTTATTTATGCTGGGTTTATACTGCAATATACTCTAAGGGCTCTTTTACACTACAGAAGTGTGATCTAATTCTGAAATGCAGCTGTATTTCATCATTAGATCACAAAGCACTTGCTATGCAGTTTTGCAGTAACATCATAAATTAAGGGCACCCCAAATGTAGACTGCACAGAACTGAAGTGTGGTACAAAATATATCCTGTAAGGTGTTGGTTCTCAATTACCAATTCATTTCCTTTCAGTGTAGAAGGAATCACAATGCGCTTGCACGCGCACAATGTGAAAGAGAACCCAGGTTATGTTTTTAATCATATGTTAGTCAATGGTACCTCCCAGGATCTCCACTATTAATAGTCATTGTAAACTTGCTGACATAGTTTAAAGTCCATGCAGTGCATTCTGAGTACACAAATAAGCAACATTTGTGCTGTGTGAATGTGATATACGGTGGGAAAACAAGTATTTAGTCAGCCATCAATTGTGCAAGTTCTCCCACTTAAAAAGATGAAAGAGGCCTGTCATTTTTATCATAGGTCACCTCATCTATGAGAGACAAAATGAGAAAAAACATTCAAGAAATCACATTGTCCGATTTTTTAAGAATTTATTTCAAATATGGTGGAAAATGAGTATTTGGTCAGTATAAAAAGTTCATGTCAATACTTTGTTATATACCCATTGTATATAGAAGACATACTATACCTCTGGTAATCTCCCTCGATCTGGTGATCCACCCAAGATCTCACCTTCTGGGGCCAAAATGATCACAAGAACGGTGACATAAATACCAGAACCACAGGGGGACCTAGTGAATGACCTGCAGAGAGCTGGGACCAAAGTAACAAAGGCTACCATCAGTGACATACTACGCCACCAGGGACTCAAATCCTGCAGTGCCAGATGTGTCCCCCTGCCTAATCCAGTACATGTCTGGGCCCGTCGGAAGTCTGATTATTGAAGTATTGAATGAACCTTTTTTATTGACCAAATACTTATTTTCCACCATAATTTGCAAATAAATTCTTTAAAATCAGACCATGTGATTTGCTGGATTCTTTCCCCCATTCTGTCTCTCATAGTTGAAGTGTTACTATGATGAAAATTACATGCCTCTCTAATTTTTATTAGTGGGAGAACTTGCACAATTGGTGGCTGAATAAATACCTTTTTCCCCCACTGTAAATGTGGGGGTTGGTAAACAGCAAATGGGCATTATTCAATTTAAATTCATAGCTTATCCCTAGTTCTACATTTTGTCCGTGTAAATTACAACTTAAGCTGTTGAACTCTGTCAACAACAGGCTTTTGTTGACTAAAATTTTTTTTGAAAAGAACTTAAACACCTACTTTAATTTCAAATATTTGAACACTATGTTTTACCACATTTCACACATGTTCCAGAAAAGTGTGCAGGATTGGACTATGCAGGATGTTTCAGTGTTTGTGGCATGTCTTGCCTCCAAAGTGGCTGCAGACCATTACCCTTATCTCCCCAGGGTTGTAGTCTCCTGGCAGGAGAAGGTTAAAGCATGTTCCAGCAGGATGTGCAGAACTGGAACATACTGTATATTGATATAAAATAGGGGTAGAGCCACTTATCAGAGAACATGCTATTAGGGGAAGTTTACATAGGCAGTAAATGACCAATTAGCACTGGCGAACATAACAAGAGGTGTCCAAC
This sequence comes from Ptychadena robeensis, assembly GCA_036250615.1. NCBI lineage: Eukaryota > Metazoa > Chordata > Amphibia > Anura > Ptychadenidae > Ptychadena > Ptychadena robeensis. The sequence continues at coordinate 112,943,986 of CM070036.1, forward strand.
AGTCGGTTTTCAGGCTTTACGAATTGTTATTCCTGTCACAAGGTTGTGGCCCACAAGCGCCTGCACAAGTTTGCAGACTCTCACAAACAGAAGTGCCTGGAAAATGACCATGTAAATGTAGCCTTACAATTAGCACAAGAAACGGGCTATTTTCTTAATTTTGGGGGAGGCAGGGGAAGCATGTTTTATAGAGAGCGACCAATATGGTCATTATTTTTTTAATGTTGCCCATCATTAAAAAAAGAAAATGTTTAAACCTCCCCATAATTTCTTCAATGATTCTAAAGGCAGTTTAAACGTATTATGGTATTTCTCATAATGCAGCTTTTTATGGAATTCCTTAGAGTGTTTGTGAAGCCCACGCATGGAATTTAAAAATAACACTTTCCCCGGCTTCTATTTTATTTAATTTTTTGCTGTGATGTTACTGAATAGCGCAAAGTTCCTTTCCCTTTAACTCTGCACCTGCAAGGAAAAGTATAATACCTTATTGTGTAAATGTATGCTGGGTTTAGTTACTGTAACCCAGTAAACCCTTTAGCCTTAGTTTTTATTATTAAAAACTTGTAAAACCAATTGCTATCACATAAAACATAACGTATTTTACACGAGTCAGCCAATATCCTATTTTTTTTCTGCAGTGGTTTGCAGGACAATAACAACAGTGTGTGAACTCTTGTGATTAAGAAGCGAGTTAAGTTATAGTGTCATGACAAAAATTTGTTTCTGTCTTCCAAAAACAAGACGCCAATGTTCAGAGCCCTCGGAGAAGCATATTAGCAGAGGCCACTACCGTGGTGAACGGCTATTACGGCAGCTTATTAACCTCTTTTTATTTCCACAAGTTTAAACTAATCACCTTTCTACTTCCTTTTACTTAACTTTATATGCCTTGAATGTTTTGTTTGCTTAAATTTCCCAGTTTTTAATACTTTACACCCATTCACACCTTCTTACTGTGCCAAGTGCTCGGAGGTGCTTGAATTCATTTCGGGATAGCTTTTAAAAGAGGTCATAGAAAGTTTAGAGATGTTTGGGAAGTCAGGGGAAAAGGCCTGATTGAGAATGAGACTGATGAGAAGACCTCATTTCTGAATTACAGAATATTTGTGTGTTATCATGTATGTGGGACAGCGTGGCAATTGCTGAAATAATTTGGGCTTGTATGAAATGGGGCCACCTGAGCATTGCATAGTGAGACTAGAGGTTTGGCATCCCCATAACCCATCTAAGCCACTAGACTATCAAACTGTCTGACTGTCAAACTCAAACACAGAGTAGGTGGAAAGGAAAAACTTGAACAACCTTAATAATTATTTTAAAGGTTTTTCCTTCGCATCAGATATAACGATGAACCTTCTTATATGGAAACTGAAAGGTTCAGCGATTCCAGCATTGGCGATCCCAGGGATTAAATGCAGTCTCAGGTGAGCAAGGACAAATGTCTCCCTGCTCTGCTGGGGGGATCCATTCAGGCCGAACTGCTTTTCAACAAAACGGCATCCCCATAAGCCATGTAGATGTATTCAGCACAGTGCAGACATGTCTCTTTGCTCTGGTGGAGGGATCCATTCTAGCAGAACTACTATTTGACCAAATGGCATCCTCAGATACCATAAGGATGTGTTCAGCTCAGTACAGTGGCCCTGCCGGAGGGTGGGACAAGTTTAGTTTGAATTTCCTGCATCTCAATCAGCTCCAGGAGATTCACCAGCCAATTGTTTACCGATCCTATAGTGCCAGGTGGCATTTGTGATTGGGCAATCTGTCCATTTAGTGAGGATCTGTTTTGCATACCATTGCCTATTGTAGCCACTGCATAGAGCATTGTGCTTGGGTGTGCTGTTGAGTTTGATTTACTTGCCTGTCTTCAAATATCTTTGTTTTAAACAATTATCCGGACTGATTTCTGTTATAGCTTGAACTCTGCCTGCCCTGACCTTGGATTGTCCCTGACCACATCTACTGCCTTATCCATATGTAGTGTACTTTATTGGACTGACCTTTGTGCATAATTTTTAGCTGCTTTTCTGGATACCCAATAAAGCCTGTTACCTGGATACCTGGTTTTGGCAGTAAAACAAGCAAAGCATAATACTATAACTCATGTGATATCAAACTTTAAATAAAAGACACAACTGTGGCATTAATTTCCTAAAACAATTTACATGTATTGTATGTATTTGGTTAGTGGTTGGCCTCTTAAGGGTTAAACCTGTTGCCTGGTGCAGGAACTCTCTAGAGGTGACTCATCTTAGGTTTTTCCCGCTGTTTTGGCTATCGTACATTGTATCCTTCGAAATCTTCCTGGAGACTCGGCTATGTGCCCTCCTCCAGCAGAGGTGTTAAATGCAAGTTACACAGAACTTGCTAGTGCTTTTTGGGAGAGACTGCAGCAGCATCGGATGTATCCCCTGATGTTGCATACCTGGGTGAGGTAACCTCCCGACAGCCTGCCTGACGTCACAGCAAAGTCACCTCAGGAGCCTGTTCCAGCAGCCTGGTAGCAACTTTGCAACTTGCTTTCCCTATGCTTTGGACCCCATCTCTGCCCACGGGAGTTGGTGAGCATCTGTAAATACTCCTCAATAAATTGTACATAGCCCCTACCAGTTGCCTGGACCTGCATTTATTCGGTGTGAGAGCCTGGAATGGTGATTGGACAAGGGATATCCACCTAAAGAACCTGGTTGTGTGAGTACGCAATTTACACTCAAAAAACACAACACTACAGCTCCAGGGCTGGAGTTTGACACCCCAGCACTAGAAACCTCATTAGAGTAGATTAAAAATGAAAGCTGAATTCCAGGCATGAATAAACAATGAAAAAATTGTTTTCATAGCAGTGCTAAGATTTCTGCAGATCCTCCACATTTCACAGCCAGGTGAATGATACTATACTTTTTCATTTAGGGTTATAGATTGTAAAAGGGACTTAATTGTGTTCTCTTTGCTGCTGATTAGACAGTAAAAGAGCAGCGAGGGACTGCTGAGGTGAACTCCCTGTTGATTGTGCTGTTTCCTTCAATTTCCTATCATTTCTTCTCTTTCTCCATCAACACACTTTGGTGAACATTAGTTCAAATGCAACCTCCTCTTCTAGATTAAGTGCTGCTGTATAGGTCAATACAAGCTGTATTTCTAACAAAATATGATTAGTAATTAATGAAGGAACTGTGTTCATTTATGTACCTTTATGGGCCTTTTCACACTACCTTTTATGGGCCTTTTCACACTACCCGTACCAGCAAGTGCGTGTTGCCATTAGGAAAACATGTGCTAACTCATTGCGCTGTACATAGTCTCCTATACAAATGTATGGGAGATGGCAAGTGGAGCAGGCAAAAAATGCATCCTGCATAGTGTCAACACAGGACCAGTAGAAAAGATACAAACGTGGCTAGTGCAACACAAACATGATTAAGTGTGAAAGCGTCCTTACAGCTGTGAGCCTAGAAGATCATCTCCATCTAGACCCATTTAGACCAGCTTCAGCACATGAAAATAGATTATTTAATGAAAAACTGACCAGCATCCTGGCTGATAAGCATGATAGATTCCTGGCAACCTTGGCCCATGGATCCAGGCTTTTCACCCATCTCTGAATAGGGTCAGCCTGACTCACTTGTGATTTTTGTCATCCTTCCACTATGGAAGGTCCATTGTTTGCTCATGCCTCAGTCTTTGGACCATGTTCCCCACTCCTTTTTCTCTTTTTCCAATATTTCTTCACCCCTTGGTGAACTGTTCTAGTTACAAGTTTCTTCCATCCATCATCCCCCAGCTAAGGCGAACCATTACGCAACAATCGCTGTATATTATTGACACACATACTCAGAGTTCCAGTCAATAGATTGTGCCTTCCAATCCTGGGAGAACCTTGAGTTGTTTGACTTGTGTATTATATTGTTTGTTTTCTAAGGTTTTTTGATTTGCATGCATTTACTGCCTTGTACGCTTATGTTGTAACTTTTGATGTTTAAAATTCAAAATCAATAAAAATATTGAAACAGAAAATAGATTATTTATTGCTGGAATTTTACATTTTATTATATATATTTACACTCACCGGCCACTTTATAAGGGACACCTGTCCAACTGCTCGTTGACGCAAATTACTGATCAGCCAATCACATGGTGGCAACTCAATGCATTTAGGCATGTTGACAGGTAAAGACGAACCGCTGCAGTTCAAACTGGGGACGAAATGTGATTTAAGTGACTTTGAACATGGCATGGCTGTTAGTGCCAGACAGGCTGATCTAAGTATTTCAGAAACTGCTTATCCTATGGGATTGTCACGCACAACCATCTCTAGGATTTACAGAGAATGGTCCGATAAAGGGAAAACATCCAGGAAGCGTCAGTTCTGTGGTCACAATTGCCTTGTTGATGCCAGAGGTCAGAGGAGAATGGCCAGAGTGGTTCAAGCTGATAGAAAGCCAATAGTAACTCAAATAACCACTCGATACAGCCAAGGTATGCAGAAGAGCATCTCTTAATGCACAACATGTCGAACCTTAAGGCAGATAGCCTACAGTAGCAGAGGACCACTCTGGGTGCCACTCCTGTCAGCTAAGAACAGGAAACTGAGGCTACAATTGCACAGGCTCACCAAAATTGAGTCTTGATTCCTGCTGCGACATTCGGATGGTAGGGTCAGAATTTGGCATCAACAACATGAAAGCATGGATCCATCCTGTCTTTTATCAAAGGTTCAGGCTGATGGTGGTGGTGTAATGGTGTGGGGGACATTTTCTTGGCACACTTTGGGCCCCTGATCATCATTGCAACGCCACATCCTACCTGAGTATTGTTGCTGACCATGTCCATCCCTTTATGACCACAGTTTACCCATCTTCTGATGGCTACTTCCAGCAGGATAATGCTGATCATAAAGCTCAAATCATCTCAGACTGGTTTCTTGAACGTGACAATGAGTTCATTGTATTCAAATGGCCTGCACAGTCACCAGATCTGAATCCAATAGAGCACCTTTGGGATGTGGTGGAACGGGAGATTAGCTTCATGGATGTGCAGCTGACAAATCTGCAGCAACTGCGTGAAGCTATCATGTCAATATGGAGCAATGTCTCCAGTACCTTGTTGAATGTATTCCGCGAAGGATGAAGGCAAAAGGGGGTCCAAGCTGGTACTAGCAAGATGTGCCTAATAAAGTGGCCGGTGAGTGTATATACGGTATATAAATAAGTAACATTAACATTAAGCAATATATATGTTGGTGAATTTATCAGTTTTGACCTTTTCTATCAACACTATCATAAAAAATCTAAATCGTAATTACAAAACGTCATATAGTAATATAATTTTAATGTGGTGAAGAAGTCAGTGTATATGAAGGTGCCATAATTCTTTTCAATATGAAACATTTTTGAATTTTTATTCCAAACCTTGTGTCAGGTGCCGCTTATATATAATAATATATATATATACTATACATTTCTTTATATTTGATTAAAAATAGAGTTCCTGGCGTTGTAGCGTTCCGCAGCCAATCACAATCTGAGAAATAATTAATTTTGCCAATTTGTAATCCTTTCATAAATGACACAATAATACAGTGAATAAAAGTCTTTGTTCTCTGAGTGGGTTAAGCTAAATACCCAACTTTTATGTATATTTTATGCTTTTAAAAATATTCAAGATGTACATTAATCACAAATCGCTTAAATTATATTTTCATTACAAATTAGAGACGTCTGCCTTCCACAGTTAAACTCTATCAATTAATACGCAGGGTTTATGGGTTTTATCATTTTGAGCGAACTCTTTAATTTTTTTGTTTAATTTTCAGCTACAAAATAATAATTTGCAATAATGCCTTTAGCTTGATGACTTTTTAGCTTAATCACTAAGCCAATCTGCATTTTATTTCTGTCCAGGCATCAATGTGTAATAAAATGATCGGACGGAAAAAAATAAATAATTAAAGGCAACAGCAATGGTTATTGGCGGGGTAGACCGTTTTTCACATAACTTCTGGCATTCCTTCAGGGAAAGCTTTTGCTGTGGATTTATAGGTCAGATAGGCTCAGCAGTTTGAGCCTATTGCCCACCCTACCCTAACAAAGCTAGCATGTGTTTGTACAGCTGTGCTTGTGGCTGTGTGAGTCCCAGGAATCCCACAAGCCCTCAGTTCCTTTACCTCCCTCCACTATTCCACCACTTTATGAATGCACACAGACACAAACTGTAAAGAAACTGTTCAACTAGCAGGTTAAAAAAGCTCAAAAATGCAAACGCTGTTTATTTTCTTTCCTCGCTTTCCTGCTGTTTCAGTGAGTAAATCTTTTTTTTTTTTTCTATTTTACTTTTTTACCTGTTTGTCTTCTACTGATTGAAACTGGCAAAGGGAAAATTCCTTTAAATGAAGGAAACTTTAAATATTCTGACTGGAAATTCTACTGTTTTTTTTATGTCAATTTATATTTTAGAAGAAATGGTCAAACAGCTGTGTTTATGAAGTATACGATCGCATACATACACTTTGTTCTTTTTTGTTTGTTTGTTTTTCCTTTCAACTCTTTTAAGTAAAAATGGATGACATAGTGTTCAGGCATCGACAGATTGTGGTGAAATGCTCTGAGTGCCACTTTAAGTGCCCTCATGACCTGCATCGTCTAGTGAGCTTATATTTAAAAAAAAGACAGAAAAAGTTATCTTCATGGACTGCTTTATAACCTTTGATCTTTATTTGCATTTGTACAGGATTTAGGTTAGGCCTGCATAAGAGTTCTGCTGGAGAAGCAGCCAACCATCGCCACCCAGCAGCTGCCCATACTCAGGTTGTGATGGAAGGTTGGTAGACAATACTCAACACCCCCTACCTCCCTGCTAATTTACTATAGGCAGTCCATCTCTAAATGGCTTGGCAGCAGAAGCACTTAGGCTAAGGCTCCACTGCTGCGACCAGAAAACACATGCAAAAAAGCATGTTTTTTTTTCTTCTCATTTCTTTAGTCCATTGAATTCAATGGAATAAAAAGCATGCGAAACTTCATCTGATCCGGACAAGCCCGGTTGCAGCAGTTTCTGGCACATCTAAAAACACACTTGTGCCTCTCCCAAGCTGCAGTGGAGCCTTACTGATGGTTGGGAACACCAACTTAAGCTAGGCATACACAGTTCGATTTTTGTACGATCGATCTTCTTATTGATTATTTTATCGATCGTAAGTGAATCCAAAGTAGTACCACATGGAAGGTTCGATCAGGATAAGATTGTAATATGACCAAAATCGACAATTTTAGTTTAGATAAAAAACACAGGAAAGAAACATATATAAACGTGTTCATCTAATACAATCGGCCCGACCAGCAAACAAAATGCTACGATTTTAGTTCGTTCGTTGTACAATCGACTAAAAATTTCCAACATGTGCAATAATTTTCCGATCGATGTTTTGATTTAAGGCCAATCATGATTTAAGGCCAATCAATGTAAACTTGAATCAATTTAAATCAATGTTTTAGGTTGATTGAACGCTAAAATCGAACCATGTATACCTGGCTTTAGGCCTAGTCTTCATTTGTGTTAACATTCCTGATGTGCAACAAATGTGGAAGATTAATGTGCCCACAACGCATTAAATGCTATACAATGGACACATACACCCAGATACAATCAGAGATGCAGAAAACTGTTGAGATGTGTATAGAAGTGGTAACACACCAATTGATTAAGAATTGGACGTATATAGATTGCTTTTGAAAATTTTAATGCTAACGTGTCTCTAAAGCCAAATGTAGACTAAGCAAGAAGATACAGTATTTGTTAGCAAGTAAATGGAAACAAAGTAAATTGATGCAATGATTTTGTGCACAGTCCAGTTAAATAGCTAAATCAGCAAACCTAGGAATGATAGATTTCCTATGGAGGCCCTTAGTCTATGACAGTGCTGTCCAACTCCAGTCCTCACAGCCCACATGGCAGGTTTTAGCATTAGGACTAAAAGGAGGAGGTTAAATGAACCTTTAATGACTACTAAACAATTTCAGAATCCCAAATCCTATTACCAAACTGGATTAATTGTAGGATATATCTCCCCAGTACAGCAGGAAAAAGGAGAGCTTTAAAATCTTTTCTTTTCCCAGAAGACTACAGGGCCGGCCATAAACGGCTCGATTCCCTTGCGATTGTTGTGTGATCACAACATGCTTACACAAAAATCACTAAACGATCACACAATGAATTCATGTGCACCACCTTGGGGAATCGATCCCTGGCCGATACTTTGGATTGGAACACTCGCTCCCCATCTAAAGTAATGGCACTCGATCAGAAAATACCGACATGTTGTCTCACCCTTGCTAGTTGGGCAAAACCAGTTAGGGACTCTTGGGGCGTGAAGGAGGCAGTGCCCTACAATAAAAGGTTATTGATAATTTCAGTGGTGGAATATCAACCTCTTCTATTGCTTGTGAAACAAAAATTAGCTAATGGCATTAACGCCCCTAGCGCACTGCTGAGGTCCAGATTTCTGTACCAAAAGTGCACCTTAGACTTCAATGGTAAATTTCTTTATGTTGTAGGCCTGTAACTTCCCAAAATATGTCCGTACAAGGGTCTAATAGACATCCTGAATATAATAATGTTTGAAACAAACAATTATGTAAAATAAAAAAAAATTTACTTTCTTAAATCTAAACCGATGTGGTTCGATCAACCTAAATTGATCGAAATGTACCAAAAAATCAATCGAAGGGGGTTGGAAATGTCAGAATATTTTTATCGATTGAGTATACATTGAATGTATATTGAATAATATTTTTTGTGCCTGCCTGATTTTGGTTCGATTTAAATAATTAGCATACCTATACATCCGGTGTCAGACATTTTGGTGTGTTTACAATCGACTTTTTTCGATTATGGTTTCTCCATGGGGGGGGGGGGGTTCCGATGAATTACAATCTCATCTGACATCGATTCTAGGAAAATTGCAACGTGTATGGGGGCTTTTAATGTAGCCATTTTGTAAAACTGCCATTTAGTCTCTAACATTGACTTTTTTAACTCTCCTCTGGGCAAAACTCCTAAAGTTGCAAGATCTTTCCTTGCATCACTAGGCCTATTCCAATATGTGAATGTTATTTTAATCCTAAGCCAGCCCCTAACCTTTATTTCCCTACTCCATCCAAAGGAGATGTTTTGGCTGGACTTACACTTTAAATTTATTTTATGTACTGTTCATTATATGGCTTGGCCTCATACTTCTCACATGACTTGGCTTTATATAACTGAAGCAGTTTACAAGTAGAATAATTTCCTTTCTACTGTAAGAGAATAAAAAATGTTTTGACATAAGTTAATTTCGAACCACTACCACAAGCAAATATAAGGATTAAATAAAGCGAAAGATAGCAGTGTGTGGTGCACATATGGTCACAATACAGAAACTGACCTGCAGATATTATACCTACAACAGAAACAGACACGACCCTAAAAATGTATACTCTCTAACTTTACCATTAAATAGTGATATATACAAGGGAGCTAAAAATATGAAGTAACCTGTGGCAGTAAAATAAAAACTTTATTTAAAAATGAACTGATTCTATGTTCCCAGTCTATGCTAAACAAATAATAGCAAAAGACTGCTAACAAGTCAAATTTGGATTCTCTACACTTGCAGCAAAATGAAAATGCTTTTCATGATGTATAACTGTACTGATTTTTGACTTTTATGACTACCTTGGGCTCAACTGTAAAGTAAACCAACAATGTTACCAAGCTATCAGGTCTTATAGCAGGCACAGATGGCAAGCTCTTCTTGTATTCACTACAATGCCTTATCCACCACCACAAGCAGTGTCACTAATTCTCTATATGGAGGAGCCATGTCAGCCTCCCACCATAATGCTCCCAATGTCTGAGGCTCTTGTGGGGGTCTTGACAGTGGATCAGGGTGGTGAAGGTGAGGCCAGCATAACTACTGAGCCATTTATTAAGTAAACCTGTATTGGGCTTACTCAAGACGGGTCAAGTTGAAGGATAGGCAAAAGAGGCCTTGGGTACTTCAGCAGGAGGTGGGCAGAAGCTGCTCAGTACATGGGTGAGTGGGGGGCACACACATTGACCTTTTTGCCCTGTGGGCTAAAGGACATTGTCCCAAGACTGCATTCTATAAAAAGGACAATTTCCCTTTAAACTGCAAGACATTGACGAGAATGGTTATAAAGTGGGACAAGTCATACAAGTGGCAGAAATGACATAATGAATGTTTATATCTAGTCCGTGTAATATATGGTCATTGTTTATAATGAGGACAATTATACATTTGAAAGACTAAAACTAGCTTTATAGGGGGGATTTTTGTTACCATTAATTTCTCAACCAACTAATCCCACTGGAGAACAGAGTGAGACTACATGAGATTACTGTAAACATTCTTTCTTTTGGCCTGTTCCAGTGGTCCATTTCTATCTGATACAGGAAATGACATTCAAATTCTCACTAGCATTTGACCATTCAGGTGATAATAAAAAATAAGGATTTCACTATAAAGAAGTGTGCAGATTCTAGGATCAACCAATGACAGGAGGCAGATGTACTGCAACAGTTTATTTAACAGATAACAGAACTTGAGGGGGAAAGCTTAACTTAAATTCAGGGGAAAAGTTCAGTAAAGGGCATTCAGTTCAATAGAAACTGCAACAGTTCAGCCTGTTCCTAGTAGGGGATGATAGGTCCTCTTTCAGTAGCGGGGATAACTGGTACTTGCATGCCACTGGAAATAACAGAAGGAGCCAATCTTGTCCACAGGAGGATAAGGCACATTGTAACACCACCAGTCTGCGCTCAGTGTCCACGGGTCAAGCCACCCCACGTGAATTGGGTATCTGGGATGATACCAGCGCGGACCGTTCTGCAAGCAACTGGGTCTTATGCAGGGAATGCATGCTATTGCGTCCACCGGCTGCACGCACGCTGGTATATATATGGTGGAGGATGGCAAGCCTTAAGACAACTCTCTAGCGCAGTTGTTGCTGTCTCATCAGCACCTGCTCCTCTGGACTGTCCCTCCCCTTCCTGGGTCTCAGCTTTATCCCCTTCCAGCCCCAGAGTCTCATGTGATGCATAGTTAAAGGGTACAGCACATGACCTAATTTGTGAGGTTATCCTACATTAGTCCATGCTTCATTTAGGTGCATAGAGTGGTCGGAGGTCAGTCATTCGGTAGGTTATGAAGTATTGTAGACTTATTAGAAATAGTGGCCACATCTCAATCCCATACAGGCAATTGCATAATAAAGTAAAGCTAAAAGAAAAACAGTTTTTGGATGTGCACATACAGGGTTAGAACCGCTATCAGGTTTTCTTTTTTTCTATATTACTGGCTGTCACAGAGAGTCAAATGAGGAGAATCTGAAATTGGAGATGCCATCAGAACATAAATAAAGGAGAAATAAGATGATGCATGCTTCAATCATAATTCAGAAAATATTATATACATTGGAAATACATTCTCTCTCCTCTTTATTTTTACAGACAGAAAATAGGAATATCTCTCTGAGATTATAGGGATAACTTTATGTCCTTACAGTAATAGTCACTGCATTAATAAAATTTCCCCAACACATTTGTGAATTAATTGCCAAGCCCCTGACTATGCCATAATTGCTGGAGGTGAAGGGAAGGGTTACATTACAAAAAAAAAGTATTGTTCTAGCACAGGGGTGCCCACACTTTGTTTGGCTTGCAGTCTACTTTTAAAATGATATGGTCAAAATGATTGACCGACAGTAAAAGCTCCTTTCAGTTAAAACAGATGAGCAAAAAAAAGAAAAGAAAGTCCCTTTAGTTAATATGGTTGATCAGGTATATAGTGTTAATTCAGCCTTCATCAGCTTCAATCCAGTGTTGGGTGTCTGAACGATCAACCAGTTGAATGTGATTGACACATGCAGTTAGTGCATAAATTATGTTCAAGACGGAATTTTGACTTGAACTTTATTATGCAAAATCTCCATGTGCTAAAGCAATGTTGTAATGTTCCCACAACCCTTTCCTACATATTCCCAATTTTTTGCTGATAATACCATGTTCAGAGACTTAGCAATGAACTCACAAATACAGCTACCGTGTTTCCCCGATAATAAGACTCTCCCACCAAATAAGACCCCCCCACCCCTTTTTTTGAGAAAACTTTAAAATAAGACACCCCCCTGCAAATAAGACACTACCCATTTGGTAACTATGTGCCTCCGTCAGGGCTGGCTGCAGTGCATAGCAGAGCAGGAAGTGGCTATAAAGGCTCACGCCCGTGCCTCTGCACCAGGAAGGACAAGCTGCTGATCCCTGCCTCACAGAGTCTGTTACCATCTGATTATCAGGCTTTATCTCTCTTCCACCATCATCTCCCCTTGCTGTGCTTTCTCTCTAACTCATCGCTATGTATCCCACCATTTTTGCCTCCCCTGCTGCTAAACTCTCTCCTCCTCTCCAGTCTGCACTCTCCTCTTTCCCCCAGTCTCACCTCCACGTGCTGTCATTTTCTGTACTTCTCCACTTGTTACTTCTGCTTCTTCTTTCTGGGGACATCTCCCCCAATCCTGGCCCTCCTCATTGCCTGTCAACCCACTTCTCTGCTCTCTCCAGGAAACAACCCTCCTCAAACCTAATACCTATCCGCCCT
>CM070036.1:112956740-112969341 GCA_036250615.1 Ptychadena robeensis
TAATGTATTGTACAGCGCTGCGTAATATGTTGGCGCTATATAAATAAATGATAATTATAAGAATACCCAGCCAGGAAAAACCCAAAGAAAAAATGAGTCTGTCATTCATTGTCCCTGTTAACCTAGGTGGGCTTTTAAGACACTGGGGTGAGCCAATACCTACATTTAAAGGTCCTTATAGAGCATTATGACCAATTTCATGAAGTTTAAAAACACAAGTATGCATCTAAAACGCAATTAAAAGATACAGGAATTAATACAAGATACAGGATCTGTACAGGGTACAAGTACTGTACATTGTAGAGTATTGCAAGTATATGAGTTTCTCCAATACGTTTCACCAATCCTGGCTTATCAGGGAGAAACCACTCTAAAGATGTGCCATGTCAATATCAAAACACATCCAAAATGTAATAGCATACATATTGCATACATACATACTTGGTACCTGATGACAACCAGACATTTGTGGATAAGTATTTATGTAATTTGGTGTTGGCTTACCTCAGTGCCCTATAAGCCCACCTACCTAACCAATTTAAGTTTTGTTTGTATGAAAGGATGTGGCATTTATTTCTATCTTATTTAAAGGCTTTGGGGATTTCATAATACTTTTCTTGTGCTATTCAGATTGAAACTGAATCAGTGGTCGTATGTAAGTGGCTCATTTTCTGGATACAATTTGCATGTTAATGCTGACATTTATAATTGCCCATCTTTACCGGTGACAACTGTAATCATTTTTTTCCTTCACTTTCTGCTACAGGGCAAGATCCCAGGGAAAACCAGAGACAATAAATACCCCCTGGGGATCACAGACAGCGATAAATTGGGAGGTGTTATGCAATAACATTTCTCCAACTGAATTCCAAAAAACTAACATACGACTTTTGTTCGCTTTTTTTATACTTTTATTACTGGAACAAACCTTTCTGTGACTTCTCATGTGACATATTTTTCAGTCTCTGAGAAAATAATGCCTGTTATTGAAACACTTTGGTTAGTTACTGCATAGTTACTTCAGTGTCCTGGCCTGTTATTCCCTTCCATATCATTGTAAGATATTAGCCTTTAAATCATCCAGCTTTCTACATACTCGCTGTATAGGTCGTAGGGATTCAGATTAGCGTTCTATAAAATTGAGTGGGAACAATACTGCTCTTCAACACCAGCTGTACTATTTTCAATAACACTTAATACTGAACTGAGTGAGATTAAATCCAGTCTGTCAGTGTATTGTGGCCTACCCTCTTTCGGGGACTGTTGTTTTTGGAACAGCCTTTGCCATTTTACTATCTACTGACAGAAATTAATGATGAAGGCCTTACAGAACAATTTATCAACAAGCTTTTGAATTCACACTTTTTTTCTTTTTTTCTTACAGGACTTTATATCTGCAGACTGCGGAGGCTTTCTCTTCGTGTCAGAATGTCAGCAAAAAAAGCAGAGACTGACCAGGGTGGACTCCTGGGAACAACTGATCTTAGATATGTATGGTAAGGTTGATCTCCTCAAGGACTAGTCTTGAAAGGAGCTGAAAGAGCCCAGATCAGTCTTCTGACTGATCACATTGGTAATGTAAACACAGATGCAGCACAAAAACAGACCAACCCTAGAAAGGAAGTATGCCAAAAACATTACAATTAGAACATAGTAAGACAAAGTGCTAGCACGGCCTCTTGGAAATAAACAAAATCTTTCTAGCATAATGACAGGAACCTAAAAAAACAGTTTTAAATGACAAAGCAATCAATGGGGGGAGAATAAAAATCTGCAGAGTCTACTGCAGGCGTTGGCAATCTGGGGATTTTCAAGTCTTTTTGAACTACAACTCCCAGTAGCTCCATTGCTTGACTTTTCTTGTGAAATGTGATACTGGAAGATGTGGCAGTGAGATAGTTAGCTGTGTGGTAAATCCAGAACCATTGTGTTGCTGTAAGAAGTATCCATGGTTGGAGTTTCATTTCTGGAGCCTGTAGGAAGGTGACCTTGGCCATCCGGAATCTTCACTAATCATCCCTGGGAGATGGTCCATTTGGTAAATTGTTATTGGATTATTCCTATTGGAAACTCTTACATCTCCCCAAAGTCAGGGGATCAAAAAAGTTAGCTTTCAACCACCTCCTTAGTGCCCATGACCCTTTCCTTCGGGTTCTACAATCATGGTCATGGGATCACTTATGACTTTTGGTAAGTACAAACCACTGTACATACAGGAACACACCAGAATACATCATCGATTACACCAGGGATGTGCTAAAAAAACAGAGGTTAATGGCGCTGACTACCCCCCCCCCCCTCCCATTGATGACGCAGCAGAGGCGGACGCGGAAAGATTGGCGGAGGGACACCACAGGCTACCTCCAAACGAAAGATTATGCCCAAGGTCATTTTGGTGTGAGTATTGTTAGTACACAAACTCACAATCATTAAGTTTTGCTTGTATTGACTTTGGACAGTCCTTAAGTGGTAAGTTAACAATAGTTACTAAGATACTAATAGACATTACATGATGAGCAGCAATGGGGGTTTGTGCATACCCCACCATGATGGTAGGTTAGAAAACTCTGACCATCAATAATAGAATGGCAAAAGCTCCCATTTCATTATCAGTCCTTTTTTCTGGTTATAGAGGTCATTTAAAAGTTTGGACAAGAGTACAGATAAGTTCTCCTAGCATAGTCATTTGGCACTTGGAAATAGTCTTAAACTAAGATTTCTCAAACCTTCTAAACAGTTTATGGTCTCTAAGACTATTGGGGGCCGGGCTATGTATGCTCACACAGACAAAGATTGCACACATGTAAGCATCCACACAACACACCCATGTAATACACATATAACATTGTTCAATCATTACCCACTTCTTTACATACCAAAGCACCAGAGATCCAGGTGTGCACTATAGCTTTGGTAGAAGCTGCTTCACACTCTGAACCTCTGGGGCAGAGGGGGAGGGTAGCCAAGGACTTGATTGATAGACGGAGCACCTGTCCGATACATCCTTGCTGCCAAGCCCCCCTGCAGATCACGGCTCAGCACCACGTCCCAGCTGCAGCTCCTGTTGTTAGCATCTGCCATGTGCGGGGGTCATATCCGGCTGGCGGTCCGCAGTTTCTGAACCCCTGCCTTAAACAGTCCAATTTATCATACTACAACACAACTGGCCCATAGTTAGGATTTTCTTTTTCTACAACCTCTAAATGGTGCATTGTGGCCTTTCTACTCTATGTTTTATCACTCCCCTTATATTTTAAGCAATAGTAGTCTCTATGGTTAATAATAACTCTATGGCTTGCTAATTTAACATCTTAAGAACCTTCTGAATTAGGGTTCATCATGAATATTCGAATCGCTAATTTTTATTGCGAATATCTATACTTCAAGAATTTGCGGAGAGCTTGAATATAGTGCTATATCTTCAAAATCGCAAATGTTTGAATGAGATTTTTTACATCAGTACCCATGCATTGTGTTCACAATATGTGCAAGTTTGTGCAATTAAGGTAATAATGACTGGAGATCACAAATTCTTGGATTTACTAATTTATTGCGAGTTTTAGGTGAAAAATTCCTGATATTTTGCGAATATGAATATTGCCAGTGCTGTCATCGCTATTCTGTATGTAAAATGTTTTTGATGTTTTCCCTGAAGGTTCTGAAGTAAAATAGAATGCTTTGCTTGAGATTGCATTTGAATTGTCACCATTTACCAAATGTCCAATGGGCTTCTCAAATGTGGCTTTTGTAGCATGTGTGGGATAACAAATTAACAGTTCCCAGCATGAGAAGGGACTATTCACCAATGATTGGGTCATGTATGAGTTAACAAGAGAAAATGAGAACTTCTGAACTAAATCAAAACTAATTTTCCAACATATAACTTCCATCCATTAGCTGGTTACTCTAGTGTTACTATAAATAGGTGTCTCAATGGTCCAGCTTTTAAATATGAAGTGATCTGACCCTTTAAGAAACCACACACTTGTACATACACATTCTCTAAATAGATTCTAATGAAATCATCTAATTTGCTTTGAAAGCAGCTTGTGAAACACTTTCATGGTAAACCAATTTTGTTTAAATTGTTAAAATCAAGCTGACTTTATTTGAGGAAGTTAAGACCATGGATGGACACGTTTTTCATGACTTATTGCATCCCTGTGGAGTCATCATATGTATTCTGCAGTACTTTGTTGAGTAATATGGGTGAGCACCAATCAAAGCCTTGTTTGTATAGTCTGTCACTTTGACACCTGATGAATAATGCATTCTGAGGGACTGCAGACCCCAGGGGGGGGGGGGGATTTGAGTAACACAATTCCTTTCCCTGTCGTAGACTTTAAATTAGCAGTGAAAGGCTAAGTTCTTAAATCCATGAGATGTGCTGAAATGATCTCATATACAAATATATCGTTTTTTGTGATGTATCAGGAAGATCAGAAGTGCCCAATGATTGATTGCGCCCATTCACTTCGCAAATGTTTTCTTATGTTTTTTTAACCAGTCACATCCCAAACATGACTTCTCACTTTAAAACATTAATATGTTTAATCAGATAATAGAAACAAGAGAAAGGATAACATATATTTAAATACTCTGTTAACAAATAATTAATTTAATAGATTGACAGATGTTGATATTTATATACCAATTGTTAAGTAGTTAATCAAACCCAAAGGACTAAAGTAGGTTTTAAGCCCCCCATACACCACATACAATTACCATGCAACTTCTGTACAACCAACTTTTCTTCTACCAAAACCATGTAATATGAGGACCTTTCTACACCTTCCAATCACTATGTATTCTATCAGGGAGGTCGCTATACTACATAGTTGTTGGTAGGTCTCATGAAAGTTGTATGGAGGAATCTGAAGGTGTATGGGGGGCTTTAGGAACCAGCAAATTGTAATGGCAAATCTATTACAGTGTATTTAGAATTTTTTTTACCAATATATATTTCAAGATGCTAAATGTTTAGCTTAAAACCTGAAGGCAATGACTTTTTTTTTGTCTTTCCCACTGCATGATGGTCATTTATGTCTTTGGGATGCAGCAGGAAAATTTTACTTAACTCCCCCTCACATCTAATGCCCTCCTCAGTTCTCCACTTGCGGCCCCTGAAACCTTACTGTTCATGCATAGGAACTCATATTGCATCACATAACCTCTGAGTCAAAATGTGCATCACCATACTACAGTGTTACCCAATGCTTGAAGTATCATTTAAAATAAGTTTAAAAATTTAAAAATTTAAATTTAAAAATGAAACATAATGTCTTCCAGCTCTGCCTTTCCAAATGCTTCTACAAGTCAGTATAGATTGAAAAAGTTATGTGCGGCCCTTGTGGCCCTCCACATCAACTCAGTTGCCCACCACTGCTCTAGACTGTAGGTGGGTCGTTGGCATCTTCACAATGCAAAGCCACAAGCTCTGACATTACTGCCTCAGATCACTTATCAGAATGGTCAAGAGAGACTTAAGGTGGGCATACACGAGTCGATTTTCTTTCAATTGATGAATCCTCGAGCTCAGTGTGATGACGTCACCATGCTGCACTGGAGCTTTGTCGATTGAATGGAGAATCACTGCAATCAATCCTATCCAAAGTAATGGCAATCAAACAGAGTTTACCAACATGTTGGTTCTCTGTTCGATTGAGTTTCGATTGGCTGGATAAATTGATTCCAGAACAATCGATCGCTGTGAGCGTTTGCAGTGATTGATTGTTCTGGAATTAATTTATCCAGACTTTCTTGATGGAAACTGTGTGAAACTGTGAGGGAATTGATTGAAAAATCGACCTGTGTATGGCCACCTTTATAGATAATAGAGCTGTAAGTCTATCTACTAGTGAAGGAGCATTTAGAGGCAAGAACAGACAGGTCCATTAACAACATGCGCGCAGGTCAGCATGCACACAGAGAGATGGCCTTGTTTTTCTCTCCTTGTGCATGCCCACCAGTGCGCATGATGTCTCTGCTGCCTTTGATTGTCAGTTTTGGCAGGGAGAGGAGGAAAGGGGAGACAATTTTTTCACCTAGGCAGTGTATTTTCAAGAACAAATATATATGAAAATATTAAGATAGGAAAACTTTAGCAGTATACGCGGGGAGGGGAGGCAAAAAAACCTTCTCCCATTAAAGGCAGAGACTGCAAGCAGCCATCCGGTATGCAGATAGAGGGAATGACTTGTGCTTATATATTTATATATAAATAAATCCAATGTAATGTATGTGTGTATGGCTACCTTTAGACTGCTGCTGAGTTACTATTGTACTTTAATATCTGTTCTGTTGAGAAATCTGCAGTAAAGGAACACATTTTATAGTTACAAAGTTCTTGGCTACAACAACCTTTTAGACAAAGAATATTAATATAAAGACTGGTCACTAATGGTAAACTGTATATAGCTTAGCAAGAAACATCACTGAGCATTGGGACTAGAAAGTGATAGTTTCCATTGCTGGAAGGTGGACAGGTAACAGCTGCTCAGACAAGTTCTTGATAAGGATAATGTGAATCTAACTGGAAACAGGGCATTCAAGTGTTGTTGAAATACTAAATACAAGGAGCTTTAAGTCAATTTTTTATGCAATGCAATGGAAGAATAGTCAACTTATTTCCTAGTAAGTGACACTCATAATCTGTTTGCCAACCCTTTACCCTACATCATGAAGATGGATAACACAGCTTACAAAGAGCAGACTGAGAGGCAGAATGACATCATAGAAGCTGAACATTAGTCCCTTAGTGATAACGTTGAGTGTTCATGCACAGCAACTAAATGCCAACATTTTATCAATCGTATGTGGTAGTAAAAGTTACTGAAAAAGTTCCCAACAGAAAAACAATTTTCAAAATAGAGATTTATAGAAAATAGCAATTTATGTTGAAATAATTTTGAGGGAGTATTTAAAAAGTTAACATTTTGAAGAATGAGTTCTGCAAATGTTTTTTAAAGTTTTCTGAAACCCACCCGAATTGAACCTCATCAACAATTTTCATTAAGTATAATTAGCAATGAGTTTTCTCTGCTGGGTCATTCAAAAGAATGCTAGCACCACTATGTACCACTGCTGCCCACCATACATGTTAGCAGCTGCCAGACAGTGTTAGTGGTGTTCCTTTTACTTATGATGGTTAGGGGACAGTAACACCCATTCAGAAAGTATTACGAAAGGTAAGCAACTTTCTAGCACAGTGGTTCTCAACCTTCTCAGATCTGCGACCCAGGAAGTGCCGTTGAAAAGTGTAACTTGTTGTATTTGGAATTTCGGAAATGCGGGCGCACAGTCACATTCTGTGACGTCACTACTGGGACAATCAGGTAAGTGTAATGTCCCCTCCCTTATATTTTCTAACCATGCTCGTGCAAATAATTGTTGCGGTGGGCAGTTAGGAAGAAGCATAATACTCCATCCTTTCTAAGTTTGGAGGTAGGGGGCATTACTCTTCCTTCTAACTTACCACTCAACCCCCCCCCCCAGCTTGTGGGCAGACATGCTGCTGCTTGTTAGGAGCAGCTCTGATGCTTACAGAGAACTCGGAGGCCCCTGTGAAGAGGGGGTCCCGACCCACAGGTTGAGATCCACTGGTCTAGCAGCCCCTGTTGCATGTAACATAAAGTCTTAGTCTATACCTACTAATGAGAGGAGGGGAACAGGTGACCTATTTCAAACCAATTCCAATAAAAAAAAAATCCACAAGCGACTTTTTTTCATCAACCCTGTTGATTCAAATGCATAACCCAAAATGAGAAAAATATCAGAATATTCTAAAAATGTTACTGTTCCCTTTGGAAAACTTGGCTCTTGGGTCATAGCTTGTTTTGCCCAGACATGTATAATTTTCCTGGATGGTTAGGTATGTAGCATATATTTTTGAAAATTTGTAAATCATATTAATAAAGTATAAATTAATCTACAGGCAAAACTTTTTTAAAAATATTATAACCATTTTCAGCTTTTTTTGTGCCATGTGTGACTCATTGGAGATTTCCCTTTACTTCCTGTCCTGTAGACTCAACAAGATGTAATAGGGAAAGTCCCTCTTAGACAGCAGTCAATAAGTCATCTACTGGTCTGAAATATGGGACTGAGTATCTCGGAGGACCGGGGGGGGGGGGGGGGGGGTGAGAGCTTTTCTTGATGACAGAATATTTTTTCATTTGTTTCTAAAAATAACATTTCCATCAACTTCAAGTAAACTCCATCCTTGACAAACGCTAATGAAGTGTCATTACACTAGGAATGTCAGTCATTTTTTATTTGTTAGAACACAAAAAGTAAGCCTAATTGTTATAAATAAGGATTTCACAAAATAATAGAGTTCAGAATGATGATGAAGCAGAAAAGTATGCATTAGCGTGGATCTGGAGTAAAATTGTCTGCTTGAGGGGTGGCCCTGGCTTGTGGCCACTGCACCTGGCCTTCGTAGTGAGAGACCTGCCAAAGAGACTCTAAAAATACTATAAACTTCAGAATATTAATGAACTCTCTTTTTAGATGTTAGTGTTGTGCTATGTCATAAGAGGACAATTAGGTTTGCAATGCTTCACCCAAACAGAGGAAATGCTGTAACTAAAGTGCTAAGTGAAAATCTTTCATTAGAATTACTGCAAAAGTATGAGTGCTAAAGTTTGTAATCACATTTTCTAGAACTTACCCACATCCTCCCTCTGAAAAAGAAAAAATATACATATATATGAATGTTTATACTGACCCAATAACTTCAGGACTTCCTAATTAACTGATCTGAAACAAGCGTGTAGATCAGGAGATATGACTTTATTGAAGGAATGTTTTTCATGGATATAGTTATCCAAAAATCAGTCATAGGATCAGCACGGCAGCCAGACAATTGAATTTAGCAGAAGACTATTTTTAGTTTCAGCTTTGTAAATCAAATGTTTGAATAGCAAACTATAATAATCCAGACATTAACAATGTGTTCAAATGTCCTGCTAAAGGCCTGATCCATAGAAGGTGACAACGGGGGACAATGGATGGTATCCTCCATTATGTAGCTCTGAAAAACAAAAGATGCCGTAAAATACTACTCAATATTTTCATATGAGTATTATTATATAAATTTACTTCTAAATAGTGATGGGCAGCATAAGCAATATTCATATTTGCAAAATATCGCAAAATATTAACAGTAATTTTGACAATTTGTGTTCTCCAACCTTTATTTATTGGGAAAATGAACAAGATGTGCATATTGAGAACGCAATGTGTGTTGTCACAAGTGGCAATCTAGTGGCAGAATTTGAAATAGCAGCTGCAGTGTAATCACCACTAGACAACACTTATAGAAGTTTGCCCTTGTACATGCGCATATTGCAACACAAAACATGGAACTTTCCTCAGAATCTTGAATATATGAGATTATGACAATATAGCACTGTATTTGAGATCTCGTGAATTCTTGAAGTGACGATATTCACAATAAAAAGTTAAATATTCACGATCAACACTACTAATATACATCACGTTCCTTTAAGAGTGTATCACGCAGAACTTTGTCCCATGGTTTGTATTTACACACGACTATGTAGTCATGTCATCTCTATGCCTATGTCCCCTTTCTTTTGACCTTTTCTTATTGTAGTGATGGGGTCTACTGACAGCTTTTTTGAAACCAGTAAATGGATCTAAAGTTAAATTCCTAAAGTTCTTTCTTGTCTGATCAAAATCCAGATTATTATTTTTGGTTGGGTTGGATATCAATCCCTTGTATAAATACATAAATGGTTTCTATATTAAATTTAGAAGAGAGTTGTCCACTAAGTCAGTCAGGATGTAGGAGCGTATGTTTCTAAATGCACAACAACCAGAATGTTGATTTAGGGAACATTGGAATGCCTTTGGGAATAAGCAAAGAATTTTGTAGCCATTAAGGGTTAATAGGAAAACATTTGCCTTTCAGTGGATCAACTGCAGGTTTAGGTGTTTAAAGATACTTTTTTTTAAATGTATGGTATTTATTTATATTGTATTTTGAATAGACTTAATAGTTGATAGCAATTTGAATGCAAATGTTGTCAAACAAAGAGGGTAACAGTAACAGCAGGTGTCAGGTAGTGAACTCATGAGCACATGAAGAGCGAAGATACTTTTAACTGTAAACTTTACTGAACTGGAGCAATAGTGCAAATAAAACTGTAACTTTGGCTGGTATACGGACAAAACAGACTTTACTACAATGTAGGCACAGGGGATTGCCGTGGTCGTTGGGTAGACTTTGTCTGGTTACTAAGGTACAACAGCGTAAGTGAAACAACTGCAATGGCATGCGGGCTGCCTGTGGAACAGGGGCTCTTCAAGGTTCATAACGCTCATTGTATGTCTGCTTGGAGGGGAGAGCATGTTGACGCCACCCTACTTTCTCCTGTGTATCGGTCTGGTAAATCTCGGTGGCTCGAGATGGGTCTCTGGTCCGGAAGCGGGTTGTGTTGCTCAAGGGAGAATGCACTGTCTCTGTTTCCGGGAAGTAACATAGCCCTGAGCACCCCCAGTCACGTGGGTCTTTTCACACCTGATGCGGCAAACCTGGAGTTTCCGAGAGCTGGGGAATGGACCTCATTACATAACATTAATGATGACGGCAGTAAAGCAGAGATATGTACACAAATAACAAATACTGTTGAGAATCAGTGCAGATGTTTGGTAACATGTATTTTGAAATTGGAACTATATATAGAAATTACTGCGGAAGAGTTAAGTAAACCACATTTACTATACCCACCCACGAGCATTTAAGGAGTAATTTTAGAAAACTACTAACAATTATTTGTGTATATTGATTATAAATATATTGAAAATATATTTCTGTGCAGATTTTGCAGCTTGCTGGTCACAATTGTGAAAACACTATACAAAATGCCACCTAAAGTACATGACTTAGGAGTAAGGCCTGACAGTACATTAGAACTCCCATGATGCTAGGTGACTAGTGAACAAGGTGAAGACCTGACTGATACTGCATGCAAAGCCACAGCTGTGTGTTAATCCCCTGGTCCATGAAAATCGCATATCCAGGCCTCCCTAATTCAGGCAAGGTTTTGCAGTAATGCAGAGAAAATGAAACAGTAATGCCATGC
This sequence comes from Ptychadena robeensis, assembly GCA_036250615.1. Taxonomy (NCBI): domain Eukaryota; kingdom Metazoa; phylum Chordata; class Amphibia; order Anura; family Ptychadenidae; genus Ptychadena; species Ptychadena robeensis. The sequence goes on from CM070036.1 coordinate 112,967,852, forward strand.
CCTTAGTTTAAACCCAAAGTATGTGGTGGTCTAGCTTGCTGCATCATTTAGCAAAGCATTTTTCAAGGTGCGATGAAGGGTGGCAATCTTGTTCTTATGAATCATAAATGCAGACTTGGATTGTCTTCTCACCATATACAAACTGCAGGTTGCTATTTCTGTTTATTTACTGACTCCAGTAAATTTAATATGTAACATACTATGCATATGATTGTATGTATGTTTATGTATATATATACATATATTCAAATTTGAAAGATCAGCAGTTCAATCCTTATAGGTGGACCAGGTTAAAATGGCAGCACAGCGTTAAGCTGGCCATACACGGTCCAATATTTCAGTTCGATTAACTTAAAATGATACATTTTTAAGTCGATCACATGGAAATCAGTTCCCGCACACCTGGTATGATCAATAAAAAGTTATCGAAATCAAACAAAAAAAACGATTGAAAAGTTATTGGACATGTTGATAAATTTAGCTTCATTCAAATATCTGATGGTTTTTCTAGGTATTTTTCTTTCAAGGTATTTTGATCAATTTGTTTACAATCGTAATTAGGATTAGTAATGAGCAGCATAAGCAATATTTGTATTCACAAAGCATACATTTTGTTTTCGCTTAATATGCTATATAATAAAATAAATAATAACAATAATACAATAAAATTGAGAATTCGTGATCTCCAGTCATTATTACCTTCATTGAGCAAATCGGCACCAGTTCCTGGTAGCGATGTGAATTTTTTTTTTAATATTCTCAATTATGAAGATATAGCACTATATTAGAGATCTTCAAACTCTTCACAAAGTGCCAATATTCACAATAAAATTTGATTATTTGCAATCAACACTAATTAAGATTGTATTTACGAACGTTTAAAGTAGAAAAATAAGAGAGTATCAGTCTTCATACACAAAAAAGTAGGAAATGGAAGGTCCCGAGTTTTCCCATTTACAAAGGAGGTGTGGGTCCCAGGGAATTGTATGGCAACTAATACATTTTGTGTCATATTCAGCTTCATCAAGATTTATACATTTCTTTGGTGTATTTACAGACTTTTACAGCATATGTAGAATTTGGTACATAGTTACAAAGTGCTTGCAGCCAATCATCATAGTACATATAGACATGGTTGTTTAACAAACTTCTTGCTGACATTACTCGATGCATTTCTCCCCAATTCATTAGGAATTAAAAAGGACAAAATACAAGTCATTATGTGGTTTGTCATCCATAGATAGTTAATTGATATCAGCCACAATTGGTATAATCAATACTCAAAAATTTTAAGTCTGATTTGCAATTTAAGTGGTTAATCCAACAACATTCTGCAACCATGGACCAAAGGCATCCCAATATGGCGTATCCCCAAGTAGGGAGTATCAGTCTTTCTAATGGAGAACTGTTTAGCAAACAGAGACTACCATTGTCAGTAGGCAATCATGTTGGTCCAATAATTTCAACACTCCCTAAAATACAGACAGGGG
>CM070036.1:112973670-112986540 GCA_036250615.1 Ptychadena robeensis
CTATAGGTTAATTTAATCAGTTTTGTCTTCTATCTTTTAGGTAAAGAAAAGTCGACATAAAAAATATTTAAATATAATAAAATATTTAATAAAAGTTAAAGTTAATAAAATATATAAAAGTTATGCGGAGAGGGAAGAGTCTTTTTTAGAGAAAAGAGTGTATTCTGTCTTGATTGTTGAGGTAAGAACTTTGTCTATGTAGAGTAACTTATGGTCGCTCCTAGTTGCCTCTATCGAACCGGAGGGAGGCACAGTAAATTGTGGATACTGGTCTCGGACTTCGGTGTTGTGGTACGTTTTAACTGGAGAATATGGGATTAATCCCAATAAAAATAAAGAAGCATGTATAGGGCGCCCAGTGTTTGTTTTTCAAATTTATTTGCGTCGATGCGTTTCGTGGCTAATCATGCCACTTCTTCAGGATGAATATATTTTTTTCAAGTTGTCTCCGCTGGGAACTTGAAGATTTTTTCTCGGCTGTCTGATGGACGATCTGATGGGGATTAATCCCAGTTAAAACACACCTGACTATAGGGTAAGGGGTCACATTTTGTCTCCATGTTAAGGTATATGGGGCGGGTAGAACACCCATAATGTTTGCTGGCCTTGCGAACTGCGAACATGCAGTGCTCACTGTGAACTGTCCGCTGGGCGACCTTTCAGCCATCATCGTCTGATAACTACCGTGTTTCCCCAAAAATAAGACAGTGTCTTATATTAATTTTGGCTCCCAAAGATGCCCTACGTCTTATTTTCAGGGGATGTCTTATTTTTGCATGAAGAAGAATATGACACTGGGGTATCAGGGTGGGGGATCACTTAAAATGACACAGGGGAGATCAAAGGGGGGAATCAAAATGGCACAGGAGACTCAGAGGGGGGATTACTGTATTAGTAACCTAACCTACCTCCTGTGTCATTTTGATTCCCCCTCTGATCCCCCCTGTCCAGAGTTACAGTACTGTATCTATAGGGGTGCCCTAAAGCGGCTTAACATATTTCATAGCACTTCTTTATATTATGTAAGTTCAGTAAAACATACAAGGCATTGTATCCTCAATATTAGCAGTATGGCAAATCAGTCTCTACCTAGTGGTGTTATACAAATGTCTTATAATATTTTATTGTTTATTTTATTACTAGTCTTGATCACGATTATTTGAATAGTAGTGATGAGCGGCATAGGCAATATTCGAATTCGCGATATTTCGCAAATAATTCTACTAATATTCGATTCTATATTTGCGAATATTCACAATTGCGAATATTCACAATTCACAATTGTGATTTCACTACCATGCATTGTGTTTGCAATATGCGGATGTACAAGTGCCAATTTGCACAATGAAGGTAACAATGATTGATGATTATGCATTCTCAAATTTATTGTGAATATAAGGCGAAACATTTGCAACGGTGTGCAAATGCAAACATTGCCTATGCTGCTCATCACTATTTATTATTGTTTAATTGTTTAATTTCCAAGTAGCATGCTTCTTCAGGTGAGGAAAAAATATATTAAAAATACATTTAAAAGATAATTAACTTAACAACGTATACTTTCTTAGTAGGAAAAATGAAATTTGTTTTAAAATATAAAAAAATAAAAAATTTAATTACCAATACACTGTTAAATGCTACCCTGTGCGAAACTACTTTTTTGACACATGATGTACTCTGTCTTTCTCATTAACCGCCAACACTATTCAGTCAACCTCCCCTGAGACCAAACTGCATGAGAAGATGTGGGTAGTGCGCACAACCTTCAGCAGTGATACACCGTATGTGATTATCACTGGCCAGAAAGGCCCTCAGTTGGTGTATGGGGCCTGAGTAAAGGACACAGAGTAACAATGGAGTCCGTATGAGGGATGGCTAGTTTAAGTTGTGTGTAGGTGTGTGCAGCTCTTCAACATGGAGGAGTGGGGCCCACAGTTACAGACAAATAAGAAACAAGGACAGGGCGCACTAACATATACAACAAATGGTTTAAAAAAATGGATGGAATAGGATAAGATAAAAACAAAATTGAAACAAAGTGAGACAAAAAACAGACAAATACTCACATGAGAGAGGTGTACAAGGCTGCATAAGCCATATGTTGAAAAAAGAAGCTCTGCTCGAAACGCGTCCAATTGTTCCTATTGGAGCCCCCAGTATCTGTAAGCAGGAAGTGATCTATCCCCAACCAGGAAGTGAGTTCTCTGAAAGGCACATGGCCCTGAAAAGCAAGCTTGTAAACCTCTCTCAATGTGAGTATCTTGTCTTGTGTTTTGTCTCATTTTGTTTTCAATTTGTTTTATCTTATCCTAGTCCACAACCATTTGTTGTACTAGGTTGTGCGCCTCTGTCCTTGTTCTTATTTGTCCATAACTGGCATGAACCCATCCCAACCCTGTGACTGGACAGTAAAGAGGAAGCAACATGTTTCTGAACTTTTTATTCTTCTGCTTCCTCTTTCTCTCACACTCTGAGGATTTAAATGCAAACAAGCTTATATGAGATAAAATCCAAGTGTTTGCATTTAAAAAATACATATTGGACACCCATTCTGGCAATGCTGAGTGTTGATGGCTCATACTATAAACCACTACTAGAATCATAGAACAGGTGGGGCCCAGTGAAATAGGTGGAGCTCAAATTAGAATGTTTACATAACTAAGTTTCCTTCATCACACAGTCATGAGGCAAAAGTTAGAGGATAAGGTGGGTAGTAGTTCCAAAGGAGTTAACCTCCCTTACACTCTGCTGAGGTCCAGATTTCTGTACCAAAAGCGTACCATAGACTTTTTATGTAAGCCTGTAACTTACCAAAATATGTCCGTAGACATCCTGAATATAATAATGAAACACACAATTATGTAAGAAAAAAATGAATGAAAGGTATCATTTGAATGATAAAATCTCTAAAAGACTTCTTTTGTATGAAAGATTTCAAAAGCGTATGTTTTTTTTATTTTGTTTAAAATAAAAATTTTATTCATTTATAAATGTGTTTAGTGTTTTTTTTACTTTGAATTGTATGATTGAACTGTACAGTAATAACTGTATGTTCAGATCGGAGCTGCCGTATGGTAAATCTGTGCTGCCAGGGCTCCATGGCTCCATCTCACTGACAGGACTGTGCTGGAGATGGTCCCGTCAGGAACGGCAGGGGGATTAAAGCAAGAGAAGAAAAACAATGCTCTTAACAAGAATCTGATTAGAAGCAAGCAAAGTGTCCAGCAGTGTAGTGTTTGAGATGTAAAGTACTGTTTATTAACACTTACCTTTTTGGTTGTTGGAGGGGTTAGGACCTTTGTGATCCACCCAAATCAACGACCAATAGGCTAATCCCGGGCCCCAGAAACACAGGCTGCCAAATGACCAATTCATCCTGAGGAAATGACTAGATAGTCGTAAAATCTTGTCAATGTTTTTATGCTACATACTTAATAAAGTAAAGGCGAGTGGGTTGACCTTACCTTGCCACATCCCAATATTCATAGATAATTCTCAGCACAAAAATGTTTCCTTATGCTTGGATAAGGATAGGAAAGTGGGATTTTTAAGGCAATACTATATAGACTGAAAATAGAGTTAAAAACTGATTTTGAACTTTATTTTCAGTCTATTTAGTATTGCCTTAAAAATCCAACTTACGTATCTTTACCCAAGCATAAGGAAACCTTTTTGTGCTTTGAATTATTTATCACTAGTGATTGAATCAAAACGGGTGCCTCATATTGTGCGTCCTTTTTAACGGGGAACCAGAAACACATCCAGAACACAATGCAAGCAAAAGTATGTTGCTGGGTATACTTCTCAAAGTAAAATATTTACAAATGAAAATGGGCCGTGCAAAATTAACATGATCTGAGACATTCATTGGGGTACAGAGAATATTGATACAGCTTTGCTCATGGATATGTCTTTTGATTTAAAACTGCAATAAGTGTAAGGCCAATGTCCAGATTTAATGAGAAAAAAAGCAAAATGTAAGCTTCATTCACACAGGCATTCACCTGCCAAACATGATGCTTTTCGGGCATTCATATTTTACTGTCAGCAGCCTGAAAAGCGTGTGAATGAAGCCTTACTTTCCTGGATTACTTTTTCTCTACCTACATCACCTCGTCTCTCAAACACTTGCACTGCAGAGTTATAGATTGCGGAGGGAGGAGGACTAGTCAAGCTTACTACACAGATGCATTGAGAAGCAGTCTTTTAAAGGATTTCTATGACTGTCTATCCAGTTGTGATATGTACACAATTCTGCCAAGAAGCACAGCCTAAGGCTATGTCTCCACATCAGTCAGGACCCCGTACGTTAAGCACTTGGCGGGGGATCCCGACGGATCACATACACTTTACCTGCCCAGCAAATGCTGTGTTCTCACAATGCTGAGCCAATCCACTGCAGTATGCAGTATGTTAACCCCTGCATGCAGGTAAAGTGTATGTGAGCCATCGGAACTGAACGTAGGGGTCCCAACCGATCAGGAGACATAGTGGAGACATGGCCTTAGACTTTCACATTTTATCCTGCCAGCAGTCTATAACTGGACAATAAAGGAAGAAGCCTCTTTCTCCAAGTCTTATATCTGCTGTACATCTGCATTTAAAAAATATCTTAAATAATGTCATAATAAAGAGTTGCATTAATTTCTATCTGTTATTTCCACCTCTGGGTCTTGATTATTAAAAATTATTATAGAAACAACATACATTCATATTGGTGAGCTGCTATTTTAGATAAAGCATAATATACAGAATTCTATATGTGCACATTTTTGTTTTTATGGAATTGTGATGGTGATCAGTTTGTTGTTCAGTTTATTATTTCTGCCCAGAAATATTCTGTCAAATAATAACTGACATTTACTTATCATTCAACATCCCTTTAAAGTCACTTAATGCAGGAGCATGTGAATGTCAAACGCCTGGGGCACCATTAAATAAAAACGTAATTTGAAATACTCGCCATGTATACCAGTATTACCGCACAAACGTTAATTATTTTTGCAACATATCAAGCAAACCTTTTCATCACAATAACGTATTTCTGAGCGGAGGCATTTCCATTTTGACGTTATGAAAATATACAGTGAGAATCTATAAGGCTTTGATTAAATGTTGATACAGCTGATTTCAGCACAGCCAAAGCCAGTGACCATAAATGGAATCTAAACAACAGCGAGTAATTACAATGTCAAAGACATGTATACACTGTGTGTTATGTTTCATTGTCTGGCATGCAAATAGTCTTTGGGTTTCCTTTACTGTATTTCCAAAATTCTGTGAATGCTAACCAGAGATCCTTCGTTTATACAAAAGAACAAGGCTCAATCATGTTTGATAAGTTGCAAATTACTGGTAATGCCACAAGTGTTGTTACAGCTGCGGAGAGTGGCCAGAAGGATGTAAAATATAAAGAAAAGGCATGAATCAAACTAAAAAATCCAAACAATTTGAATGATAGTGTATAAAAAAAAGTGAAGTGTAACTTTTGGTGCTAAAAAATTGCACCCTAAATGGCAGTGCATATTATGATAAAACAGTGCAAAGCAAATATGATATCAGTAACCTCATTGATCATTAACTCAATTTCCTAACTAAATGTGCCAGAGACAGAGGACTAGGTGACAAGACCTGTCCATGTGTGCTGTCCTCTTCATAGACATTAGGGAGAAGACCTGTGTGTCCTCTTTATGGACAATAGGGAAAAGGCATGGTGAGAAGACGTGTCCATGGCTTGAATAGCTTGAATATTCGAATTGCGAATATATTCAACGAATATCGGCTATTCTGGAATTTGCAAGTTTTGTGAACATGGCGGTAGATATTCGTAATTTCGCATATTTCCGATATTATGCATTGGGAAGCTTATGGCCATGCATTGTGAAATACTACATGTGACCATTTATTTTGAAGGTAATTGATGTGATTATAATTGTGAATATATTTTCACAACGCATGGCCAGACACTCAAATTGCGAATATTCGCAAATGTCGAATATTACTTGAATTATTAGCGAAGCATCACAAATTTGAATATTATCTATGCCGCTCATTACTGGTGTCCATATGTGCTGTCCTCTTTATGGACAATAGGGAGAAATCTTGGTCAGAAGACCTGTCTGTGTGCTGTCCTCTTTATGGACAATAGGGAGAAGTCTTGGTCAGAAGACCTGTCTGTGTGCTGTCCTCTTTATGGACAATAGGGAGAAGTCTTGGTCAGAAGATCTGTCTGTGTGCCGTCCTCTTTATGGACAATAGTAAGAAGTCTTGGTCAGAAGAGCTGTCTATGTGTGCTGTCCTCTTTATGGACCATAGGGAAAAGACATTGTGAGAAGACGTGTCCATATGTGCTGTCCTGTTTATGGACAATAGGGAAAATTATTGATGAGAAGACCTGTCCATTTGTGCTGCCGTCTTTATGGACAATAGGGAGAAGACTTGGTCAGAAGACCTGTCTATGTGCGCTGTCCTTTTTATGGAAAATAGGTAAAAGACGTGGTCAGAAAACCTGTCCATGTGCGCTGTCCTATCTATGGACACTTGGAAAATGACTTAGTTAGAAGACCTGTTAAGATTTGCTGTCCTCTGTATGGACAATAGGGAGAAGACAGGGTGAGAAGACCTGTCCATATGTGCACTCTTAGTTATAAACAATAATGAGAAGACTTTGGGAGAAGATTTTTACAAATGTGCTGTCTGCTTCATGGACAATAAAGCTTTCACAGGAGGACATGTCTGGAGTGCTTTTACTGATGTCTGTTGATATGGGTGGTGATGAGCTTTTGTGCTTTACAGCAGCACTTTGACATGAATCTGCTATGAGCACAGGTAAACATTAAAATTAAATTTCATATATCAATGTTATGTAAACCTATCAACCACCTCCTCCAGCTGCCATACAGACTGAGAAATGCAAAATAATCAATCACTCAATCACTATATTCTGAGTAGAATAAATACTGTACATATTTGAATATATACCAACCAAAATATAAGCCGAGGTACCCTATTTTACCTAAAAAACCTGGAAAATAAATGACTTGAGTATAAGCCTAGGGTGGCAAATGCAGCAGCTAAGACACAGAACAACACAAAAAAACACCATAGACTCACTTTCATAATCCACAGCAATGTGTGGATCCCATTACTCTACACTTTTACGGCCCTTTCACAGTATATGCATTGCTTTTTTTTACATAGACAACCAATGTTACTATTCACAATGCATCCTTTTTAGCACATTTTGGGTGCTAAAAAACTCGGCCTATATTCAAGCATATATGGTACTTACTTTTTTAGATACCAGGCTTGTGGGAAAACCTAAGCATTAGCAGGTGGAGTGCTTTATTCTGGATTGGAGTATTTGTAATCAAATTACTTCAGCCAGGGAAACTACTTGTCACTAGATAATGTCGTTTAGGTAGCGACCCCATCTATCGGATGAAAGCCGGAAAACCCACCAGTGGACGCCCAATGTCTCATCTGCCGGTCAGTTGCGTAAATGAGTCATTCTTTGAACGACAGTGTAAATGGACCCTTAGAGCTAAGATATGGGAGTCCTGAGCATTCTCAGATTGGTTGTATCCATATTTGCACAGGGAAGATCAGACTGCTTAGTGTGGACACCACAATAAGTAAGACCGAACAATTGTCAGGATCCCCATGTATTTTTATCTTTACAGAAAGGGCTTTACATTTAGGAAATCGACACCTTGTTATTTGGAATCTGTAAAAGTTTTGGACTTCCTAAATCTAGAGTTAGTTATTCAAAAACATGTGAGCGCTGCTAACATGATGCAGGATGGGACTCCTAATGTGGAAGCGGTACTCTATACAGAGGTTAAATATTTCACTCAAAGGGAGTAGATACGCTTTGATTACCACAAAGCAATATGTAGGGTTCAGTAAGTGAAGTAAGTGGAATCTCTACAATGAGACTACTGCTTCTACATAGAGGCACAGATCCAACCCCTCAGCTGCTGGCAGTAGTGAGGTTTTCTATTGTGACTGAGGCTATTGTCATCTTAATGCAATATGTTTAGTTTGTTCAAAAGTCTAAACAAGATTTCAACATCTTTAACTTTCCACTGTTTTCACAGTTGATAGTTGCATGTTTTGTTTCCTTCTTTCTGCTTTTAATTTTTTTTATTCATAGGGCGTGTTATTGGTTCTTCATACATTATAGATATGTAAAAGCTGCTCTACAAAAGAGAAGTAGTCTAGGGGGTGATGTTATGATGCCCATGCAGCGCAGATTATTATTTTTTTGACCACTTGATGCCCATCCTTCCTCTTCTATTTCAATTAGCTAAAGCCATTAACTGAGGCGTGAAATCACATAAGCACAGCTCACAATACATGCCAGGCTCAGAAAAAAAGACCCCCATCCTCCCTTAACTATTGTGGGGAATCAGCCTCAAACAAGCGCTTTCAATCACGGCAAACCATACGACAGGTTCTCTTTAGGGCTCCTGCCCGTATTTATTCAATAAGTCCCAACAGAAATGACCCTCACAGGGGTAAATCCACAACACAAATATCTTTGAAAATACCAAGCCACAAGGTCCAACACAGACTCTTCCCTTTAGCTCAGGGAACAGCTATCACGGCCTGGCACCTAGACATCTCCAGCCTGGGCTACGCACTCCCTGTGTGCCCCCTGGTATCCGCTTCTCCAGCAGCACAGTGTCTCTCCAGGAAGCCCTGACTGACTGGTCCCAGCTCCTTTTGTGAAGACACACCTGGCCATCTCATTAGGGTGCAGCAGGTGTATCTTGGTGGAGTGGGAAGGCCCAGTTCAGTTCCTTCCATCCCCACTCCAGAATCCAGATCCCTGTAATCAAAAATATATCAAAACTGGGCAGCAACCTACTGTCGCTCCCCAACACTACTCCCTCCAGGACACACCAGCAGACCCCTTCACTCCCGCACATGAACCACTTACACCATGACAGACCATCGGTCTATCACACTATATATAGAGAGAATTCCTACAACCTGTTATGCAAAGTCTATAACACAACCTCAAATTCATTATCCTTCACAAAACCTCTAATGCATAGTCCATCACACAACCTCTAATGCGGAGTTTATTACAATAAAAAAATTTCCTACTCCAAGTGATAACAATGGCATTGTTCTTTATATTAGGCAATAGCCATAAAAAGGGGTTTCCTGGTCCCACCACTCTTTTCTATATCTTGTATTCTGACATCTGTATCCCTTTATTTCAATGGCTACTAAGCATGAGTTCTTTGAACATCTTTCTAAGAGCAGCCACCCCTATGTCTAATTATAGATCATTAATAAGAAAAGTGTACAAAATTATATTGGATATATTTGTGCTCCAGTAAATACACAGCTGCGAGAGATTCTGGTTTGAATTACCAGCTGCATTGTAACCACAGAAGAGATATTTCATCATTGTCTTTCTCTCTAACAGACTTCTTCTTTGTCTTGAAAATGTTTGGATGCAGAAAGGAATTTCATCCAGAATAAACTAAAGCAATGGCTTGGTAACATGTTGGTCCGACATAATAAATGTTTATTTCTGTTCTATGCTGTGCAACACAATACAGTGCCCATACTGTCCACTTTAAAATAATAAACTTTTTTGTTATTTGCTTTTTTTTGGATCTCTGGTACTCTTAAAAGGGACATAAACCCACATTATAATGGGTGGGCTTAATGCGGATGTATACTGAAAATCTAAAAAATAAATTTGTAAAATTTAATTTGTATGATGGTGGCGTAGCGCTCCACAATCCTAAAAAAAATAGCTTACCTGCTGTTCCCTGAATTATATGTGAGATTCCATCTTTATTTGGGGGTTAACACAGGGTGCAATATTGTGAGTGGCCACTGGGGGCATTTAAAAAGGTACATCTGTTTTAATGCAGAGCTGAGATTAGAGATTTAACCGTCTATCTATGTGATGAGTTCTGGACTGCGCCGCGGCACAAGCCAGGGAGGGGCTGCAAGGGAGCTTTCTTACCTCCATAGCGCACTGCCCGTATCGCACCGTTTTTAACAGCGTGGTACGGGCAATGGCAGCAGTGTACAAGGTACACTGCCTGCCATTTCCTCCCTCCCCCCTCCCCTCTCCACACAGCCGGTGTCATTTATGACACCACCTGTGAGGGCTGGAGAGCAGAGGCCCCTCCATTAACATGGAGGTCTATGGCACTGCCCACCCACGCCCTCTTCCGCATCACCGTGACGCGATGGGTGACACCGGACAACCCCGGAAATGCGTAGCTTTCCGGGGATATGCGGCTTTCATGGGAGCCCAGCTCATCCAGAGCTTATGCTACACAAACTCTGGATGAGCTGGGCTCGGCATGAACGCTTAGGAGGTTAAATTACTCCAATTACTCTAAGATCTTAGATGGTGTGTATGTTGCACACAGGTGGAGGTGCTGGCAATATTAAGGCTCCAGGAGAAGTCTGTGAACTGTGATTTAGAGAAAGGCTTTGTATAAAAGCAGGTTTGAGGGTCCTGGAGTCAGCCAAGGAAAGTGTTGGGTGGGTTCCTTGGCCACCTGGTCCACATCCATGGTTCAGTGGTAGAAACCTGAACAGGGTAGAACAGGTTTCCTCTTTACATTTTTTTGTGCTGGAAAATCAGGTGTTGGAGTTCATGGGAGCTGGAACAGACATCTCTTGTGTATGAGCCACCAACACCTAACCCAAAGAGAGGATTGGTATTTTGGGCTCTGATAAACCATTACACTATTTTTTGTTATGTTTCTTTTGTTGCCTGAATCAAAGTAAAGGCAGAGGACTGCTATTTGCCTGGAAAATGGCTGGAGGTCTATCATGTCCTGTTTTATCACACATGTGAGTAGTGGGCACTTACAATACATTTGACCTTACTGTCCTTAACATTAAAAAAGTTATCTGCAACATGTACTTTAGGAATCATCCATTTTCTCTAGGATTTCTCCCATTTCCTTTCTCAGTTCCTTATTGGTTCATTTGGTTCATCAAAGTGATGGGTAGGGTCACAGACCACTAATAGATCACAGACAATGCGCTTGATACCGATCACAGTTAAATATGTGCAATTTTAAAGAGAGATAACATGTTAGTGCTACAGTAGGTAGAAATACTTTAAACTTGAACCCTAGTCCATTAGAAAAAAATATATATTTTGAAAGCCAACTCCAACTTCAGCTATCTTAAAATCTGTACAATAACTAGTAAAAGTGGTAAATATGATATTAATATAATCTTTTTTTATAGTTTATTATGCCTATGACACATCTTGTAATGACACATCCACTCACCCATGGCTTTAACTATATTTTCTTAATTATGTTTAATTAAACCTGCCACTTGTATTTTCCCTGTGCTGACAAAAAGATTTATGGGGAGCTGAAATACATTTTGGTGAACCAAGAAGCCAATTCTGCATAGACAATAGGACCCCTGCATAATGCATAGCTCCTCAGGGGTTTCCCCTTCTTTTGTGATTACTAAACATATAGAAGTCCCTGACTTTATGTGCTGTTATGAATCCACCATTCCTTTGGGCCACTGGAGCTCCTTAACCTTTCTACAAGTTTATACAGAAATGGATGACTGTATGTGAACTAAAATTAATAGCCATGCTTTGTCTTCTTAGGAACGTAAAATTGCAAAAGTCTCCTGAGAGCCTCCAACAAATGTATTAATATGTATAAAACAAAGGACTATGTATTGCCATTATAATTTTGGAATGATTAATAGCAATGCTATCCATGTTTTCTTTCATTTCTCCCTCAATGGGAATTTGGAGATGTCACGTCAAGAACAGAACACTATTATATACCGCAGACCATCAAACAGAAAGAAGCATATGTAATTCAGCATGACCTAATCCCACATATAAAAACCAAGGGGAATAGGTAGTGTACCAAACAAACAATGCCATTAAAACTCAGAAGGAATTTGTGACTCTTCTGTGAGTCATATAATCCAATAGTCTATTTTTAAACAAATACTATGATTTCCCGTTGAATCGCGAAGGCCTTAAACTCAATGTTATATGAGATGCGTTCCTGCGATATTTACAATAACCAAGATTGGTGTTTAAGGCGGACTATTTCTGTGTATATCTCAGATATAAACTTTCTAAGTTATTTATAAACTGTGTGTTTATGCCTATGATATCCTGCCAATAGTTCTCAGTTCCAGGACCCTAATGCTAGGAAACAAGTTTTGTTACTTAAATGCCAAAGGTGAGAAGAATGTAATCTTAAAAAAAAGAAAGTCATGGGAAATTTCCATGCAGCTGCATTAGCGTCCTGCAGACAAAAGTAAGATTAGTCAGTGTGTAGACATATGGATTTAGTCAAACGCCGGGCTTGCTCTACATGTTTGACTGCAATGGTTAAATAAAAAAGGTAAAGGCATAGGTATATGTGTGTTTCTGTTGGAGAGCTTGTTCTTCCAGACCTTATTTTAAAGTATAGTAATTACCAAACTATTATTATCTAGTATTTATATATATATATAGCGTCAACACGCAGCACTTAATAGAGCATATATATTCATATCACTAACTGTCTCTCAGAGGCAGTCTAATGTCTACCATAGTCATGTATATGCAGCTAACATAGGAGAATCTTTTTGGGGGAAGCCAATCAACCTACTAGCATGTTTTTGGAGTGTGGGAGGAAACCGGGGTACCTGAAGCAAACCCGTAGAGACTAGAGATGGTCGAGTTTTTAGACAAGGCGAATTTGTGATCTGATTGCAAAGCCTCTGAAAGTGGTATCATCACCAAAATTGCTGAAGACGTAGACAAGGGATGTGGGAACATTTGAGAAAAAAAGTTTTGCTCTAGCACGTGTAGTTTTTGCATAAATTAAGTTCAAAATCAAAGTT
>CM070036.1:112991195-113004033 GCA_036250615.1 Ptychadena robeensis
TGCAGGCGGTGTGTATGTGGAGGGCACCAACAGCACCAACCCCCCACCTCCAGTGACAGCTTTGTCACTAGCACCCCCCTCCCGCTCAACAAGGAGCCATAGGAAAGAACTGGCCCCTAGGGACCCCCATAGACTAGAAACGGCCCTGATTAGAGGTAAATGTAAAGCCAACATATAAATATTGGAAATTGAATAGTGCTTCTTAGCAAGTCCAGATTTATATTTCTGTTTAACTACAATGCAAAATGATGGCAATGCAACATTCCACTTCCTTTTCCTCGGGCTTTGCATTGCAGGAACAGAGCTTGATTAAGAACAAATTGGCTGAACTATTCTTAGAAGTACATCTTATTCTCAGAAGTACATATTTGATTCTTGGTAATGGTGGTACAAGGTGGCTGGATGAGAATTAACCCATATTAGTGGATCAAAAGATCATGCTAACCAGATTTTGCATGACCCAAGACATACAGCAAAGGCAACAAAGGAGTGGCTCAAGAAGAGGCACATTAAGGTCATGGAGTGGCCTAGTCAGTCTCCGAACCTTAATCCAATAGAAAACCTATGGAGGGAGCTCAAGCTCAGAGTTGCACAGAGACAGCCTCGAAACCTTAGGGATTTAGAGATGATCTGCAAAGAGGAGTGGACCAACATTCCTCCTAAAATGTGCGCAAACTTGGTCATCAATTACAAGAAACGTTTGACCTCTGTGCTTGCAAACAAGGGTTTTTCCACCAAGTATTAAGTCTTTTTTTGTTAGAGGGTTCAAAAACGTATTTCACTCAATGAAATGCAAATCAGTTGCTATCTTTTATTTAAAGTTATTTTTTCGATTTTCCTTTTGATGTGCTATCTGCCACTGTTACAATAAACCTACCATTGAAATGATACTGTTCTGAGACTTTTCATTTCTTTGTCATTGGACAAACTTACAGTGAGGGGTCAAATAATTATTTCCTCCACTGTACATGTATACAAAACTACCCAGTCTGTGTCAATGCTCTTGAAAGGGGATTCAGAAAGGGGAATGCTGGCCCCAAAACCCATTAGATTAAATAAAAAAAACATTAGACCCATAAAGACATGAGACTTTACATTGTATTCAAACAATAGATAAACAACATACCAAGAAAACTAGTTATATACCTCAAGACAATACTCACATCCCCAATATCTACTGCAAAATAGGATTTCCCACTGATTTCACTTTTCAACTGCTGGTAATGCCAGCTTGTTGGTGATTTTTCTTATGTTAACAAGACTTTCTGCACATTTTGCTAATGACGATCCAGCAATTTACTTACAAATTTATATTGAAAGATCAATTGGGATGTTATATGCCCAGTTTCAATTACCCCGGTTTCCTTTAGGTTATTTCTAGTAAATAGCTGAAAAGGCATTAATGGTAGAAGGAAACTTTTCTCTAAAGCACAATTAATGTTAATAATTACAGCATACAATCTTTAGTGTAACCAGCATTGTCCGAACATCCAAATACTCATTTATGATAGGAGATGCTGAGAATGACCATACCTCTATTCCCATCCAGAGAATAGATCAATAACCTGAACATAATTCTTCCTTCACCCGCTTTCCCTCCCTCACCTCTGCTTCCCTCTATATACAGTGTTTTATGTTGTACTTTGAAAACGATAAGAACAAAGGCAGGCGGGACAGTTATCACCACGTGCAGTCATTTACCTGGAAGACCAATTTACAATTGAAGCTGAAGTCTGCATATGTTTTCAGTTTCTTGTGTGCAGAAGATGAAAAGAAAACCCTAGTTGAAGTTGAGGTTTCGTTTGAAGTAAGTGAAAGGAGAGGAAAACATAAAATGCTTCTACTTCCACATTAGAGAGTTTCCATTCTGCACAGATCTGTAAATTCCATATTCTATATTGGATCTTTATTACGGCCTAGTCTGTCTTAACGTGTTATTTCAATTCTCCATGGCAGATGCGTTTCTGTTCTTTTGGATCTGCCAGGTGCGGACACTATTACCAGGAACACAAAGGTGGACATCAAAGAGAGTCTCTTGCTAGGTTCTTAAAAGGCGTCACTGGAATTCATCAAACCCAACCATGACTAGTCCACTTTCATGACTAGATATTGCTGTTTTTTCCCCAGTATTTTTACTTGTAAGGAAAATCTGATTTCCTGTTATATAGAGGAAATTTCCTATTTCAAAACCAGATGATTACATAAATTTGCCCATATACATAGTTTATGAAAGTAGTATTTACATGTCTTTCGTCTTGTAAAGCCATGTACACATGTCCATTGGTATAATCAGCTTCAGGCTGCAGACAGATATGATGGAATGACCAGTCTAATGCAGGGGTGTCAAACACTTGCCCAGTAGACAAATCTGGCCCACAGTGTAATTGCAGATCCAATGTTTAAGCAAAACATAAGTTTGTTTCAATATAAAAAGTTCATCATCATTCAAATTACATCCGAAAAAAAAAATCTAAAATTTTAGATTTTTTTTTAATTAATATTAAGGCCGGCCCATGACTTTTTTCAAGTATTTTTAATGTGGATCTCTGTGTATTTGGTCTAATACTTTGTATTACTATGAGCTATGTTAGAAAAGCTGAATGGGCTGCCATGTACAACACAACTTGCAATGCAGGGCTTTCCTGCATTACTTTATATGAACTTCCAAGAACTTAGGGGAAATGTACACCTTACTTATAGGCATTTTACTACATAGGTGCTTGGTGGACGATACAGCAAGGCTTGCACAAGACCCCCCGTTCCCCAACAAAGGCGCATTTGGACCCTCCCCGCCCACTAGTGGTGACTTCCCAGGGTCCTCGTGGGATTAACCTGCAGGGTAACATTTGCCCTTTACACATATACTATATTAAAATATAGTATTGAACATATACTGATGGTGCTCTCTTTTACTTTCTAGCTGGGTGTAATAAAAGTTTGTTTTTTCCTTTAAAAATCTTTTGACAAGTTGTCTCCTGAAGAAGCGACAGTTGTCACGAAACGCGTCAAGACCACCACTTGTTTTGAAAAAGCTTCGGATTATTTATTTTGGACTATTTATTGTGTATCTTGTGAAAAAAGTTACGGACATTTGAAGGACAATTCCTTTGATTGGAGTCACTGGACTTATTTACTTACCTTCAAATGCATGTATAAACTTTACTTCAGTTTACATAAACATTGTTACTATGTTTTGATCATGTTATATTACTTTTGCATGACTCGCTACCGCTAAAGTCCACTGTGACCATCATCCGGGCATGGACATGAGGTCTATGCCCTGGATGTGGTAAGGTGCCGCATGTTTTGCTGAAAAAATTGATTAATTTTGGATGTTGGTAGCAATACAGGTATAGGGTGTCCCTGAACATATATCTCCTTCTGTATATAATTGTTGATGTGCAATAAACTGTGTGTTAGATTACAAAGGTAAGATATGGTCTAAACATGTGCATTGTTACTTACTGCATTTTTCGGACTGTAAGATGCAGTGAGGGTGCATATTATGGTCCGAAGGTAAAAGAACATTTTTGGGGGTCTCATGGGCCTGCATGGGGGCCTCTTGATTGGCCGACTATGTGATGCCGCTCAGTGCCTTGAAAGGCAGGAAAGGAGCCCATCATGGCAAGAGAAACACACATAGTCAGGGCAGTACATGCTTACATTTTCGTTAGATCGCACACCAGCGGACTCTTGCTGGTAGTCATAGAGGAGAGAGATCTGCAGCTTACTCCTTCACAATTCCTCTTTCCCGAAGGAAGCCGTTGATATCTGTATGCTGACAGCAAGCGTTTACTAGTGACTGAAATTAATATTGCATTGGGGTTTTTTCCCCTAAATGAGATAAATGCACGAACACTTCAAAAAAAGTTTTCTTGTTTTCCTGCTCTATAAACTAGGTGCTGCAAGCCAGTGTAAAACTTTTCAACAATAAGATATCTTTATCATGGTCATTCTATTGCACTAGTAGAACGGTATCACTTGAACTCCAAACTCTCTCATGGTCATTCTATTGAATTACTTTGAACAGTACTAAGTTGCTGCTATTACTATTTTGACATTTACACTGTATTTGTGCATAAAATACTTAAAAGGAAGTGCGTTATTGTAAAGCAATAATGGCATAATTTGTAGAAAACAAAGCAGACAGAAAAAAATTGACAGATAACCCTCTCACAAGAACAGTAGGCTTGTTGAATTTTTCCTAAGTATCAACTTTACTCTGCTGGGATCCACCAAAAATTTTCTCACCAACTCATATTTGATTGTTACACATAAGCAGCACAGGGATTCCTCACTTTTTTCATTCTCAAAAAAAAAACATATTTTAACATTGAAAAAGCTGATTACATTGTAAATTATAGCAAGAAATTCCAACACTTTGTAGTTCTTTATTACTTTCATATAACCCCATTCATCACTTATTTCTTACATGTGACAAATAGACAGTAGTAACATAATCCTGAAGTATTAGAAGTGATTCTAATTATTGAGAGCAAGTGTTGAATGTTTGTGACAGTAAGGGCTTGTTTCCATTGTAGCGTTCCCGTGCGGTTGCAGCCGCGCGGCCGCCGCACGGCCGCCCCTGCACACAACCGCATCCATTGGAAACTTTAATATAGTTTCCACTGGTGCAGTTGTGTGAGTTTGGGTGCGGATGCGGTTTGGGGCGTGTTTCTGAACGCTAGCTGCAGTGTTTTGAAACGCATCCGCGCCCTTACCGCATCCACATCTGCAATACAAAAAAAATCGCGCCGCAAAAACGCGCGGAAACATGCTACAACTTTAGGCATGCGTTCAGCCGCGCGGCTGCAACCGCACGGGAACGCTTCAATGGAAACAAAGCCTAAAATAGCAATTTAATATACATATGGGGAGAGATGATCATGCAGCAAAGATGGTGTTTCTGAGTGGTCATTGATGGATTTGCACTTGGTGCTAGATGCTTCTAAAAGATGTTTCCATGTTGAGGTGTCAGGTTTGGAAAAAAAGAGAGTCTTCTATCTTTTTTGAGTAATAATGACTTATGTGTTAAAACTGAAAAGGTGATCATAAGCAAAGCCATATCAACCTGATTTTCTCTTCCCATTCTGTGTTTCTCCAATCATGTCAGGTCATTCTTCTAGTGTTCCAAACAATTTGTTACTGCAGTACCTTTACCCGTCAAGCAGTGTTCCTTTACTGCTTGACAGGTAAAAAAAAAAGTCCTAGGTGTGATAATAACAACGCCTAAAATCAAAACCAATTTAAGGATGCCTTCTGTGATAACAAAAATCCTAACAGCACTATATCACTTCAGATAAGAAATGTATTAGACATTGAGTCTTTATTTATCATTATCTTGTATTTATATATCACCGGCATATTACGCATCAATTTAGAGAGCATATATAGTCAGATCCCTGTCTCTCAGAGAAGCTTTTACTCTAATTTTCAATTAACACATTTAAACAAAATAAAAAATAAACTATTTATTTCAAGTCTTCATTCATTCGAAAATCTTTTTCCTGTAAATTTTATATGCTCAAATATGTGTAGTTGAAATGTGCTTTTCACTAAATTGGAAAAGTTTAACCCATGAAAAAACTAAAAAAATATCTTCCAAAAGTAGTAAACAAATAACTTATCTTTAGCATCTACATGATATATTTACACATATTAAGTTGTATAGGCTTATGTAAATCTTTCATTTGTTTTGTAATAAATAGCGAAGAACATTACATTACAACATACATTCTTCTTCGCCAGAGAGAAGAAGTCTATAATTCTTCCTCCAGCTAAACTTTTCCGCGCCTGGTCCGGCCGGAGGAAGACTTATTTTCACTTGAGACCGGGTAGAGACACCCGATCTCTAGTGCTTTAACGGGCATAGGCAGAAAGTGCCAACTGATGTCACTTCCGGTTTGTGTGTTTTATAAATATCCAGCAAAGCTCTGATTCAAATTTGAATTTCCCTGAACATCGGCTGTGTCTGCCCGCAAACAGGTGGATCGGGCTTTATCATCACTAGTAATAAATAGTTCAAAATGGAGTTGGTCATCCGATTGTAAAATGTATGGTAGTTCTAAAGTTTATAAATAATTAGTTTCTATGGGCTACTAAACATTGAACATGAAAGAGTACCATTTGGCTAAGAATCTAGAAATGCAATGGTAAATTACAGTATGATACTGTAGCCAAGACATAGTATTTAACTTTTTTTATTGTTTAAACTTTGAATTGTTCTCCTTGTCAGTGTTTCACGTTTTACAATGTATGGTGACTCCAAATAGAAGTGTATAAGAATCGTGAATAATGAGACAAGAGTCTACATTTAACACCAATGTAAATATTTTACTGCACGGTAGGCAATATATTTAAACTTATTTGCAGGATAATGCTGATTCCAACAGTTACAATTGGGAATGCAATATTGGGTTTGCTACAATGCTTGCATAGGCTAATGGAGGTCCTGTCATTCAACTGCCTCAGCACTGGGAAACAAGATAAACATTTCTATTCGGCTCCTTAGCGGACAAGTCCCCTCTTCAGAAGATCATAAAGAGTAAGAGTACACTTGTCCTATCAATCGGAGAAATCTCTACCCAAGAGAACAGCACAAGAGCAGCACTGCCATGTCCTTGCTGCTAAAGAGTCCTGTGATCATCAGCTCTGACGGCTCAGCAGGTGACATCTAAGATCTGTTACTTTGACAAAGACATTTTCCTTCCTCGGTTTAACATGATTTAAGAAAAGACAATTTTTCCGGACTATCCACGTGCCCTCAGATTACTCATGTCGATTCCGATCAACTTTAAGATGAAGCTGTTTTTTTGCTCTTCTTTTCTTTGCCTAATCCTGTTAACTTCACGGATATAAATATTAATGCTGACCACCAGGATACTGTGATGGTAGTTTGCAAAAGTAAGATATTAAGAAGAGGATCTCTAGAGAAAGCTTCCAACAAATACAAGAATTGCTTGGTTGGGACATTTCAAAAATGGAATACAAAGGTGGTAAACCTGAGACCTCAACATTTGGTGCTGATGTGGATGTGATGGAATTTTCTTACAGGCAAAACCACCATCCCTACAACACTATTGTCACTTCATCTCCGAGTCGGGATATCTGTGAAAGATTCTTTGATTTTGCATCCTTTGGAGAAGGTGGGATATCATTTAATGAAAAAATAATTCACGATGAGGAAACCGACTGCGAGGAAGATATGACAGTATGTTCTCCAAGCGGACGTCCAAAGCGAAAACGTGTGATTACCCATGCTCAGCGTCAAGCCGCCAACGTTAGAGAAAGAAAGAGGATGTTCAACCTCAATGAAGCTTTTGATATTCTCCGGAAAAAGGTGCCAACATTTGCCTATGAGAAAAGACTTTCACGAATTGAAACTCTACGTCTTGCCATAGTGTACATCTCATTCATGACAGAATTACTGAACAGCCCTGGGAAGAAAAATTAGGAATTGGATGCCATTTACAAATTGGTTCATTGACATTTTCCTGGATGTACATTGAAAGATTGAAGACAGTATAGCTAGTGCTGTTCCTACTTTCTTCTTTCCAGGTTTGGCTTGAAAACTTAGCCATATGGATTAGATTTAGCCTATAGAAGGAAAATGAAAGCGACTGTGCCAAGCTGTTTAATAATCACACAAAGCTGAAAGGAAATATGATACCGTTGCCAATACAGCATTGTGGGTGAAATGTTGTTGTTTATATTTTAATGTAATTAAACTGATAAAGATATATTATGCTTATGCTGTAGTATACTGCGTGAGCTGAATTAAAGTCCTCTGTGATAAATGTGAGTAGAAGAAAACATAACTTAATTGGATAGGATTAGTTAATGTAAAAGTAAACTTTATACTGAGCAGCCTTAAGAGTTATTTAAAGTTGGTTATAATGATCCGATCGTTCCAAGAATTCCGTGATTTAGATGCAGGTGCAGTACTGCATATACTAGAATGTATGAAAGAAATAAATTACAATTCTAAATGCAATCATTCATTTGACAAATCATCTAATTCCATGCTTTAGTGCAATCTTTATTTTTAAAAAGTAATATGTAAATATATTGGAAGCAAATACTTACTGGGGTTAATTAAAAGTCAGAATTTATGCAGAAATAACAAATATATTCCTAATTCAGAAAAAAAACATGTGGTAAATCTGTAAAACAGGATTACTATAATGAAAATTAGTGATGGATCGAAATGTGAATTGGAGAATTTACTAGTGCTGCCAATGTACTAATAAGTACAGGAAATTTTGCAAACTTAATTGTTAAAGTATAAGCATGCAAAAAAAAGCACCTTGTATGTCTGAGTGAGATTTTACAAACATTTACAAAGTTAAAAGGAATTATTGTTGTTCCTTTTTTGAGATTTCAATGTCATGTGTCTATGTTCTTTAATAATATAGTACCAACCATTTCAAATTGCTTTTAAAAGCTAGAATACCAATTTTTTCATTAAAAAAGA
The DNA here is from genome assembly GCA_036250615.1 of Ptychadena robeensis. Taxonomy (NCBI): domain Eukaryota; kingdom Metazoa; phylum Chordata; class Amphibia; order Anura; family Ptychadenidae; genus Ptychadena; species Ptychadena robeensis. The sequence goes on from CM070036.1 coordinate 112,999,669, forward strand.
TAAAGATGCAAATGTGTCTTTAGTTTCTTGGCTAATACAAAAGTAAATAAGCTTTACTTTTTTTCTGTTACAGAAAAATGCTGACCTAATAAGAATGAATCCATATGTATTTCAAACACCTTGTCTATAGGTAGAATGATCCATTAAAGCAAATAAAGTTTGAGGCATTTTTGCGTTATTGGCTGTGACATGTCTGATATTAAAAAGCCAGAGAGGAATGTTTGACCAAGAGGCCACTTTTCAGTCTCTGTGTTGGCACATAGCTCCTGGGAGCCCTGAGAAACCCCGGAGTTTCCTCTATTGTGTCAGCCACATTCAGCCAACTAATTGGCTTTTGATAGCTGTTGATGCTGCACTATACACCTGCAGGTGGGAGGGATTTAACTTCACAGGCAAAGTCAGATACAAGAAAAACTTTAATTATTTTGGCATTATCTCATAATACCACAGAGGTCACTGTAGCAAGATGTCTGAGATAATACTGAATGTGGGTTAAATGGTGAGGAAAACACTTAGAATTCAAAAATTGAGAAGTTTGGATGTTGTTTATAAATGTGTAACAAGTTTTTGGAGTTAAATGAGAGGACATGTTCACATGGAGAAGTATAATTCTAGACAAGTTTGCCTATTGATGAAGCTGAAACTTATTTTCATATACTTTGTTGGTGGCAGTTATTTTTTTGCATCAGTACATTTAATTGGACATTATATAAATATGTTTGTTGCTTTTTCTCATAAATTTTACTGGTTTACTTTTATTTCCATTTCTTGTATGCAGAAGTTCATCCCAGCTTTCACTTTTATTAACTGATAAAACATCAAGAACAGTGTTCAACAGGGAAAATCCATTTTTTTATCTCCTTCAAATCCAAATTACTTTTAAAAATGCTTATCATTTATTCATAAAAAAAACTATATAGGAGAAAAATAAGTCTTTGTTTGCCTTTTTTGATTTTAGAGTTTTTATTTTCGGTTCTTATTCTTCACAGAATTTCAAAAGGGTTTTTTGCGAATTGGCATATTAACAGAGAATCTGAAAATGCATTCACTAGTAGGTTACCCCAGCTAACAGGTTTCCCAGGTGGCAGGCTTATTGATTTCCCAGGTAATAGACAACAAGCCCAAAATACACAAAAAGGGATAAAAAAAGAACATTATAAATTACAATTTTAATGAAATCCTTTTTTTGACCAAACAAATTCGGTAATAAAATAAAGGTCTCAATCAACAAATTACAAATTGCATTTTACTTCATATCTTTCCCAATAGAAAAAAATATTTTGTACTCCTCTATATTAATTTGTCTTGTTGGAGATAAATGAGAAGCATAATGCAAGGGCTCCAGTGATAAATGAAAGGAGAAATAGGGGGGGGGGGGGTTGCTAATGTTGATAAGAGAGAAAGAATGAAATGGTTTATGGTTGGGTATGAGAAGGGGTTTGGGAGGATACTTTTGAACAAAAGCAGAGTAGGAGAAAAGGAAAACTAAATGTATTTACTCCTTGGCATGCAAAACAAACAAATAAGAACTCCACGGGGGGAGGGGGCAGCAGTCATGTTCTTTCAGTCTCCATTACTTAACTTAAAATTTGTTCTTAGTTTGTACAGGTGCTTTCAAATGCATTTAAAAAAAGTCTGTAGGAACTAAAAGTCCTGGCATAACAATTGTACGGATACACAAGTAATACTTAATTGGTTCCATGCCTGATTTGGAATTATTGTTACATAACATTGTTACCTTAGGTTATCCAAGTATTCGAGCACAAGAAGGCTGAATTCACACAGACATGTTGCGTTTGCTGAACAGTTGTCCATAGGAACGATATGGGGATGGTTTACGGGTAACTGTTGGCTACCCTTCAACCTCCTGCACTAAAAAAAAGGGGCAGGGTTGTGGTTTCAGGGTGGCTGTTGAGTAGAAGCTGCCCTGAAACTGTGCATGTGAATTCAACCAGAGGTTTTGAGTCCTTTACATTGGCAGCAAGTAAATAAGGGCCTTTCCTACTGACAGAGAAGAGAGGTCACAATATATTTGGTGGCCAATAACCACCATTGATAACATTAGAGTGATATATAGCCTTAGGGCAGTGGTTTTTCAAACTGTTGGACGGGCCCCCCTGGGGGGGCGCAAAGGTATTCCAGGGGGCACTGGCCCTTATTCTTAAACTGTGTTTGAATAGGGAGGTGGGGATTCGATAATGTTCCTAAATAGAAAAGGGGGGGCCCTGCAAGGAAAGTTTGTAAACCCCCATAGGTGAATAGATGTGTCCCCTAAGGCAATATATCAGTAGTTTTAAAACAGTTTGCTGAATGGCAAGTCACAGTCATAGGTACAAAATGAAAGAAGAATTGTAGACATAATATATATACTGTATACAGCTTGTTGACCTTGCTTATACACATTTTTTCAGTTTCCTTTAACAGATCAAGTAAAAGTTAGAGGATTGGGACAACTAGTTAACATTTACATGCTTACAGTGATCACCTGTAATTCATACCCATAGCTCAAAAGGAAAAAAATGTTTGCCCATCCCTTGGTATGAGAAGTTCACCTAATATATTGTTCCTCCTAACATTACCTTTTCCACAGGCTGGTAATTCGGCTGTTCAAGATACAGGATATAGAGCAGATATCTCTATAGGGCACCTATACAGATCTATATAATTGTTTTCTTATCATGGAACAATTTTAACATAGGTACCAGCATGTATAACTGTGATGGTCATATACATAAAGAATAATTTGTCTTGAATGAGCATTTTTATGTGATGCAGAATACGAAGCTTCAAGCCTATAGAACAACCACAAATATTCTAAGCAGACAATAAAAGATTGACATATCACAAGTAGAATGTTCAGCATTTCAAGAAACCTTCTAAGCGTCACCAGGTTCCTCATTACTAATGGTGTGCAGGACTTGTTACAAGGCAATTCACAGACGTTTATAGAGCTGAAACACCATTATGGGAAGACACATTACTTAGCGTCTTCCGATTTCTCATGTACCATATGTAGAAGAAATTACTGACTTCTGAGTAGCCACAAAAGACAAAAGTTGTGAAAAGCCAGGCAAGCTGTCCCAGTCTCATGAAATCAAAATAAAAGCTACATAAACACTGGCAGCTTTCAAAGGATTTATAAAGTCAGCCTCAGTAACTAGCTGTCTACTGTCTATTGTGATGACCCATCGACTGTACATCCAGTGTCATACCTAGGGGATGATTGAAAAAACAAATGTTCCACCCCAACCCACAAGGAATAGATGTCTATGTCTGTCAAGATCAACTAAATATCTGAGGAAGTATACTGTGGTTCTACTAACTTTTCAGTCTCTACAGCTGTGTTTGTACTTCCCTTGTGTGCCCCTTGGACACAAAATCTGAAGTATTTTCTACTTTTTTTAGGGTACCAACACACATTGTTGTCATCTAGTCAACCATTGAGTAGATAGATGTGTAAATGATTTCTTCAACATAACCAGATCTGACAAAATCCAGATATTTTAACCTATGTAGCATTCCAACAATGTATTATCTTGCCACAAATGTATTATCTGTAAAGCAGCTTTTACCTAATAACCATCAAAAACCATATTCACACATCTCCTCCATCCTTCCCGTAAACATTTCCACTCATCCTACAAATATACCATGGTTTATGCATGTCTGCATATTCACTAATATAATTTATTATTTCATATACAGTTCTAATTATTCCACCTAAACTGTTATATTCTCCCTGTTTAGGTTTAGGTTAGTTATCCCAGTTTAGGTTTGAAAGTCCATCTACTGGTCAGGAGAAATAAAAGATCAATATGCACAGTTCAAACACTTTGTTTTCTGTAGACATGTGTTGCTGTTAAATGTAGCCTTCTGTATTCCAGCTCAAGATCTTGCCACCTGGCCAATCGCTTCAAAAATATCACCCGTTTTTTTTTTATTCATCATTTCCAATTCATATAAATAATTTTAGGAAACCTAAACCTAATAATGATAACTAGTACTTTACAATGCAGTGTCCTCTAGTTCACACTTAACTGCTCATGTCAACTTTGTTCTTCATTGTGGTCTCTCTTTGCTCTACTCTAACCATCTGTACACAACATTTACAGTGTTTGAGGCCTCAGAGAGAGTGATGTATGTCTCCTTTTGTCCACGTATGGGGTTGCTATTCCTGCTACTGTTTGTTCGTTCCCATTGTTGTTACTTTTGTCTGGATTAGTCTACAGGACTTTAATCAAAAATTACAGGACCTGTTTCAGTATGAGTTAGGACTTAAAGACTTAAATGGGGTAATAACCTTTGACAAAGGTATGTGTTGTGTTTCTATGAGAGTGTCATATATGTATATAGGCATATATACAG
>CM070036.1:113004365-113017294 GCA_036250615.1 Ptychadena robeensis
ATCAGGCGCACAGATCCAGACGGCAAAGGTCTGTTACATGGTAAAAAAAATGGAAATGACATCCACGTCACTTCTATTATTTGGAATATGGAACTGTGCGTTCCAAATACCGGAAGTGACGTTGTGGAAGTAATTTTCAACTTTTTTTTAAGATTTAAACTTTCAATTCACAGCAATCAGGCGGACGTCAGACTTTTCCAAAAGTTTGCTAATGCACACAGCCGATGTTCAGCCATCACTATATATATATATACTGATATTTGGGCACTTTGATTTGGCCATGTGCAATACAACCAAACAAAGGACACTACAGATTTAAAGCTTTATATATACCTCACACACTAGATTACAACTGAACTATTAGAACTTTATGGTTCCTAAACTGCGACCGTGTGAACCTAGAAGACCAGTATCTATTCTAGGCAACTGTTTTAAGATGTGGGACTTATGTGGGACCTACTCAAAAGTAGCATAAAAAATATAAAAAAACACATATAATGTAAAGAATGTTGGGCTAATGATTCTCAAATGTCTGCAGTTCAGCCACTATAGGTAGTCGCTTAAGTATTAAGTATTAAGTATTAAGTATTTCTTGTCAGAGTAGACCAGGGGTCTCAAACACAGATTCATAAGAGTGTTTGGGTGATTTAGACATAAGTAAACACAGTGGTGTTGGCCACTATCCTCAATACTTAAATTGTCATACAAAAAGGAAAATCTTAACCAAAAGGAACTAGGGATGGCCAGCCCCAGGAGAGTGTGGCCCAGAGCTATTAGGCAAAACCTGCACAATGGCTATAGAAAATGTAAATGTAAATGATAAATCAGGCACACATGCACTGAATAAATTGATGAAAAGTACTCAATCAATGATTACAGTATTGTTGAACAAGAGGTCCTGGTATTATTAGACACCCTTGATTCAGATATATCCCAATTAACTATTTAATACATGGCAGTGTCAAAAAAAAACAAAGTACATAGTATATGCAAGGTCCTTGATGTCTGGGGATCGGGGGTGGGGGGGGGGGGGGGGGGGGGGGGGGGGGGGGGGGGGGGGGGGGCTGAGCACCGCATTCTCATTTAGTGCACCCACCACTTCATGCTCACCCAGGCCCCCTTGACGCGATTCGGCCCAAGATAGATGGCCTCCTCAGAAAGGGATAGTGTATTGGATCAGTACTTGGCATAATTCAAGTAAATAAGATCTAAACTAAGCAAAGACATTGTTTTAAATCCACATCAGTGTATATCAATACAAAAAGTGATTTTATACATAGGTCATCACAGTATAAAATTTTCACAATCGATATTGGTATCACAATATATCTTACTGATGTTTCAGATGTCATAAGTTCAAAAAATTTCTCCAGGGGGGTTTGTTAAATAGCTCCCTGGTTTTGGGGGGCACAATGTTGCCTCCCAATGATTACTAAGAGTTAATCCATTAACATAACAAAACCGCATTTGATCTATCAGGTATATTACCTGGTCCTGGGTGGGTTGCCTACGGCTAGGAGTCAAATTGATGATCACAATGTGCTTCCATTCAGTACTGGATGTTGCTATTCAGGTCCTTGGTATCCAAATTACTAAAAATAATAAATAAATTTGGATGGGCTAGATTTGGCCCACAGGATGACGTTTGACATGCTTTGGAATTGATCCTGTTAAGGAAACAGAATTGCATTGGATAATTAAATGATTAATCTCACAAAAGACCATCCAGGTCCAGAGCTATGAAGAAAGGGCTGACTCAAAAAGAAATGAAGGTGATTGCATATTTAACATGAAGTGTGTATCACTTTGTCACTTCCTGAACATTTCTCTACTCTTCTATAGGCCCCAGAAAGCCAGAACCCTTACTAATCAGCTTCATTTCATGTAGCACATTTGTTTCTGCTGATACAATTTCCTCTGGTAATTCTTGTAACATGCATGATATGTTCATTCTGGAACACAACCACATTCCATGAAATCGTTCAGGCCGAGTGAACTGGCAATATTTGTACTAAATTTTAAACTGTCAGAAAGAGAATATTTATCTCAATGTGTGAACAGACCCAAAGGAAGTTCTTATTATTTCATCACATAATTAGCTCAGTTGTACAGTTATATGCCATCAGTGGTAACTTATCATTAGATTTTCTTTAAGATATAAGATATAGCTTATTCTCCTAATGAGTGTTGGCCATTGCACTACTTCCTGGGCCCAGAATTGTTAATCATTCTTTTCAGACCTCTCAAATATGATTTTTAAAACTGTATTAAGAGCTGTAACTGTAAAAAAAAACTGTATTAAGTGTAAGCCCGCCCCCATGCATACAGATTGAGACGCTTATAACATCTGTGTTCTGAGTAATTTTGGTTTTCCATGGATAGGGCAAACCATTGGCTGATTTGACTGTGATGCAATGGTGCATGTTCTACATTTGCTGTGCAGAGCTGATTGGAACATTTGTAGCTATGTAACCTTAATAAACAAAAGATTAAAAAGGATGCTTACATATTACTGTGCTTGCTCAGATTGGTGGCAACCCTGCAGCAGGAATATCAGACTGACAAGTGTTGCCAAGAATGGCAAAATCACCTGGTTACAGAAAGGGCTTTACTGTTTACTTGTGTTGATTGCCAATATGCTATTTAAATGTTTATTGGGAATATCGGCACTTTCACAAAGTTTTTGAATATAGTGCTTTATCTTTGTTATCATGAATATTCGAGATTCTTTACATCAGTACCTCGACCTACCGTGCATTGCATTCACAATATGTGCATGTACAAGTGTTGATTTGTGCAATGAATTGCACAATGACTGGAGATCACAAATTAAAAAAATTTTGGTGAATATTAGATTCAAACTTGTTGTGCAAATACAAATATTGCCTATGCTGCTCATTACTGCTGTTTATTGTTCACGTTTTAGCATGTTGGTACGGGGCCATCATTTTACATATCTCAGGGACCTGCATGACAAGCATACCATTTACCATTGTATATGTGTACCAAATGTATTGGTATCTGAATTCTCTGGGTACTACATTTGTAGATCAATTGGCTTCCAAGGAAAATAAAATACCAGTAAGGGTAAGGCCCGGTTTCTCTGCTGTCCAGTTTCCCCTCTGTGCACTCACGGTTTCCCAACAGGTTTTCACCACATTTGTTTTGGTCCATTGACAGTCTATTGACTGTGAATGGGCTAAAAACTGCAGCAAGCCCCTCTGGCAGGGTTGGGGATACTCGTCTACATCTCCAAACATTGGTTTATAGTACCCAACGAACATGCCATTTCTAAATTGTTCACCCACTGATATACAGTAGGGCCTTCCCACCCTCTGCCTTGAACTCTAGTTTTATTCAAACATATACAATAAAGTGAGAAGAAGGGAGGTCCGCCATTTTCTGTTGAATATACTCATTCTACTCCCTTTACCTATTTCCTTCTTATACTTTGTTACCCTTGTTATACCACATTGTTATTCCTATGTTTATCGTTCAGGTTACAAGCATTCTGTCAAGCTAGACTGTTTTCTCAATACTTTATGTAACTTGATTCAATGCTGTTGCTAAATACTGAATCTTAAATTTACCACTTGTGTACATTGCTTCATTTCATGTATACCTTTGCAAACGGTTATTTCTTTTTCATTTTGACCCAAAAATGCTGTAATACTAATAATTTTTCAATAAAGCTTGTTTGAAAAAAAAAACTGCAGCAAAACTTTCAGCCGATCCGTGTCCACTGACATTTGAGCCGCAGATTAGATGTGGTGCAGTCCTGACACAGAAACAATTAGTGATAAACTGCTTATTTTTTTCTGTGGCCGCACTGCACCGTGGGCAATCCGTGGAAGTGGAGTCCAGCTCACTGGGGGTAATGGGAGCGGTTTGGTCGCGGCTGAAATACCACGCCGCATCTGCTCCCAAACTACCTAAGTTGAGCCTTACGCTAAAGCTGTATCAAGGGGATTGGATTGCAAGCTCTTTTGCAAGCACAAATCAATCTGTATATTTCTATCTACCATGTAAAGCATCTTGGAATTTGTCAGTTATGTTTAACTTTACCTTTAGGAACGCACATCAGTTTACATATGACCGCTCTGTTTAAGTGTGGATTGTATTTATTTATTTTAGAAAGTTGCGTAAAGAGAAATGAACTAACATTCGTGTGACTACTAAATGCCGTCCACTAATACACCCTAAACTCTGACTCACTGTATGACTGTAAGTGTTTTGTCAGCGAGAGGCAAAAAAAAAAGGAAACAACAAACATTGTGTGACCCCTTTCCAAACAGAGCATAACTTGGTGACCCAGCCATTTCCTGCTGGATCTCCTCTAACATTCTACAAATGGTTGGTGGTCTGCAACATGGAAATCCGAGGGAAGCTTTTCTAACCGTTTAGAAAGTACAATGATGCTCATAGAATGTCTTGTATATATCTGCCGGCCACACTAAAAGGAGACTGTGCTCAGAACCGCAGTTCCTGCAAACGATCAGATTACAATTATTATTCAGACACGGAAAACCAGCAAATATGTCTAAATGAAATCACATTGGAATGATGACATGTGTAGGCTTCCCTAGAAGTAAAAATAAGCAAATGATTTTACAGTTAGTGTCGGCCTAAATATATTCTGGAGCGGGGCAACCTAATGAGCTGTCACTATTAACACAGAATAACAGTTTGGCAGATGCATAGAGCAGAGTCTTGTATTTCATTCAAGCTATCATAAAGCATAATCATACAAAGAGCAGTACATTAGTATCACGAATAGGGGTTCTCTTTTATAGACCAAGTAATACAATTAAAATAAAAATGGAGCTGTTTTGCCTGCTGAAGTATTTAGAAATATTATAGTTTTGCCAAGCAGCACAGACAATTTAGAGCTTGCAGGTCAGTGAATGGAGAAGCAGCAAACTGATAAATTAACCTCCCTAGCGCACTGCTAAGGTCCAGATTTCTGTACCAAAAGTGCATTATAGACTTCAATGGTAAATTTTTCTTTATGTCGTAGTCATGTAACTTCCCAAAATATGTCCATACAAGGGTCTAATAGACATCCTAAATATAATAATGTTTAAAACAAACAATTATGTAAAATAAGAAAAAAAAATTGTAATAAAATTAATGAGAAAACACAAATATCAGGGCACAAAGCTATGCTGCTATGTACTAAATCTCGCCCAAATAAAGTCTCTGGTGCCCCAGATGTGCCCATTTGCAGTTAACCTTCTCTGACCTGGTGTGATGGATGTGGTAAATTCACACCAGGGAAGAGAGGGTTACTGCATATGGGCACATCTGGAGAGACTTTTTATTCTAGCGATGTTTAGTACATAGATGCACATTTTTCTACATAGAAAACTGATTTCATGCAATGTACTTTCAAATTTCCTGCCGCCTCCCCGATGTGACATCATCACGTCACTCGGAGGAGGGGGGGGAGAAGAGACGGAGGAGCTGGCCCCATGTCACATCGGGGACGCTGGGACAGTGCAGAACTGGGTGTACGCTAGGGCGGTTAAGGTGGCCATACACGGTTCAATATTTCCATTTGATAGATTTAAAACAATCTATTTTGAATTAAATGGGATTACATGGAGTTATGCATGAATTGGTCATTACATGTGCTTTGATCTTCACTGTGGTGGCCCAGTCAGAGTCATGAACTCAAACCAATGGAAATGCTGTGGCATGACTTTAAGAGCGATTCACACCAGACATCCCAAGAATATTGCTACACTGAAACAGTTTTGTGAAGAGGAGTGGTCCAAAATTACTCCAGATCGTTGTGCAGGTCTGATCTGCACTTACAGGTAAGTTTGGTTGGAATTATTGCTGCCGGGTCAAGGAGGGTCAACCAGTCATTAAGTCCAAAGGTTCACAAACGTTTTCCACCCTGCACTGTGAATGTTTACATGTTATGTTCAATTAAAACATATAGTGTAGCAGACTGTGTTTTTCTATTGGTGTGACTTAGATGAAGATCAGAGCACATTTTATGACCAATTCATGCAAAGCTCCACCTAATCCCAAAGGGTTCACATACTTTTTTTTTGCAACTGTAAAGGAAATTGTACATAATGATCTGAAGGTGTGGGCTTTATTTGCAATCGAAATTAGAATCGTATTTGTAATCCAAACTATTTGTATTTTTTAGTACTATTTTTTAGTACTACGCATGTACTCCATTGTACGATTGTAAATCATATAAATTGTAAATCAATGTTAGACTGCCATACGATCGTACAATCGCACAACACGATCCAACCTTAGATCGATTGTGAAAAAGTTGACATGTGTATGCACACTTTATGCATGTATCGATTTGTGAACAATCAAACAGTCAGAAGTCGTATGAAAAAGCTAAACGTCTATGGCAAGCTTAAGTCCTATCCCTGCACACAGACCATTGACATATATGACAATATAACGAAAGCAAAAACATGAGCAGATGAAGTTGTAGCTTCAGTGTGCAATGACAACAGGCAAGAACCACTACCCCTCAGCCAAACACCACTGGCGCATTACTTTCAGAAGAACTTAAACATATAAATTAGTTCTCTATCCCTATTATGTTTTGTACTATTGCAATGTTTCAATAAGGCAGAGCAGTAGAACTGGCTAGTGCCCTGTTCTTATTCTCCATCCTCTAGTCTGCACTCTGCTGTTCGTTTGATTATAAGAGACTGAAACCAGGTTAAATTCAGGTAAACATGTAAAAATATAATGGTATAATAAAGCATTAAGCCAGAATCACAATTGTCACTGGTGATAACTTACCAATGAGAGGATCTCTGATTTGCCACTTACCTACTTTACTTTTGTACCACTCCCTTGCTGTCCATAGTGGTGATGCTTGTTTGCTAGCCCGAGGGGCGAGGTGTCACTGGTTGGCTAGCCAGGGGGACGAGGTGTCACTGGTTTACTAGCCAGAACAGTGGGGTGTCACTCAATGGCTAGCAAAAAAGTGAGACAGTGAGGAGCAATTCCATAGAGACAATAAGAGCTGCTTGTACATGACTCTTCTTCTAGTGGCACATCATCATTATCAAGTAATTCCATTCTGCATTCATTTGTGTTGTTTCTCTAGGCCAGTGGTTCCCAAACTGGGGGAGGGGGGATGCGTAGGTATTCCAGGGGAATCTGGCCCTCGTTCTTGGTGAGGGGGGGCTCGATAATGTCCCGTAATAGAAAAGACCATGCAAGGAATGCTTGGGAACCACTGCTCTAGGCCTAGAGCTCAGAAATATGCTCGTCCAGCTCTGACTTGTCAGAACAGCAGTGGACGAGCTGGGTTCGTCAGTCAGATCGGAGCCACAGGAGAGCAAGCTCACTGCTCTGTGTGTCTCTGATCTAATGAGGCAGCTGCAGGAGAACAGATCACTTCCTCCCCCCTCCCCATGCTCTCCTATGTAACCTGGCACATCTGCACTGCCACCTAGTGGTTGCTAATTTAGCTGATACAGAATTATTGAAATCTTCATTATCTGATATTGTGAGTTATTCACAAAGCATCTGAACATGTTATTATATTCAGGATGTCTACCAGGCTCCTTTATGGACATACTTTGGGACATACTTTGGGAAATTACACGCCTACAATGTAAAAAAACTTTTTTCCATTAAAGTCTATGGTGCGCTTTTGGTACAGAAATTTGTACCTCAGCAGTGAGCTAGGGAGGTTAATTTAAAGCTCATAGTGATCATTTCAGAATGTAAACATAAGAGAAGTCTGAACTAGTTAGCTAGTTAGTGTTTTACCCATAATCCACCAATACAAACCACATTAAACTTGACAGTTTAGAGAAAGCACAGTGATATTTACCTTTATTATGACTTTTTTCCTTATAACATAATCACACAAATTACATGATATATTAGGGGACACTGCCTATTCCAGCGTCACTCGCAGGCTAATAGCTATGTGCAGGGATGAGAATAAGGCACTTGCTTCATATGATGTGATTATAATATGTATTATCAGAGAGATATCCATGCTAGATAAAAGCAAAGCCAAGGCTTTGTGCGTCACGGCTGAAATCCCCTGTCTGCAGAGTAAGCTGTAAATGTGTGCTGTGTAATTATGTAATTTGGGAATAAACAAACTGCATATATGAATTTTCTTTTCTAAATTATGGTCTGCCAGGCCTGACATCACTTTGTCATGCTCATAGGGACCACACTGGAATCTGTTACTGGGAAATGTATTATCTAGAGATTTTATAAAACGAGGGAAAAAATTATGTATAAAAGTGGTTCATGAACATAGTGACACGCACACTGATTGTTGTTTTTTTTTCCTGTGAAGCCTGTTAACAAATATTAATGTAATATTAGGGATTCTAGCATTGATATTTCAAATGGCATGCTGTGTTTGCAGTAAATGTGAGACAGTAGAGTATATAAAAGTTGATCACACAGAATGGTTGAATTTCCATTATTTAAGTGTGAGTAAACTTAAAATATATGTCTAAATATCATTGTCTGTTACTATGTATCATTTTCATAATGTAAAGCTTTTTCTATAGAGAAAAAGCCTAGGCCAGGCGGCCCCTTTGGTTTCCTTTCTGGCCCTGTGTCCTCTCTGCTTGTTCTCTGCAATGAGTGCACATAAGTGCAGAACATTTTTAAAGTTTACAACGTTACATGTCACCTGTTACATCATTAGTGATGCCAGCGATCCATGGAATCGACCTATGGGGGGGTCGGCCATAGCAGGGATTATGGCTCAGCCCCTAAAGTAAAAGACACTTTGGATATCAAAAAGCATTGCTAGGAAGGTGTGCTAAAGGCTGTCTGTAACTTGGGTTGGAGAGAAACTAAACTCTGGGTCATTCACCGGGCATATGGGGCCTTCAAGGTCATCCCTCACACTCTGGATCCTAATGGGCTTATTGCACGGCCCAAATGTGAATCTCCCATACCTGTTCTGTCTGTTAAGCTAGCCATACACGTGTCGGATTCCATGGCCGATTGATCACTGATCCGATCGATTCCGGCGATCTCAGTGGGAATCGGAGCTCCGATCAATCGGCCAATTAAGAGTATCCGATCGCTGCATACCACCTTGCCCCATGGATTCCTGGACGATTCCGTGTCCGATCACTTACTTCCGAAATGGCAACTCCCCCTGATGTGTGCAGGATCGGATCAGAAAGACCAACATGTTGGTTCTCTGTCGGATCCGATTCTGAGCCCCCGATCAATCGGACGCAAACGATCGGACAAGGTGGGCTGCACGCGATTCCGGCACGATCGTTTCGCGTGCGCGCGCCCAGAATCGATCGTCCCGGAATCCGGTCGGAATCCGACCCGTGTATGGGGGCCTTTATGGTCATGACACTCCCTCTCACTTTTGAGGCAAGCAGTGACAATTTTTATGAATACTACTTTATGTTACCACAGGGATCTTTAGACAAGTAGACTTTAACATTCTCCAAGATGCCACTGGTCGCCATCTGCGGTGTCTAGATGGTAACAAATTTGTTTTCTGAAGTCGAAAAACGCCATCTAAAAAAGATAGATTGTTGCCACTTCTCCGATACTATTAGATATTGAAGGGTTGTTGAACAGACATTTTTTTCTCTACCTCCTATTCACCTTATACCCGAAAGATACCAAAACCAAAGCATTTTGCCATGTGTGAAGGAGGTTTCTCCTCCAAGAATACTCAGATACCCAATTGAGAGAGAATTTTTAACTTATTCAGTACAGTATGGTACTTAAAAGAAAAACTTAGGGATTCCCTAGGAAGATTGAAGTATTTTGACCCCATTTGTATCCCATGGCTCACTATAATGGATCCGTTATTATACTTTTCATTTTCATCATAGGCCTTTCATTTCAACCAGCGAATATAACTTTAATCCATGGAATTAAAGCTCCCAGCATGATTGAGTTGGGTATCATAATACAGGTATGGGAGTGACAGACCTTGTAGATAGTTTTTTCTCTTGCTGCAATGGTTTAAATTATCATTTTGTTTAAGGTTTAAGACAACATGGTGTATGTTTTGTCTCTATTCAATATCCAATTGTTACAGAGATATGCCATGACACTTGATTTTTCTTTCAAACTTAAAATCTTTTGTTGTTTGTATTTATTAAAAATGTTTTCGGTGATTTGAAAAAAAAAACAGCTCACAAGGAAAATATGTTACTTAGAATATAGTGATTAACCCCCTGCCATTCCTGATGGCCCCATCTCGTCTAGCGCTGTCCTGTCAGTTTTGCACTGGACGAGATGTGGCCGTCCGGCCAAGATCAGAGCGCCGGCAGTGCAGATTTACCATTCCGCACTGCTACGGCGGCTCCAATCTAAAGGGGAGGCTGCTGCAGAAGAGATGGAGAAAACAGTTTTCAGTGTGATTCCCCAGATGTGCCCCTTTGACCCTCTCTCACCAGGTCCACCACACCAGGAGAGAGAAGGTGCCAAAGGGATTTGTACTGGATACAGTGATAACTGTAGCCAATACAATTCAAAGTAAAAAAACAAAAACAAAACACATTTATAAATGAATACATTTTTTATTATAAATAAAAACAAATATAAATACATACTGTTTCTAAATATCATACAAAAGAATTATTTAAGAGATTTTATCATTCAAATAATACCTTTTATTAATTATTTTTTTTTACATAATTGTTTGTTTCAAACATTATTATATTCAGGATGTCTTCTAGACCCTTGTACGGACATATTTTGTAAAGTTACAGGCCTACAACATAACAAAAAAATCCATTAAAGTCTATGATGCCCTTTTGGTATGGAAATCTGGACCCTGCAAGAGTGCAAGGGAGGTTAATGGATGGATTTTTCATGATCATGATTTCATGATCCCTGTCTGCATGGTAAAAAGGGGGCAAGTGGGTAAGGCAATGGCCCATATTATCACTGACACATTAGCGTTGTTACGTAACGCTAGAGGGAGATCTTACATGTTAGTAAGGAATTTGTGATGTTATCTCTCTTGATGGATTATATCCTACTTTGCATTCATTTAAGAAATGGTCAAAAAAATTTAAAATCAAATATTATTTGGAAAATTATATTTGCAGGTAGTTACCAGGCCAGGGCTGGTTGCAAGTTTTTCCACTGTAGAACATCGGGGCCAGAGACTTTCAGAGACATCTGTCCAGAATGGCTTACAGCAGGGAATATTGTTACAACTGCACAGGTAGGGCTGTTGGAGGTCAAATTTTAAAAAATATATATATTTTAAAAGCATGTTTTCAATTTCTTTTATTTAACTTTCATTGAAGCCTTTAGGAATAGGTTATACAATATTTACACATTATATACAATATAATGTGTAATATAATATACAATATATACTCATTCCATTCCATTTTTTATTGCACATTCTTTTGTGTAATTTTTAAATTTTTTTCGACTTTAAATAGAAAATCTGACAGGGTGATAGAGAGGGTCAATATATTTGAAGAATTGGATCCTGCAGCTGAAGCTGATGGTATCTGACAGCGACTGAACTGGAAACAACCAAACATGAAAGAGACACAATACAACACCATCACTCAAAATCACCCTCTAGTGGTAAACAACAGACATGATAAAGTAGAACTACAATCAAAGTCTTCCCCTTCTCTGATAAAGTTTCCACAATGTTATAACTGCTGATAACAGGATCCTGTAGAAAAATAGGCCCCTGAAAATTTCAACATTTTTAACAAGAGGCTCCCACTAGTGCTGTATGGAAACCTTCTCAAAAAAGCTATAAACAATTTACATAGAATAATACTATGCCCAAACTTAAACAGTAATTTGTATAACAAAGAACAAATGGTTATTAAGGTAAATATCACTTTCCAATTAATTTTACATTATATTAGAATTATTGTTCCGAAATCATCATATATTCAAGATCTTTTTAATTCCCCAAATAGCAAAATACACATGACCAAATTTTTTTTCTTTAATTTGGTATGGATATTTTGCTGCTTGGATTAACTTTTTTTTTTAGCTTGGATTAGCTAATTTGTAAACAAAGCAAGACTACTGCTGGATGACAGCTGCATCAATCCTAAGATACAGAATGCTGTTTTTATCTTGCAATTTTTTTTAATGTGCTAATCTATCAACATAACCATGCACCTTTTGGGCTGTTGATAGCACCAGGAAAGAGCATAACCCCATATTGGGCATGTTAGGCAGATGCAGAGTTTCCAGATACCCATGTGAATGCCCTCTTAGTGCACTAATACATAGGGAAAATTATGTTTTACTAGGCATAGCTAGGTTCAAAAAATTTTAAACAGCAGGTATATACAAAAAATTAGGTACGGAGTTGTGAGGCAGATTTTGTATGTAATGCCAATGTAATGCCTGTAATTTCAATAAAAAATGTAAAAGAACTGCGAGGTAGTGGTGTTCCACATCAAAGCTTCATAGAGCTTAGGCATGTTACAAGCAAAATGTATTTTGGTAAAATAAATCGTAGTGCTCTATCATAAAGGAAAGATTCTGTACTCCGGATTTAGATTGCTGGGTATAAAGCTGACTCCTCCATTGCAGACACTGTCCAGCATCCAAATACAAAACCACATAATACTCAGCTATGTATATCATGACATTTGTAAACAAATCTCATATTCAAGTCAATCATTCATGTTCACTTTTGCAGTAACCACCATAATACAACAATATGTCAAACAATATCATTATTACAGTTCCACTGAAAACAGGTGCTTTATGGATTATAAAGTTTAAACCTCCATAATATCCCACAGGAACATACAATTATTTTTTTTTGTTCAATTTAAAATAAAGCATTTGAACTTTTAGTAACAGGAATATATACAAGGAACTGATCTCTTCAAATTGCCTTTTTATAGTTTACTTAATGTATGATAGTGTGCATGTTACCTTTTACTATAATCAGGGGTGTACATAAGTGGTACTCT
>CM070036.1:113024155-113034457 GCA_036250615.1 Ptychadena robeensis
CCCCCCCCCCCCCCCCCCAAGAAAGAAAACAAAGTCCTGCAAGCTGCAGCTTAGGTTAGCTTTAAAGGAAACACTCCTTCCAGATCACAGAGCCACATCTCTTATGTGTCCCAGGTGACTTCAGAAAAGGGATTATTTAGTAGGATTTATTAAGAAAATATCCCTCGGATGGATGGCAAAAGAATTGTTTCTTTCTTGTTCCTTTTTTTTCTTCCTCTTTCCTTCTTAGCGGAAACTTAATAAAAAGTTTGAGAAGGGGGCGTGCCGCGTGACGTAGACGGAGGCAGTTCAGCCAATAGGAAGCTCCCCCCTGATCCTTCTGCCAGCAAGAAATATAAGAGCTCAGGAAAGTTCGCAGCAAGTCAGAAACACGTCTGGGGACAAAGTCACAGGGTTGGGCTTGGTTTGTGGATAGCCATCCTCTTGGAGAAGTTCTTTCTCTTGTAGTGGGTGCTGCATTGCTGGGACATCTGTTGGTTGGCACAGTGCACCCCCTTTTTTTATTCTCCCTGCCGGGGCTCTCTCTTCTCTCCATAGTTCTGGTAGAAGATGATGCAGGAAGAGTCCAGCTCTCCAGTCTCCCCCGTGGACAGCTTGAGCAACAGCGAGGAAGATCTTGACAGGCAGCAGAACAAGAGGGGATGCAGGAAAAGGCGCCCCAGTAGGAAAACCCCCGACGACCCCGACAGCCCCACGTCAGTGAAAAGGAACAAGAAGACCAGCAGCAGCACGGGCAGCAGCCCCCAGTCTTTCGAGGAGCTACAGAGCCAAAGAGTCATGGCCAACGTCAGGGAGCGCCAGAGAACCCAATCCCTCAACGAAGCCTTCACAGCCCTCCGAAAGATCATCCCCACCCTTCCCTCTGACAAACTCAGTAAAATCCAAACCCTCAAACTGGCATCCAGATACATTGACTTCCTGTACCAGGTGTTACAGAGCGATGAGCTGGACTCCAAAATGGCAAGCTGCAGTTATGTGGCCCATGAGAGGTTAAGCTATGCCTTCTCAGTGTGGAGGATGGAGGGAGCCTGGTCCATGTCTGCATCTCACTAACACATCTCACAGGACCACCATACACACAGGTAAGACAATGTCACCCTCCCACCATAGCTGGACTCTTTCCTATTACCCCCTCCCTCTTCCCCATCCTCCAGCTTCACTCTGTACAAGTCACAATACTAGATCATAGACAAGGGGCCTTCAACAGGGGAATGTGGAGAGCTGGGCTAAGCCAAACATTTCTGTCATTTCCAGGGACTGCCTGTGGCTACAACTTCTATTTTCATTAAATTCACTCTTCTTCTAGACTAGTCTGGATAGGGCCCGGTTTTCCCGGTATAAACCGTTATCTGTTGAACCGTTATGTGTGTCATGTGACTTGCACAACCGTTATGTGTCCCAGCACCGTTATCATCACACCGTTACCTGCCTGCCATTGGCCACAGTTGTGTGTGGTACTAACCCTAAAACTTTACATTCCACCCTGGTTACTTCCAACTTTTTTAAAACCAAATTCTTTCTTTTTTTCTGTTTTTTTTTATAGAAACCCATACACTGAAAAAAATATCCACTAACATATTTAAATTTGTATCACCTTAAAGTACACAGTAACAATATATTGCTATTTTTCTCTATCAGATACCCTGCTCCATAAGCCATTACAGTTCTACTTATTATGTACAGGAATACATTGACTTTTTGATACTATAGTATTGTACACAATACCAGTGTTATGTACTTAATGTATACATGTACCAAATGGATCCTTTTTATTAGGTTTTATTGGAATTTATAGTCTCAAATAGCCATATAGTAAAATTCAATGTACACTTAAATATTAAAAGCTGTTTTTTTTTCATTATTAAGTACTTAATAACAATATATTACTATATTTCTCTACCCAGTCAGATACACTGTTATATAAACCATTACATGGTACAATTCATACAGCACAGAAATACATTTGTTATAGTATATAGCATTGTTATATACATTATGTATACATGTACCAGATGTATTGGTTTATTATTTTTTTTTTTTCAGTCTTTCTCAGATACCTATGTACTAAAAACACTTAACAAATATGCACTTCAACATTTAAACTGTGTGTTTATCATAATACAGTACATAGTAACAACATTCCTATATTTTAGATATCATGCTACATAGACCATTACAATACAATATGTACAGAAATACATTTACTTTTTAATATTATTAAATGGTACTTAGTATGTTTTACATGTTAGTAACATAACGATATATGGATCAAAATCTGTCTTGTGTTTTAACAATAATATATTACACGGTACCGATATACATACTATACATAGAGTATACCAATATATTTCACATATCAATATATTTCAAAGAACAGATACTTAAAAACATTACAGATAGAAGAATACTTTATGTGCTAGACATCTTTAACTGTGTGAGTAACAATGTTGTATAGCTAATCTAAATCTACATTATATTTATTAAAATGTATACTGGACATTCTTTAATAAATATATTTTTCTTTCATTATCTATATACATCCACACATTTATCATTCATGTGTGTGTATATTAATATGTATGTGTGTGTGTATATATATATATATATTATTATATCTATCTATATCATAATTATATCTCTATAGTCGCTATCTATAGGTGTATGTATGTATGTTGTTTGTGTATGCATCCTACACCCAACATTATCTTATATATTCTTTTTATATAGTTTCTTCTGCTGTCAGTCTGTATACTTTCATGTAGCCCCCCTACCCCATGTTGTCTGCTTTCCTTTTCCAGAAGAGCACACAACACACACTCATACATCCATACTACACACCCACCACACACCACACACACCACACACACACCACACACACACACACCACCACACACACCCACACACCACACACCACACACCCCACACACACACACACACAACCGTGCTATCTTGAAACCTACCTAGCCTCCAACCTGTATGTTATGCTTATATATTTCTGTCTGTCAGTCTGTATACTTCACGAGCCCCCCTCCCCCCCCCCCCTCCTACAACATTTGTGCCTGCTTTCCTTTTTTCCAGAGAGAGATATCACACACACAGACCCACACACACACACACACACATATCTTGAAACCTACCTAACCTTAACCTGTATTGTATATGCTGTAATATATATTCTGCTGTCAGTCTGTATACCATATGAGCCCCCCTAACCCATGTGTGCCTGCTTTCCTTTCCAGAAGAGACTGCTTGCAATGATGGAGGATATGGACAGTCTGTAGACTGAAGTTGGATACCAAGAAAAGCCGAGGATTTTCAATATCTGTTGGAAGAGGAGGCAGACACAGGGCGTGGGGAGCACTTATAAAGCAGCAAGTATCGGGGACATAGGCCTGGGAGGAGTAGGGACCAGCCAGCACTAATCCTGCAGGGTCACCACTACTTTTTTACATTCTGAATTGAGTCTGAACAATCTGTATTTTTTTATTTTGACGAAGAATGTTGGAATTTTTCCTTTTATTTTTTTCATTTCCATTCCATTTTATTCTTGTTTTTTTATTGCATGCATTCCCACCAGTCGTGCCTTTGAAGCCACTTAAAGGAACGTTCCCCATTCTCGGACGCTACTAATGAAACTCAAACTTTTTTTTTATAGGAGATAAAACTATTTTTGTTGTCGAAAACTTTGATTCAGAAAAAAACTGTTTTTATATTTCAAACGGCTGCATCTCTTTATCTTTTTTTTCTATGAAATACAACATTTTATTTATTTATTGATCCATGTTAAAGAAAAAATAATGCAGCTAGATCGGGTGTCTAAGTGCATTCATATTTTTATGGTTGTTGTGTAAATAGCATTGTATATTATTTTTTTCTGCAATAAATAAATATGAGTTAAGAAACAGTTTGGTGTGTATTAAAAAAAGGACACCCTCTGCTTGTATAGGTAATTAATGTGAAATACAGTACCTGCTTGTTTAGCTGGGATGTCGGGTAGTAGAGAGGGGTCAGTGTAAACAAAGTGGGTGATGAACGCAAACAAAGCGCTACTGACAGACGGAGGAGATGGGTGAGGATGGCTGCCTTCCTTCATCACAACACTAAATTATGGCAGATGGGGGGGGGGGGGGGGCAGGTCACCCTATACATTGGGCAACAAGCCCAGGTCACTGGCTTAACCAGCGACTTTTCCTTTCTGTTGAGTTAGGAGGGTAGTGTAGAATGTCACACTTTGTTGAACAATCTTACAGGGCAATTTGTGCTGTTCTTACAAAAACAAATATGAGGGGCTCTGGACACACAGCTATTACCAATGGCTTCATTAGGACCCCAGAGCAAACAAAATTCCTTGGAGATACAAAGAGACATCGATTTACAAAGCTTGTAAGTCAACACGAGTTTATCAAATAAGTGTTGGGAAATAAAATTGATAAATAGTTTTTTTTCCTTTTATAAGTAATTGTCTTTAAATGCAGTTTAGCAAAAATATATAATATGAGCTTAATATACAGATATGGTATGTACATTTTCCGTATCCTTAACAGTATATGTAAATAGATATGTTTTAAGGAGGTGATCAATAGAAAGGAAGGTGGATAGATTAATACGATCTATAGATAGATAGATAGATAGATAGATAGATAGATAGATAGATAGATAGATAGATGATCGATAGATAGAATAGGATAGATGATAGTTTAGATAGATATGATTAGTTTTTTAGATAGATAGATAGATAGATTATGATAGATATGTTATAGATAGATAATTAGTAGATGTATAGATAGATATAAATATGTTTAACAGATGGATATATAGATTTGCATTGACCAATATCATGGTTGCTGTATTGTGTAAATAGATAGTTTTTAGTAGGGGTATTCATAGAAAGAAGGTGGGTGGATTTAATAAGAGTTATAGTGTTAGATAGATAGATAGATAGATAGATAGATAGATAGATAGATAGATAGATAGATAGATAGATAGATAGACATTGGGTAGATAGATTTACATTGACCAATATATATGGTTGCTGTATTATCATTTTTCTTATAAAAAATATACAGCAATATTACAATTAATAAATAATTGTTAAGCAAATACAGGTCACCTGCGGTAAAGGCAGCTACACATCAATTTCAGGGATACAATTGATTGTTTCTGTTGTATTGACTGTAGTGATAGTGATGTGATATTATTGTATATTCATTTTTGTCCTAGAAGGTATTTCTGCTCAAGTCAGTGTTATAGTAAATAGCGACCCATTGGGTGAATACTCCCCATGTATATGGTGTCTATAGGAGGGGGCAGTGTTTGTGTAGTCTGGGTTTGGGGGTCTGCTGTGTGGCCCCGGTGTATTGCTGACGGTGCATTATTATGAATGCAATTATTGTGCATATTTGAGAGTCTGCTCGGGTGTTTACAGAAGGACGCCGGCGGAGTTTGGCTTTTATTATGGGATTAACGAGGACTTTGAAAATTGGATGGAAGGTTAGGTGGTCTGCTCCAGAAAAACAAAGAGGGAAACTACAGGGGATAACAGGGCTGGGGCAGAGTTCTTGGGAGAACAGATCCTCTGGGTTTATGTGGTCGGGGTGGGCTGATCTAATATATTTAATAATGACGCAAACGGGGAATGAGTGACACAATACTCCGATCCATTTCATGTAACTTTGTTCTATTTATCTGCTTGAAAACGTAATAAACTCAAACTTCAAATAACTTACATATTAGTAATGATACAATGAGGATGCCATTACATTAAGGTTATTTGTATTGTGATCTTGTCTATATTGTCTATATTGACTGATTCACTAAGGTCCCCCATACACCATACAATCTTACCATACAACTTCTGTACAATAAACGTTTCTTTTTACTTTCAATCAACTTTTCTACCAACCCATGTAATATGAGAAGCTTTCTAATCCTTCCAGTCACAAATTTTTCTATCAGGGAGGACCCGGCACTACATAACAGGAAGATCTAAAGGGAATTGTATGGAGGGATCTAAAGGTGTATGGGGGATTTAAGTTGAGAATCTTCAGTGGTGAAAGTAAGTAAAGATCAACTATAATTATCCAATCATGCAAAACCAAACTCCTTCTTATCTAATTAATGATTGAGTGTTCAATATCCACTCAGCTACAATGTATTAGTTAGCGATTGTCAATTCCATTAGTAGATAAAGCATTGGTGTATTTACTAAAGAAAACGGTGTAGTCTGGCTTAATGGTCCTTTTCCTTTTATTTAGTAAGCAGACAATCAGCTAAAGCAAATAAAACATATAAGGTACAGGAATGACCGGCTTATTAATTTATTCTATCTAGCGTCAGATTATGTGCGGAATCCAGGATTGTGATTTCCCCTTGAATGTGTGTAAACAGGGTTCAGAGATGTCTCTCCTCAGGTGGTCACTTCTACACAGTGACTTCATAGCCATTTCCAGACCAAAAAGAACCTCTCTGGACTTGGAAAAACATTTTATAAACTAGCTTTACATCAGTGAAACAAATTAGATTAAGCTGAGCCGGGTCCAGGGCACCAGTGGTCGTTAACTTAGTATTTTAGGCATTTGTTTACATTAAGGGCATGCTTAATCAAAGACTTCCTATAGTGAGACAGTGGGCAAGCAGAAGGCAAATTCTTTGGAGAGGCTAAAGATCCCAGCACGCAGTGTCAGCAGCATGCTGGGACATGTGGTTCTGAGCTGCTGCAGGTCCACTGTGCCTCGACATCTAATATTTACTAAAAGAGTTCTTTGCAAACATGATAGAGAAATGTAACACTGAACCCTTAACTATTCCTTTCTTAAAAGTTTTAGCTTATTGAATGTATATACACAGGAACTACAAGTGTCAGCAAGGCTTCCTCTTTATGATGGGATATGCGCAATTTGAGCAGTTGAGATTTACATAGCAACCCTGTTGACATTGCAAGAACCTTCCCGAAGACTTCCAGATCTAGCACACTCTGTAAGTGAGGTAACAGGGCTTGTGCACAATGACAGGGGTTATATAACAGATACAAAACCCCCTGGTTATTATGCTGTTGCCCTTCCAGGGGTTTCTACGTGACTATGTTCTTAAGTGTGCTACTGACATTTAAGGAACTTTGCTGAGCAACATCTTAACATTCCTTGATGATATGAATGATACCTTCTCAGAGGCTTTAGTGTCCTTATACTAAGGTATTATTTTGAGATTAGATTTTGCAGGGGACCTACACATCTAACACTCCCTGATTGTAGGGGTGATACCTTCTCAGAAGGCTTAGTGTCCCTATGGATCAAGATATCCTATCGTATAGGGACTTTGCAGGGGACCTCCAGCTCCAACACGCCTTGATGATAAGGATGGTGTCTTCTCAGGGGGTTCAGTGTCAATATGTACTAAGGTGTTATCCTGGCATTACAGCAGGACTCTTGCAGCGGACCACCAGATCCAACACTGACAATAGGGATGTTCAGTGTCATTATGGATCAAGGTATTCTATTGTTATAGGGACTTTGCAGGGGACCTCCAGCTCCAACACACCTTGATGATAGGGATGGTGCCCTCTCAGGGGGTCTCAGTCAATATGTACTAAAGTATTCTACTGACATTAAAGAGTCTTTGCAGGGGTCCTCCAGATCCAACACACCTTAATGATAGGGATGGTGCCCTCTCAGGGGGGTCACTGTCAATATGTACTAAAGTATTCTACTAACATTAGAGGACCTTTGCAGGAGACCTCCAGATCCAACACACCTTGATGATCAGGATGGTGCCCTCTCAGGGGGTTCAGTAGTGTCAATATGTACTAAGGTGTTCTCCTGGCATTACAAGAACCTTGCAGTGGACCTCCAGATCCAAAACTGACAATAGGGATGTTACCCTCTTAAGGTTCAGTGCCACTATGTACTGAAGTATTCTGATGACATTAGAGGACCTTTGCAGGGGCCATCCAGATCCAACACTCCTTGATAGGTTCTGGGTCACTATGGGTTTAGATATTGTCCTGTCATTAGAGGACCTTACAACATAATGGGGGTTGGTACCTTCTCAATTATTGGAGTGGCTCTCTGCACTAAGGCACTTCATGATTTACAACTCTTCATCATCAGGATCTGTCACTCCAGACTGCTACATCGGCATTTCAATGAGACTTTTTCGGTCTTCTGTAGGAAACATATTGCACATTCCTGGGTTTGGCAAGGTTGAAATAGTTATTTTCTGTAAGTCCGGTATCAGATTCTTGTGAAGCATATGATTTTACTTGAAGTCCTGCCCAGGAACCTTTCAAAGTGAACATTTGTCCTGCTCTCATGATGTCAGGCGGGTTCTCTGCATCTGTAATTTGAAGAAAAACAAACGGACTGAGAACAAATACTGAGGAGGAATAGACAGAGAATAAGCTCTTCACCTGCGGAGGGGACAGACTGACAGACAAGTCCTGTACACAGCAAACTGAGCTAAGGAGTGACATCATAATCACCCAACCCAGAGGAAGTATAACACAGGCTTCACAAACACTACAAGTACATGCATGGCCACCATAGGAACTCCTTCCTTATTCTTATAAAAAGATGTCAAATCTGCAGTGACTGCTTCAATTACATCAACATAAAAATAAAACGTTATATATAATATAAAAGCCGACACACATCAGTTGAATCATACTTATCTATGTATAAGTAACATGCAAATGTATATACTATTTATAAATATGTGTATATTGGAGGCATAAGTAGTTGTACAATATATATTTCTGGGCACAATAAATGTGTTTATTATTAATTATCATAGACATATAGAATTTAATTGTAAATCATAATATTCAATATATTCTGACGTCTTTTAGTATCTATCTGTCAGTGGGGTATACACATGATCAGATTATAATATATATACAGATTTAGATAGGAAGGTAAATGGTTCATATCTATTTGTACCTATTAATAGTGTGCATATCAAAAAAAGAAGAAATTAAAAATGATATAAGTATAAAGAGAGAGAGAGAGAGAGAGAGAGAGAGGGAGAGAGAGAGAGAGAGAGAGAGAGAGAGAGAGAGAGAGAGAGAGAGAATCAGAGAGCACTTGGCACACACGTGATTAGTACATCATAAAGTCAGGAAACCTTGGCTAGTATCTGTAAGAGATTGGCAGCCATCTAAGCCTTTCCTTAGCTGATGAGAAGGAATTGCTGAGCCTGAGAACTTTCCATGTAGTTTAGGCTATGTAGAATATATTGTAAACAATAACAGCTATGAGTCAGGCCATTATTTAAAAGAAGGGCTCTGTGCTTATTTTAATTGCTCTGCGTTTTAATCTCACGAACAACAAAATGGCCAGGGCAGTAAACATTTTTATAGGATTTATATTACATTAACTTTTGGCAAGTAACGGTTTTTGCGGATTCAGCCCTCTTAATGTTCCTGCATATCAAAGCTCAGGCTCTTTGAAGAAGGTGTGTAATTGGAGTTTGAAGCATGCCTGGAATCTCCAGATGTCTATAAAATAAGAAGGGGCATTTGGCAGGTCACGTGAAGGTGGAGCAGGTTAAAATCACTAACACAAAGTCCCCTTTTTACTGCTGAACAGTTCGCCATTGAGAAACATGGTTCCTGAAAATCACATTGATATGAATTTATGTAGTTTAGGTACATTTGTCATTTAGGTGACAGGAAAATAGAAAGGAAAATAGATCCACGTCTATGGGTGACAAAGACCGGGAGAGTATAGAAACACATATATATCACTGTGTATATATATATATATATGATGTAGATTCTGCTAATAAGCTCTCTTTAAAACCACAACATTTAAAGTATACAACATTTAAAGTATATAACAGTTAAAGCACACAAAATTTTAAGTATAGAGCATATAGTACACAACGTTCAGACACAATATAGACGATGAGAATTTACGGTAATCACTAAACGATACTAATACGAAAGAAATGTGGTTACGGGTTAGATTGCAACTTTTTATAATAAATAGTATTTATTTAACATAATGATGAACAAAACATTACATTGTGGCAATAATAGCTGGACAGTTTATATAGAAATCTAAAACTTTTTGTAGACTGTAGTGTATGTAGCGTAGTGTGGTTGTCTGTGTGTTATATAATATTGTTATACATAGATATTCCGATTATAAGAAAACATTTTGGATGGGTAAAGTCAAATCAAATATACTTTATTTGTGTAACATTTTAGATAATTTTACAATAGTAGCGATGGATATGTAGAAAATATAAAGGGATAGATAGATAGATAGATAGATAGATAGATAGATAGATAGATAGATAGATAGA
>CM070036.1:113034853-113058580 GCA_036250615.1 Ptychadena robeensis
TAGATAGATAGATAGATAGATGTAATAAAAGAAAAAGAGTGAGGCAGAGAGGATCTGGTAACCTATACACACAAGGAATAGATTAGTACATTTCCTCCCAGCCTGTGTTGCCTTGATCAGCCTCAGATTTCACTTCTAGAGATGATTAGACAGAGCACGGACTGAACAATATTGTTTAATAAATATCACTATGATGCAGCGTGTCCTCCTCCCTGTGACACCTGGCTGGGAGTTGTAGTGCAGCAGAGGCTGGCAGTTTGTCTCCAGGGCTGGGACCTAGGAAGAGTGCATGCAGCAGGTACCTGGATGGGGATTTTCCTTTGGCCAGATGGTAACGTTTTCCCTACATTTGTCACGTGTAGAGAACAGATGTCCAGGCTGCGCCCCGCCTCCCCCCCAGTGCAGTGTATGGGCCCTGTGTGCTCCGGGATCACAGCCCCGGTATGTATGACATGGATCGGATCACCGGCCGGGACATTGGAAGGAGCCGGAGGAATGGGACACACCGGAGTCCTGGCAGTCCGGACACTGACACACACACGGTATGGTGTGGACGTAGAGCACAGGAGCTGACACTCACTCTGGCATGTCATACAATTTGGAAATGCAATCAGAAGCTTCTCCCTGTGAGCTGTCACTCACTCTCTGTGTCCACGTTTTATTTTACTTAGTAATGTGCATCGCACACTTCTAACTGACTGTCATACAGGGTGACCTGCTGGAAGTAGGATTGAGATACAGACAACGAATAAACTCTGACACTTCATTTCCTTTATGTTTTAAGAACTCAGAACAGCCAGCTTACAAGGCAGAATATATTTCTCTATATCACCTATTCATCTATTGCAAAAATGCCATTTACTAATCATAATCATTTCTCTTTCAGTTGTTGCTGATCCATAATTGCCATAAACTCGATCAATAGTAATTTGTGTAGAAGAGCAATCCTAGGTCGTACTGTACATGAACATGTCATATAAGTACAAATCATCTTGTAATAGATAAACTATTAGCTTTGATTCCATTCTTTACTTTCCATATATAATATATTATATAGAGAGAAAGAGAACGAAAGAGAGATATTATACATATATGCATCTATATAAATAACATACATGCTTAGTGATTTTCCCAGGTTACACTGATATTTATTCTTTTTTTCCTTCATTATATTTCACATTTCTGCATCCGTTTCCCCTGCCATGACATATACCTATAATATACATGTTTTAGTAATCTCCCCAAGTTATACTAATATCACAAACACATATATATTTTTATATAGTATACATATATGTATGTGGTAGCCCCTGCCAAGACATGTACAGACGATGAACATGTTTTAGTAATTTTCCCAATTTATAACATTAACTTATGTGTATTACACGGTACAATAATATAACATAGATAGATGTAAATATATGATATACAAATATATGTGTGTATCCCCTGCCATGACATAAATGTATAATACACATTATTTTAAAAAATTTCCCAACCTACACTAATATAACATAGACACATATTATTATATATCATGACAGGGCTATACATACAGATATGTTTAATATATACTAATATCTGTCTATGCTATATCAGTGTAACGTGCTAATATTACTAAAACAAATGCATTCTACATATATATCATAGCAGGGGTTGTATATTAATATCTGTCTATGTTATATATGTGTAAATTGCTAAAATTCGTAAGACATGTGTATATATACACACACACACACGTTTTAGTAAATTTAACAAGTTACGCTGCAACAAGTCAGATATAAATAGAAATATATTTACATGATTTATTTATATGTGTGTGTGTACCACTGCCACGACAGATATGTATAATACACCTGTTTTAGTATTGTTAGCACATTACACTGCTATAACATAGAGATATATTAATATTAATATTAATTTCACATATCTGTATGTGTAGCAGAATACACGTCTTGGGAATTTTAGCAATTTACACATATATAACATAGACAGATATTAATATACATTATATGTACATAACACCTGTTTTAGTAACTTAAGCACTAACACAACATACCACATTACACTGAGATAACATAGACAGATATGTATCCCCCTTCCATGACATATATGTAGAATACACATGTTGTAGTAATTTTAGCACTGATGATATAACATACAAAGATATTATACATATATGTATGTGTAGCCTCTGCCATGACATATATTTACAATATACGTGTTTTAGTAATGTGGGAAAGTTACACTGATTATAACATAGAGGGATATTAATATACATTACACATATCTGTATATGTAGCCCCTGCCATGAAAAATAGGTAGATTGCACATGTTTAAGTATTGTAGCAAGTTATACTGATATAACATAGAGATATATGAATATACATTACACATATCTGTATATGTAGCCCCTGCCATGAGATATAGGTAGATTGCACATGTTTTTGTATTGTAGCAAGTTACACTGATATAACATAGACAGATACTAATATACATTATACATATCAGTATGCGTACTGTAGTCCCTGCAATGCCAATTAAGTATAGAACACATGTTTTAGTATTGTTAGCAGGTTACACTGATATAACATAGACAGATACTAATATACATTATACATATCAGTATGTGTACTGTAGCCCCTGCAATGCCAATTAAGTATAGAACACATGTTTCAGTATTGTTAGCAGGTTACACTGATATAACATAGACAGATACTAATATACGTTATACTTATATGTATGTGTAGCCCCTGCCATGAGATATATAATGACTATAGGTTGTCTGGAGCTGTAATAATATTCCCCATCCCTTGCACAATGTCGGGTGGTGGTTGTGTAGCAGCATGTGCCGTGATTTATAGATTCTAATACAGTTCACACTTATTATCATCGCACAGCTGTTACCCGAGTTCAGTGCAGAGAACTCCATTCACATTCCCCAACGTATACATACACTAAACTGTTCACTTGAATTGTGTTTCCTAACATGGATTTATAACCGTCATATTTGTGAATTGTAATTGAAGGCAAGAAGGAAATTCAGTTTTATAAATGTCCAGAAGAGGAGATAGGGGGTAATAAGGTGGGTCTACATTACAATAAAAAGTACTGATTGACTTGAAATAATAATGAAAATTTATTTTAGCCTATTTGAAGTGTGTGTGTGTATATATATATATATACAAACAATCTACATAAAAGCTTAACAGTGAATAATGTACCCTGCAAAGGAAATGCTTTTATAGCATTTATAATTTCCTTTTTTTAAACTTAGCAGAAATGTTCTTGGGTGCATTTGAAGTTTTTCAAGGTATTAGTACCAGTATGGTAGGCAGTACTAATTCTCCTGGAGTCCCTGAGAAATAACAGTGCCCCCATGATGTTATAAAGGTAAAGGGCTATAGGGGAAGGATGGTTTTTGTGATTAAGCTAGTGTGGTATGGAATCTGTTTCATTCTGCAGTTACCAGAAACCTCACAGGTTATATTGTATGTCAGATAAAATTCCAGTTCCTCTCATCTGTGACAGTCAAACTAGTTTCCGGTAAATCCTGGTCTTAAAAAAAAAAAGCTACCACAATTTAAATTCAATGTCTTGTGTTTCATATGTTTATCATACATGCCTATGTGTGTCATCACCTCTTTCTAAAACTTTTTTATATATAAAAAATACCCCCAAAAGGCTACTTCTTCCAAAATCTCCAGATTGTAGACAGATATACCCAAGTTTCCTTCTGAGGTTATAGTGATTCTGGACATCTTCTGATTGGCCAGTATGAAGCATGATGTATTTCTCATCTGCCGGCTGGTGCTCAGTGTTTGGGCATATGTAAAACAACTTGGGAAGCACATCTCAAAAAACACCTGTCAGGAGTGTTGGTAGAGATCTAAGATCTTGTGTTTTTCAGCTATGCTCACATTTGTCATGGTGTCATATTTGAAGATTAAACCATTACATCTATCACAACCTCAACATTTTGCTTTGGTCCTACTCATTGTCTGAAGGGGCCTCCCTTATCTCAGATCCACAGATGGCCAAGTAAAAGGAAGCATGGGACCTTCTTCTTTCTGACTTGGGTCAGTAGGTAGATCAGGGGTGGGCATACTTTTTGTATTGTGGGCCACATTAACTCCTTAAATTTGATAGGGGGGCTAAACCAAGAGCCTGTACTGACTGACCTGTCGTAGGTATGCCAATTCCATGCATTGCTGGCATCACAAATGATGGTGGTAATGTGTAATAAGCGACATGTTATATCCTTTTACATTTCCTGCACTTAAAAAAAATAAAATAAAGCAAAATGGCACCTTATGGGGCCCCCCGGTCCTTAGTTTGCCCAACCCTGGGCTAGACAGTTGGCCTGAACAGTATCTCATGAGGAAGGCATAAAAGGTTTTATCACATAAACGGGAATATCAATGGGGTGAGAAAGTTGTAATGCAGTTTGCTTGGACACTAGTTGAATCTTTCCTTTTTATTATAGATGGATATTGTACTGTATTCTGGTCAAGGCCACTAATGTGTGGTATAGCAATGGTAACAGGAAAAAACATGTAAAATTTTCATGAAAAAACTATATATATAGATATATATATATATATATATATATATATATATATAGATAGATAGCATATAAAATAACAAATACATTACATTTTTTCATCATCACTTTACATTTGTAACACACGGTGCATTTACACATAAAATACTTATGGTAAATTTAATGACCATGTATATCTGTCAGTAAACTCAACTCCCTTAGACCAACAGGTCAAATATGTGGACAGTAGGGTCAGACCTGTCACCCCTAACCCTCCATGACTTCCTGCTCCTTCTCTACCAAAAGTATAGACATGCCTGTCCAGATAATCAGAGCATATATGTTCAAGGAGATCATTCGCATACACAGAATGTTCTTGGTGAGCAGCTGTCAGTAATATGCAACCCCTTCAATAAACATCTGGCTTCTCAGTGTAATAATTTGTATGACGGGTGCATGCTTGCCTGTCTGACAGCACATCAAGTCAAGTCTTACCCTTTTCTTATCTTTTTTTACTCCTGATCAATATGTTTTAAACTTTTTTAACATTTTTTTACAGTGGTCAGAAGCATATTTAAAAATCTGTATTTTAAAAAATAAACTATAGACATGTTCCTGAGAGGTTTGCCTGGGCCTCTAGCACTCTGAAAATGACATGTGTATGGGTCACACCTATAACTGGGTCAGCTATTATCACATATTTGGAGAGTTCACATCTCAGATTTTCCCTGTGACGAGGGCTCTATTTTATATGTCAGTTTGAGTTGTATTTTCGGTTACAAAGAACACATGGGGTAGTAAGGGTTAGGATAGAGTGGGGCACAGGGAGTTGAGTATATGAACAGACTGACCTTTATAAAATATTCTTCTCTTATAACAGAGACAATGGTTTAGTCCTTACCTACTTTCTGAGAATTTTAACTTTGCCGGATTGCATGTGCATATTATCCTTAGGAAATAGGAAGAAAGTACTGTATGGTCCATTTAATCATCTGAGGGTGTAAATTAATAACCAAATCAGGGTTAAGGCTCCCTATCACGTGATTCAAAGTAAACACATATGTGAAATATATGTTTGGTGTTATAAATCTGACCAGCTATCCATTCTATGCTGTTCTGACTCCACATTTAAAGAATAAAAAGGGTTGTTATTACTCCTTAAAATGTTTCTCCTCTGTACTGTCAAAATATTCGAATAAACATATATTATTCTCACTGAAACAGGACAGATTAAAATTTCACTATACATGTTCCAATCTGACAATCATATTACATCATTTTGGTTAAAACAGCATTATCATGTCATCAAAATTGTTCTATCAACTTTTCTAATGGTTTGTTAAGTTTGATCGAGTTTTTAGATCAATTTATTTAGACAAAGAATTGAGAAATGGAGACTGGTATCTATCTTTATGTATGCTGTATCTAGGTATCAAGAGGAAATCCCCAAGGGTGTGGTGGGTGTCCACAGCCCTCCTGACAGCTGATAAGGGAATAGAGGGGAGACATAGGGGTAAGTCCTGATTTACCTACTTAACTCCAGGTCATTCATAATAAGGTCCAAAGCAGTAAAGTAAGAGATTTATGGTTTAATTCTGTGTGAAAATGTGTTATTTTTATGTCAAATTAAAGGATCTGTATTGGATAAAGTTATGTTGACTTGAAGTACAAGAACCAGAAGAGAATACTCAATTAATGTTATGATTGATTTTTCTAGATAATTAGTGTTGGGTCCATTTGACAAAGCCTGGTGCAAAACGCGTCGTGGACTGACTGTGAACTATTGGAATAATGTCCAAAAATATGTAACTGATGTACCGACACTATGCTGTACACAAAAAAGTGTGATTGTATTGTATACATTTGATTATTTATTTATTTTACTTATTTATGTGTGTATATTTTTTATTGTGACTAATAAAGCGGAGAAAAATTTTAATTACTGATTATGCATATATTATTGGCACTTTCATAACCCATTAATTTGTGGATTAAGAACATTTTGGTGCAACATAAATTTATTGTATAAATATAGGTTTCACCAAAACTGTGTAATATGAGGACTAATGGAGGTTGGCAATCTCTTCTTTCTGAATTTTTGACTAGCAAGTTAATTGCAAAGACACTGAACATGGTATCATCACATGACCATCTCTAAATAGAACATTTCTGAACTAGCCAATCAGTCTGTATCTAATCAGGGAAGAGAAGGCAAGGTTTCAAATAATTGTAAAAAAACAAAAACAAATATCTTGATGTGACAAGGTACTGATCACTAGCTCTATGGGAGGACATTTCATTCTCATAATGGGAATCCTTGTGTGTGCGCGATCATTGATCTTTGATGTAGGGCAAGGAATGTGAGGATTCAGGAATCCAGGGACACTTGTCTGATTTGAACGCATATCACCAAGATGGATGACATGGTTGTGTACTGACATCTCCAGATGAGAGCTCTCACTGCCTGCTTTTAGCATCAACCTTCTCTAGGGACAATGTGAATAAGCCAGACCATTGCTAAGGGGGGAGACTATGAACAATCCAACATGTACCTGACTGTACACAGTACAAAAGATATTTGTCATCCATTGGTTAATTTGCATAACATCATATATGTATAAATCAATATGAATAAAGAAGATAGCAATGCAATGTACAGTCTTTTATTTATCGCTGGGCTCTTTCACACTATACACTTTGTGTTTTTGGCAACCTACACATTGTTGAATCTGCTTGGTACATAGGTTTCCTTTAGGATAGGTAGAGCCTTATCTATCTAGACCAGTGGTTCTAAACGTTTTAAGATCCGCAACCCCCGGAAGTGGCACCTCGAAGTGCGTTCCAAATGCAACACCACTTCTGGCAAGATCAGGTAAAGCTAGCCATACACGGCACGGATTCCCTGGCTGATCGATTCAGCACCGATGGATTCCGGCGATTCCGCCGGCATCCACAGGTGAGAACGATCAGCCAATTAGGGAATCCGATCGTGGCAGCCCACCTTGCACGGCCGGATCCGTGTCCGATGGATCGCCTCCCTGACCGCAACGCCCCCTGATCAGAGCAGAATCGGACCCGAAAAGACCAACAGGTTGGTTCTTCCTCGGATCCGATTCTGTGCCCCCGATCCATCGGATGCGGTCCCACCCTGCTTGTGCAGATGATGTGAGGGGTGGGAAGTTAGGAGAGGAGAGTAACCCCATAGGTTAGGATGGAGGAGGCGTTACTCTTCCTGCTAACTTCCGTGACCCCTGTGAAATGGCCATGTGTGGGGTCCCAACCCACAGGTCTAGACAATCATCCAACCATCTACTGTACAAAGTTATTGTGAGTTATTTATATCTTGTAAAAAAAACAAATTAAAGCTTGAGATCACTTTTTGAAGAGGTTTCTGAGTGCAGATAGTGCAGAATATATATTAACTTTTATTATTAAACCACCAACATATTACGCAGCATTGTACATTAGATAAGGGCCAAAATGCAAAACAAGCTAACGTACAGGTACAATCTATTCCACAAGAGTAACACCCATAAACCCATATACAAATACTTTTTAATATATACTAGTTATGATATGTAATAATATTTGTGATCTATGGTTTCTAATCTTTTCTTAACAGATATATTAAAGAACAAAAATGTTTTCTATGTGCGATTACTTCTGGCACTGCCATACAAGCAAGTTCTGGAATTCTTCCTGGATAATCCAGATTCCACTCCTCTCGGATCATGTCACATAAGCATAGTGAAATGTAAATTATTCTGGCAATTTAATGCGCCCAAAGGTGCCAAGCTGATGACAGATGGTGGGAATTTGTCCTAACTAGGACATGTCCTCAGTCTGTATAGAAAGGTCAATATATGTCCATCCACACTTTCATGTTTGTGTAACACAAAGCAGTAACACATGCCAGGCAGTGTGTTTATCAAATCCACATGCAGGTCCACATAGCATCTTGTTTATGGCGTTCCCTTTATATAGAAACATTATATAGGCTTCATTGTGTGACTTACCTGACAATCTGCCTGGATTTAAAGATTGGCCAAATTAAGTAGCTGAGTGTGCTAGTGATCTGACCCCCATTAGGGCAGATGTCCTGTAACTGTTGTAAATATATTAAAGTCACCCCAACATCAGCAGTGAGAAATATCTTTTTCATTAAAATTTTCCTGTTCCTGACTGGGTGACTATAAACATTGAGGTATATTAGATATCTAAGACTAGCACAGGCTCAAAGTGGATTCTTCTGGGCCCTACTACTTAGTTTACTAATATATTGTCAATTTATTAATGTTGTTTGAGATATGTAATGTAGCTACATATTTACTTTTGTATCTACTTGATTGACCAATTTTTGATGCTAACATATGCAATGTAATTTGTACAAGAATTTACTTGATTGCTTTTGTTTGTTTTGCAAATTTTCAATAAAAGTTATTATGGAAAAAAAGACTAGATATATTAGATTCTCTCTTCATGCCATACACCTATTTTAAGGCAAAACGAGATACTCTCTCACATTCAAAAAGCCAACATCCCAAAATATAATACAGAAAACAGAGAATGAAAATTTCCCTGGAAAAGTATTTCCGGGGCAAGGGGACTTTAGTGGCTTAAGCAATGGGTACGTGGGTACATAAGTTAAAACAATTTTTATTTCAACCAACACCCTTTGATCATAGGGGTGTTGTAACAAACATATAGGACAGCAGAAACAAGTATAAAATCATTTATACACACAGCATGGATCCAATGGATACATCAACATAAAAAAGAGGTCACACGCCAAGAGCTCAGATGTTCGAGCTTGGTCTACTCGGTTGATGGATAAAGAGGTAGACCACATCCAAGGATGATGGTAGCCAGCCCTATTTTAAGGCAACTTGACCATGTTTGTTATATTTAAATATATTTTATACATATAAATATATATATATATATATATAATTTTTTTATATGTATATATACCGTATATGTTCTGGTATATTTTTTATTAATCACATGTTAATATAATGTTCCAATATATTTAAATTCTTATATTTAAATCTTTTAAATCTATTAAATTTATAGTGGAAATTCTGCTATAATGTTGTTCACTGTATTTTGAGTATAGGCTGACAATGGTCTGTACCTTATTCCTAATATTTGTCCTTTCTTTTCACTATGTTGCATGTGACTGAATGGAGACTATAAGTGGTTGTACCAACTTGGAATGACATGGGTTACTGACACCAATGATGTGCAATAGCAGATGGATCGCATAGCTAGACAACAACGATGATCAGCAGTGCTGGTAAACAACAAATTGTGAAAACAAGTATGGCTATTGTGTATGATATTGTGTAAACTACCATACATGTCCTCCAGTTAAAGTTTACAAATACTTTAATCTTTGTAAATACAGCTGCCACAATGAGCCCAGCACAGTCCACTGTGTCGTTAATAAGAGGAGTAATATTAAGTAAATGTTGTTCTATGGGTTTTCATTTTCTCAGCAGCGACGGGCAGATCCATAGATTACTACATGCTCTGTGCTGCAGATCAGAGGGGCCCCATACAACTTGACCTGAATAGGATCCTGCAGGAACAGGCCTGGAGTCATTATCAGTGGAGTGCATTACTTTACATTACTTTTTTATATGATGAAATGAGGCTGATTTACTAGAACATTTACATTATGCTCAATAAATTTAAATATACTTAAAGTATCCAACAACAAAACCATGTTAACTATGAATATCCAAAGTGCAAATACACAATTTGAGAGGAGATTCTCAACTTCTGTAGTAAATCAGCCCAACACTTCATGGTCTGGAGTTTTTGGCCTTTATTTTTTGTTCTTGTATTACCTTAAAGGAATAAACAACATTGAGAATGGAGGTTTTCATGTTGCAAATAAGTTAAAATGTATCAAGCTGCCATACACAAGTTTAAAATGTATTAAGATGAAATATACAGAAATGCTGCATGCTCTATATTTAAAAACAATTAAGTAGACATTGTAGTGTAATGCCATGTTCATTTCAGGGTTCTGTCCCCATTAATGCCACGGACCATGATCCCCCTGGGTTCTTGGGGTATATAGGTGGAGGGGCCGCCCACCAGGGTCAGCAGTAAGGTGTCTGATGGAGAGGTAGTAACTGGGCATGTAAGCCACCCCAAGAGCCCTAACGTGTCTCACCTGCCTGCGGGCAGCCGGGGAGCAGAATAGCATGCACTATTACTGAAAGCCCCAGTTACCAGCCTACGGTTCGACACCACCCTTGCCAAGGGTCTGGTGGGGTGGCTGGAGGCCCCCACCAAGTGGAGGACCGCCAAAGCCTGTTGGAGGCTCCCGAGCCTTTCCACTCCCCCTGGTCTGTGGTGTTGTCACTGCAGAAGCGCAAATACCTCACGTGAAACCAGCGAACTGCATTTTTGGGGGACCCAGGGACTATTGGGGTCACCTGCTATCGTTGATTGTTTTATCTGCCCACTGTTGGGTCGCCAGAAATAAAGTTGCTTCGGCTAAACCCTTGGCTCCTGTCATTAGTTAATCCCTGAACATTATAACTTCAGAACACAAAACCATTACATTGTAAGAGAATATCAGACTTTTAAAAAAAAAAATAATCATTTGGTTGCTATGGTATGTAGTATACACAATGTAGTAGTGGTATGTTTCAAGAAAGCTGATGAGCCAATTGTTGTCAAGTTTCTATAACTCTGCCCCATTAATCTTTGTGAGTCACATGCCTATCAATGCATTTATATTTAAAGAGGTATACTTAATGATATATAAAAGTGGTTGAGTAACAGCCAATCAGATTCCAGCAGCCTTTTCTTTTAGTTCAGATGAAACAATAATGAGAACACATGATCAGTTACTGTAAACAACATGGACATTTTTTCTTGTAAATCAACTGGAGTGTAAACTCTGGTAATAGTTCCAGATTTACTTCCAGTAAATGAATGCAAGAAAACCGCAGTTCAGTATTATTTTTTTCCCCTATTGCATGTAACCTTCTAAGAAAGTAATAATAAAAATAATAATACCCAAAACTTCAAACCTATCATATGTTTAGCAGCTGAATGATATTCATCTACAGGAGGCCAGCCAAAATGTCAATAAAAATTTAATTATATCTGGAACATATGGGAATACTTACAAAATCTAAAAACATGATACGGTGTATTGATATTCAGAGGTAAGCGAACAATATTACTCCAGACCTGCTGGTCAGGACCTTGTCCCCAATAGGCAGAGCGCACCGCCGAAGTTTTAATAAGTCCTGACTGTTTGTTCAAACATGAAAGATCAATTGGATATTACCTGATCAGAATATTGTACCAGAAGGCTGCAAAAATATGTCAGTGAGGGGGGCGTAGCAAAGAAGAAGAGGAGAAGGAACACCAATGAAATATATATAGAGAGAGAGGGCTAGAGAAAGAGAGTAAGGGCTTGTTTTCACTTGTGCAGAAGCCGGCGGCACGATGGCCGCCGCTAAGAATCGCCGCCGCTAAGAACCGCTTTTTCAGGGGTGGGCGGCCGCGGAAGAGTGCGGACCCCGCTCAAAAGCGCGGTGAACCGAGTTTTTGGGCGGTGGACCGCGGCAGGTACGAGCCCATTGCACAGAATGGGTGCGGATATATCCGCGCCGTAGGCAACCGCAGGCTTCCGCACAAGTGGAAACAAGCCCAAAGAGGGGGGCAGATATTGAGAGATAGAAAGGAAGAAGATAAGAAGGGAGGAGGAAGGAGGAAGGAAGAAAAAAGAAAGAAAAATAGACCGTCTAATAGATTGTCTATTCGATCTACTAACGTTCAATTGCTGTAATGTGGGAGTCTAACGAAAATCCCTTTCTTGGAGCGGGATTGATCGATCCTGCTTGGAGAAAGGTCAATTGAACAGGGAACTGAGATGTCTGTAAATCCTGGTCGCTCACCATTAAAAGTATCGAACGGCACCACTTTGCACATTGATTCGCCATTCGTTTGACTAATGCTCGAGAGGTGACCACTCTGCGGTCGAACTTGTACAGACACTCAAATGTTTAAATAATGCCCCAGGTTGGTCTCTCAAAAGCCCTTAAATCGACCAGCCATGTTTGCAGGGTGGTTACGGTAATTGCTTGTTTACTGGGCGGATAAAAAACGCTGGTGTAAACAAGCCTTTAGCACAGCATTAACACAGGTCAATTTCAGAGCAGCCCGGGTTTTGACTCAATCCTCTGAATAAACCCTAAGCCCCCCCACATGCTTTTCTCTCTTGTATGAATCTCTTGTGTATATGGGCTTGTCAGCGACAGTCCCTAGTTATTGTACAGCACTGTGTAATATGTTGCTGCTTTGGAAAGACAAAGTAAGAGGTAAAGGTTGATAGAGAGGTGGGAAGGAAGGTAGAAAGAAAGAGACATTTAAGACTTCGGGGAACTCGAGGAAGTGATGGAAAGAGAAAAATTACATACGATTTGGCACTCAGCTTAATCAAATGAGGTTGTGAGCCACTAGGACTTTTCTAAGGTACAAATTGGAAAGGAAGACTTCAAGGTATTGTTATGTTGTTTTATATCATGGCACCTAGAAATAAGTAGGCAGTTGTTCACAGTAATCTATGGTGCTTTGAATGTAATGTTTTTATTGCACTTTATACATTGCAGTCTCCTTTTCCTATTGTCCCTAAAAAGTCCTGGAGGCTAGCCACCTCATTTGATTAAGCTGTGTGCTTAATCTTTGTATGTATTTGTTTGCTTGTAGTTGGGCTGTAGGCGTTACCACTTTGGACCCTTCTCCATCAGTACTTACCCAAATTTTTTGTAGATGTACGATAAAAGAGGTTGACAATGAAGGAAAGAGAAGGTGAGGTGATAGGGTGGGAGGTAAGATAACCATTAATCCGAGAAAGATAAATAAGGTAATATATATGAAAGAGGGATGTTGCTGGTATAACTGGATCTTCTTCTAAACTTGGTAGGTTTGGTAGCCACGTCTGGCAAGTATTTCTCTTTATGTATTTTAGAGATGGAGAAATAAAAAAGAATTATAAACGTGAAGAAATTAAGGCAATTAAAGATAAAAGAAGTTTCTATTTATACGTGCATGTTTATTGACTTAAGGTCAAGGTCTAAGTCTGTTGTAGGTAATGACTTTTTAGCACGTCATTGTGATAAAGATTACATCAGGTTAGCTGGTGTGTCTTGGAAGATGGAGACATGGAAGAGCCTCCATTTGTTTTAAAACAGGTTCTAATGTTTCAGCATCCCCATGTGCATCTGGTGAATATGCCGAGAACAGCTACAGCCCCTCGATGTGAATTTTAATTGTGGACTAGCCCAGCTGTGATATTACTTTTAATTCACAAAAAAGGACGCCAATTACACATTAAAATAGTCATGCAATAGTGTAATTTTCCCTTCAGCCATTGAAGAGAAAATGCAGATGCCTAACAAACAAGGATGATCAAAGACATTTCCTAAACCCATTACATGGCTGGCTGGAGCACAGTAAACAGGCAAATCTGCCCCAAAATATACTCTTAATAAACATTACTTTCTTTGTATATCAGTGAAATAACAAATAACCATCAGCAGCTAAGATTTCCAATGTTCTAGCACAGAGTTGCATAATTTCTTAAAAAAAGAAGATTGGTGCCTGGATCCATGCAAAGAGTTCCTTTGTTAAAGACAAAAGCCCTTTACATATAGACTTTTTATGGAAGTAAAGAACCTGTTTATCATTCTACAGAGAAGGCCTAAAGTTTTTCCCCACATGGTTGTAAGTTGCGAAGTCCACCAAAAGTTGTTTCCTCTACCGACTAAAGAAAATACTTTTCTGTGTAAACCTAATGTAATACACAGAATTCCCCATTTGTTTTGTGGTGGGGTGGTTTTATTTAGTATACAGTAGTGTTAATACTACACTGGCTTTTTTGGCCTTGAATTATACCTAAGTCTTGCTATTGCCTACTCTACACCTGCCCGAATTCTATTTTACCCAACATTTCACTTACAGACTTTCTAGATCAGCGACTTTGCTTGATCACTACCCTTTCTAAACATCGTTGGGCTGTTACCCATAACAGCTTGCCTAAGCAATGCTCACAGACTAGGTTCTGGTCAATCCCTTGTGTTGACCGCGAGCACTTGTTTACATGTTCAGTTCTTACAGCAGTTATGGGGTGGCTAATTGCCAGCCAATCATTACCTGCAGGGTTTCAGCTACGCTACATTGTTCCTGTGATTTATTGGTGACTACATCTGACTAGTGCAGGGATGGGCCAACTAAGGCCCGGGGGCCAGATTCGGCCCGTTTGGCTGTCTTTTCTGGCGGTTTGTTGCTCCCCTCCGCTTGTTCTCTGCAATTAGTGCACATAATGCCGAGAAGTGTCCAAACGCTGTCTTGGGGATGATGCAGTGATGTGAGCATGACACTGTGGGTGCATCCTCATGGCGGCAACAGGCAGTCCCATTGCAAGGAATGAGCATTTTTTTTTAGTTAAGGAAATGAACACAGGACGCCTATTACACATCATTGCCATCATAAGTGATGCCAGTGATGCATGGAATTGCCACCCCTATGGCCATTATAGGTTTTTGGTCTGGCCCCTTTATCAAATTTTAAAAGCCAATTTGGCCCGTGAGTCAAAACGTTTGCCCACCCCTGGACAAGTGTATGCCTCATAACATGATGATGAGAGACCCAACCCTGTTTATGTTCTGCTAAGCCCAATTTAGTGTTAGGAATTAGGGTTAGCATATACTTTTACGACCAATATTTTGTCCATATCATAAAATACGAAATGTAAATGTAACATTTACCAGGACTTGCTGTCTTGTCCTTTGCTGTTCCCCCTAAACCAGCACCAATGACATTACTCTAGTAATGGCAAACCCTGTGGGGAGGCACCATCACCAGCCTGGGTTGCTGGACTGTGCTCACATGTCTCTATATAAATGTTCATTGATAATGCTGATGGAGCAGAGAAATGATGATGTCACGTCTTGTGAAAAGAGACAGCAAGGGCTATGGTATTTATGAAGTGTATTTTAAAAAATAGGTGTGAGAGCTATGCAAGAAGGGAGGTAGGCGTGAGAAAAGATGCAGTTGGATTATAGAAGTAGTTTATTTTCTCTCACGTTTTGGCTGAGAAATAACTGTTCAAGGCTCTTGGCAAAATACTAAACAAAGTCTGTCTGCTCAGTACAGAGACATACACAGCAATAGAATCGTTTTATATATATCCAGAATGCTCCAGAAAAACATATTTCGTTTGAACCTAGAAACTGAATTGTAGGAGCATAGGAAAGGTCTCATGAGCACATACAGTTTCGGAATGTATAAGCATTTCAAAGGTAGCAAGCCTTCCGAAAAAAATTTATTCAAAAGTAAGAAAATATTTGTAGAGAAAATATTATGCTACCTACTATCTCATATACTTTTTGTATTAACTATACTACACATTTTTTATTATTTATGATAAGAAAAAAATCACATGAAATATTCAGATTTTGAGCAAGCAGACGAATCTTTAAGCTGGCCATACATGGGTAGATTCCAGTGCAATCGACTGGCGATCATGCTGTGATTGATCACGGGTCAATCGTACGGAAATCAATGTGCATCACATCAAATACAGTATGATGGGGACCCGGTCCCCCGAGTCTCTCCTTTCCCCAGCCGGAGAAGCAGCCAGCCTGCATGCCCCCCCTCTTCTGGCAGAGCTGGCCTTGTGCTGGCCCTGCCCCCTTCACACACACACAGCCTGTGTGTGCAGCTCAGCTGTCAGCCCGTCCATTGCATTGGATGGCGACTCGCAGTCCCCATTCAATGTAATGAATTTGGACCAAAGTTGATCCATTGATCCTGCTTGAAGGAATCGTGGATGGCTCAAATGAAGAAACAGATTAGAGGAACATCGGATGCCATGACCGCGCACGGCGCCTGATGTTGCTCTAATCTGCTGTGTGTGGCTAGCTTTAGTCTCTTATTCAAACAAGGCTCTCAGTTTGCTTCTTTGACGAAAACACCCTGTGGTGTGCAAAGTGACCCATTGGCATATTCCCATACCTTACCATAGGGATTAGTCCACGGTTTAATGATATAAAGTGTGCTTCAAAGCAGGAAGCTTTTCTGATATGTTTCTTGATTGCTCTGGGAATCCTTAATCATAAATACATTTATATATACAAAAACTTTACCTTTGCTGTTATCACTATTATTAAAAACAAGATGAACTTGTATTCATTCATTGTAAAGTATGTATTGTATTTTGCTTTGATGTCTTGGGGGCCTGAACACATACATTGTTAGATTGTAAGCCAGATTGTAAGACTCTGTCATACCTGTGTTTTATCTTATGTTGCATCTCAACTCTAATTAACCGCCTGAGCTTTTTACTTGTTGCACACTTTTTCTTTAAAATGACATCACATTGTAATCTGCCTCGATTCTCTGCTTTTCCTTCTTCCCGCTTTACATCT
Source organism: Ptychadena robeensis (assembly GCA_036250615.1). Taxonomy (NCBI): domain Eukaryota; kingdom Metazoa; phylum Chordata; class Amphibia; order Anura; family Ptychadenidae; genus Ptychadena; species Ptychadena robeensis. The sequence goes on from CM070036.1 coordinate 113,051,858, forward strand.
CCAGTGTCATTGATGATGATGGGGATAAGCTAGAAGAAGCCACCCCTGCCGCCACCATCACATGGAGGTCAATGGCACTGTCCCTGTGATGACGCCGAAGAGGTGGACACGGAAGAGATTGGCAGGTCCGCCAATATTCATAGTCACTGCAGGATAGGTAAGTATCTCTGGATGTAGCTCGGGGGAACTTTGCAGGGTCAGCAAATGTCAGCATGTACTAACAAAAATGATTATAATAATAATAATAATAGTAAAACTGGATACATTGACTGCTTGATAGCACTTCCAAAATGTTTACATTTGTTGATTAAGATTCCTTCAGAGAGTATCTTCCTGAAAATCTTAATGCATATATGCATATATATATATATATATATATATATATATATATATATATATATTCATATATATATATATATTATTGATTGCTTAATATAATTATGTTTTTTGTCTTTTACATATGTCTTATTTTAACCCTCTATGCCATTCCTGACAGCGCCATCTCATCCACCGCTGTCCTGTCTGTACTGTTGGACGATGGGGCTGTCTGGTGGAGAGCGGAGCCCCAGCAGTGCATACTTACCGTTTTGCGCTGTTTTTTACATAATTGTTTGTTTCAAACATTATTATATTCAGGATGTCTACAAGATCCTTGTACAGACATATTGTGTAAAGTTACAGGCCTACAACATTAAAAAGCCATTAAAGTCTATGGTGCGCTTTTGGTATGGAAATCTGGACTTCATAAGAGGGCCAGGGAGGTTAAAGGAATAAACAATACTTAAGGAATTAAATCTATTATTTGACAAATGTATTATATTCTGTTTAACATAAATAATGTAATGTGATGATGACAATGACAACACCAGCATGGGACATAATGTTTTTTTAGTAATTGCGGTTAATTTAGTGAAAGAATAGAGAGTATTTTAACTTGCATAGTGGTGCGGTCTCCACTTATTATCAGAAGAGATTAAAAACGGCCTTTATTATGCTTCACAAAGATTTAGTGAAGATTTTTAGATTTCCTCTAGTGCCTTTTTACCATGAAATGCATGATTTTGCTGCCTTGTTGGGACTCAAACCCTATACCATGGAAGCCATGTGGTGAGGAGGTCAAACACTTGGGCCTGCTGAATGTACTTTGGAATTAATGACTCTTTAATATTAGGCTGAACTATAAGCCATCTCTACTACTTGTGTGCCCGACACATTTACAGAAATGATTTGCATGGCTCTGCCCACTGTCCCGAAATGAGCAATAATCCTCTTACTTTGGGGATATTTGATAGAATAGGACATGTGAATATCCTCTGTTCTAAGAAGTCTTTAAAAGGCATGTCCCATGTAGGGCACCTTAAGCTCAACAAAAGGAGCAGCTAATTAGATAACAGCTTGTAACACCTCCAAGACAATGGCCACAGTCACACTATGTGGTCAGCATAGCCCCAAGTCTAATGTTTCAATTATCAGGCCGTACCTGCTGGCACTAGCTGTCTGCCTATTGTGACCAATAACATAAAGTGCCATTTATACTTAAGGGGCATGAAATGAATGACATGCTAATCCATTAGCAGTTACACACTAATTTATCAAGAATAGAGCACTGTACTATGGGAAAGGAAACAATATACAATAAAGTGTAGTGTATTTTACAATACTGTACTACATTAAACTGATATATAGCCAAGCGAACTGTTGCACATCAGCATGTGTTATTTAAAGGACATAATTAATTTTACAGACAAATTAAAAAGTAAACTGTAAGTAATTGAAAGCTCTGAAGATTTTGTGAATGTCCAAAAAAAAAACATTTTGGCTGGAGTAAGGTTAGAGTTAAATCAGATCTGTACTCAGGGAAATGCAGAAACCGTCACTTATAACCTCCCTCTGAATTTGACTTTTTATTATATATTCAAATGTATTTTATGAATGAAGACCAATGCCAGAGTCACCATCCTCCTGCAACTCGGCTTTTGTTTGCCAAATCTAAATATTGTAATATAAATGATTCTTCGGAGAAAGGGGAGCAGTGTCAAGATCTAATGTGTCATCACTAATGGTCAATGCATTTACAAAGGACGCGTTAGTACGATGTAGGGCAATGAGTTAAGCAGAGCTTGTCGTGTTTTTTTTTATTCAACTAGCTGTTTTTGTGAGTGAATTTGAATATACTGTAATCACCACAAAGTGTTGGAGAAGTAGAGAAGGGTTGTGAGAAGATTCAAAAAAGTATTGTTCTAGCACATGTAGTCATAATTTAAACTTAACTTTGAACTTAAAAAATGTATGAAACAACATTTGCTAAAAATACTTTTTTTTGTAATGTTTCCACAATTTCCAACAATTTTGGTGATAATACCATGTTCAGGGGCATTGCAATTTACTCACAAAGTCAGATAGCAGTGTTGATTGCAAATTTTTATTGTGATTAAAGAATATCTAGAATCTAGAATAGTACTTTATCTTTGTAATCATGAATATTCAAGATTTTTTACATGGGTACCCAGAACTACCATGAATTGTGTTCGCAATATGCGCATGTACAAGTGCTGATTTGCACAATGAAGGTAATAATGACTGGGGATCAAGAAATTATTGTAACTATTAGGTGAAATATTTGCATTATTTGGCAAATGCGAATATTGCCTGTGCTGATAGTTAAACAAAATCTCAACTCTCTATTCACAACTAGTGATGGCTTAAAAAAGTCCGCCGTCCGCCCGTTCGCGGACATATTCAAATTCCCCAAATCTTTCACTGAAGACCGGGTAGAGAACCCGGTCTATCAGTGAAAATCCGGCTCGTACACCCGGATGTGACGTCAGTGACGTCACATCCGGCACCTGGAACGCATAGTTCCTGGTTGTGCTACGGTTGTGTTTACGAGCCGGATTTTCACTGATAGACCGGGTACTCTACCTGGTCTTCAGTGAAAGATTCTTCCTGCGGCGGGATCTCGCTGCTAATGATCCCACCGCAGGAAGAATAGAGGGCTCCTTCTCGTCGGCGGACAGGGCGGGTCGAACACCCGTACTGTCCGCCGGCGAGAAGGAGGGCGAACATGCTTGTTCGCGGCCGAACTGTCCGCCTTGCGAGCAGTTCGGCCATCACTATTCACAACCCCAGAAACAGAAAAATGAGTTAAAGCAGAACTTCGTAGTTTTTGCAGAAATTTATTTAAAAGTCAAGTCGAAAATTTCAGAGGCAAAATTGCAACCTAACTTTAAACTTAATTTAAGTGATAATACTAGGTTCAGGCACATTGCAACTCACTCACAATGCTAGTTAAATTGTTTCTACCATCTCTAGTGTTAAGCCAGCCATACACAGTCGGATTCCATGGCCGCTCGATCACCCATCCGATCGATTCCGACGATTCTGCCGGGAATCGGAGGTGTGATCGATCGGCCAATTAAGAGAATCCGATCGCTGCATACCACCTTGTCCAAGGGATTCCGGGACGATTGCGTGTCCGATTCCATCTCCGACTCCACCTCAGAAATGGCAACTCCCCCTGATCTGTGCAGAATCAATCTGATGGAACCAACATGTTGGTTCTCTGTCGGATCCGATTCTGAGCCCCTGATCAATCGGATGCGATCGATCGGACAAGGTGGGCTGCACACGATTCCGGCACGATCGATTCGCGTGCACGCGCCCGGAATCGATCGTGCCGGAATCCGGTCGGAATCCGACCCGTGTATGGGGGCCTTAAAACTGCTTTGAAAATAAAGCAGTAACACTAACTGATGCTGTAGCTTCTGTGTGTATTGCTCCTATTGATCCTTCCTATTACAATCATATATACAATCATATATTTCTTAGCATGCCTACAGATACCATGAAACATACATCTGACGTTTGGTCTAATTTATCAACATCCTCTTTATGTGTAAAATTAAAGATCATCAAACAATGAAATTCAGAGAAAGTTCCATTATTACCTATCGAACACCTGACAAATATGTTTGCATGTTGCCAAAAGAACCTTGTATGACGCTGAAACATTGGCGATCGTTGTCATCTTGTGGAAATGTTTTTTTTTACCAAAGTTCCAGAGAATTCTTTGATTTACTTTTGGTAATGGTGCCATTCATTTATCTTCTTATTGGTGAAATACTGTCATAACAACACAACAATATAATAGAAATAGTAAAAAAAAATCAGCTAGCTTAATTTATGAGTTGATTGCAAAGCAAATAAACATTTTATCATCACCACAATTGATGGAGATATAGAGAAGGGTTGTGAAACATTTGAAAAAGAGTATTGCTCTAGCACATATTGTCTTTACATAAATTTAAAAATCCAAGTGAAGATTTTGACTTGAGAAAATTAGATTTATTTGTGGTAGAGCAATACTTTCTTGTTTTGTAGTATACCCACAACTGTTCTCTACATCTCCAGCAAGTTTAACTCACAAAGTCGAACTGGTCGAATTTTCCCCCCAAAATTTGACCATCTCTACTACATAACAGGGTCAACAACTTCAACAGGGTTAACGACCAAGTCCTAATTAGGGGTTAGCTAGAATATTCAAATTGCAAATATATTCGACGAATTTTGTCTATTGCGCGAATATGATAGCGGATATTCGCAATTCCGAATATTCGCGGTATTATGCTTTGGGAAGCCTATGCCATGCGATTATAATTGCGAATATATTTTCGCATTGCATGGCCATACACTCAAATTGTGAATATTAGCAGATATCGAATCGAATATTAGTAGAATTATTAACGAAATATCACAAATTTGAATGTAGACTATGTCGCTCATCGCTAGTCCTAATGTAAATGATATCTCTCCTCCACTCAATACAAGAAAATATATCAAATGTTATGAGGAATTTAGAGAAATTCAGAGAACCTTACAGAACATTTTGGGAAAACGGCAGGGTAGAGATCACAGAAAAAGGGCAAGTAAGGCTTCTTTTAACAATGTTAAAAAAGGTTGTAATAAAAACGGTCATTATAACATTTGAGTGTAGGCACTTAAATATGTTTACTATGTCTTTCTTTCGGGGACAAGTTGCAAATATTAGTACACGCATAGCACTCACTTACCGAGAAGCTTGCACATAGCAAGGTTCTATAGACTTTTGACATGTTTCACCGTATGTAAACAAAAACAGCACTGTCATTACAGCTGGAATTTTAACCCAGAAACCAGCAATTGGATGTCATCATCAAGCTGGTGAGAAGAAATAGATGTACAAACAAGTGTTCTTTACAAATTTGGGTGTCCTGCTGTGCACTTGTTTCAGTGAAATACAAGCATAGTGACATTGTACTAAGTCTACAGGGACTACAGGACATAATTAGGACTGCAGATAAGGTAATCAAAGGAATCAGATCATGGTATCCACACAGGAAGACTTTCAAAGTTCAACACACACATTGCAATGTCTAGAACACATACATAGATATACCAACAACTATGTAGTTTAGTGTTTTCGGTGGTCGGATACAGATTTATTGGTTAGTTTAGAAAGGCCCTGATATGGCATGTAACATTGCACAGATTGTAATGTGTATGTGACCTTTAGGTTCAAGAAGGAACAATCATGGCCTCCAGAATATTGTGCTTCCCAAGTTATATATATATAAAGTTGACCATCAAGCCCCTGTTATTGGTCATGGCCAATGTCACTGTAAATTCTAGCGTTAAGCTACAACCTGATTTTAATGTGACATACGTGTGTAGTAAACTTATTGCTCCTACTACTGTTGAGGAGTATCAACTTTTGTTTGTCAACAAATTGTGCCTTTTCCTAAATTGGGTTCAGCTGCCCTCTTGGAGCAAATCCCATTGTCATCACAACAGAAGAAATGTGAACATTTTCCAACTAGAACATCTATAAAAATGACCCACTCCTCTTTTCAGGGGAATTTTTCATTCACCTTCTTTTTGGTTCTATGACAATAAGTGAAGAAAATGGTACACAAATTGTGCAAATCCAAAGCTAAACCCCCTTCCCCAACAAAAATAGCCATAAAGAGGTTATTCTTTTACATTTCCAAATATACCAAAATGTACAATTTCAAGCTTAACAGAAAATGCTAATATGAATGGACATGTGTAAAATTCTTAAAACACAAGGAACTTTAACATAAATGTTTCTGAATTATATTATAAGGTCACAAGGTTAATATGAATTCATAAAAAATAATCTTTGTATATGAGCTAAAAACATTCCTATGAGGAACAATGACAAGTCTATGACAGTTAACTTCCTTATGAGCTGGATTCTCATGGTTTCATTTTCCTTTGCAGATGACTTTATTCATAACAGTTCTTTGATCTGGATGTTTTGTTGTATATAAAAGGTCAGTAGTATAGAATAAATAATGATGATGGATACCTCCATGTGACAGTATTCATATCACAATAAGGAATTAATTTTTTTACATGTCCATCAGAGGTGGTTGGAAAGAGGTCTTCATTTTATACTTTCAGATATCCAGAAGGGAACACATTCCCCCTACTCTAAGGAAGAATACATCATAAAGAAAATATTTCCTTAATGTTATGGATAATACATAATAAAGACAATCTTGAAGTTTTGGTCACCATTAGACATTAGTGATGGCCCGAACTATTCACGGCGAACATCGCATGTTCGTGTTCGCCGCGTGTTCGCGAACATATGGCAAGTTTGACCCGCCCCCTATGTTTTAACATTAGTTAAACTTTGACCCTGTGAGTCACAGTCAGCAG
>CM070036.1:113097694-113122499 GCA_036250615.1 Ptychadena robeensis
GATTGTTTGTCGCCCCTCCCTCTTTGTGAAAAATTCTTAATAAAGAAATATTGTTTAAAAGAACAGAAGCATGTTTCTTGACGCATTAGCTTTGCCTAAGAACTGCAAACGGCACATGCCAGAAATGTTCACATATATGTCTTAGTTCTAGAAAAAAATACATTCAATGATTTTCTAATCATTCCAAAATTATAGAAAAGACACTCATTGCACCTACCTTAAAGTTTTAAATATCTAATACAGACCTATCAAGTTTTCTCTTTCCAAATAAGGGTGAACTTACCGGAAGTGACATCACTGGTGCCATGCAAGCAGTGCTCCAAATGGCGGAAGTGATGCTCCTCACTTCCTATCAACAAGCAGGGAGGGTAACACTCGCCACCATCCTAATTTTCTACCCTGCACATCTTCCAGACAAGTGGGGAGGGTAAGGCTCTCCTCACTCTAAACCTCCCAGCCCCCAACTTTTCACTTTCTTCTCCTTATTACCATCCTCCCAGATTAGTGTCCCATTGTTGGATACAACTGAGCTTACAGACACAGGAGATTCACCAGAAAAATACTAATCCGAAGAGGGGTGAAAATTTTTTCATTTACCGGCGAAAAGGGGGTACTTTACAGGTATGATCTAATACATAAAGATGATTTTGTAGAGTACCACAGTTGTTTGATCATTAATTAAGGAGTTGCAGAGTTAAGTGACTTTCTATGGTATATGGTTATATGGTATAATAACTACTGTATGTAAATATTTCACCACCAAGTAAGTTAGTAACATCCCCCAGTAAGGGGAAAAGCAGAATGTTTACAGTGTATAACTTTTAAAATGAATAGCTTAACTGAATTCAGTTCTGTTATTGACTTGAACCCAGACACTCCTACTTGGCAGCAGTAAAAAAGGTGAACATTCTGAGATTTACAATGCTGACAACAACTAGCGTGCATTGTTACCAATCCAAAAATGTGACTACACAATTTAAAAGGACTTTGTATGACTGAAACAGCTTCAAACGTATAAAGTGGTCTTATGAGGCCACAGCGGCATGGCAGCAGTGGAATCTGGATGTAAGCCTGTCAGCTTGACATAGAAAAATAAATACAATTATGAAGTGCCCTTACCCTACGCACACCCTGAGTAATGTCAGGATAATGGCTGTCTGGAGTTGAATTGTCCTGTCCAACAGAAACAAAAAGAAACACAGGTTTGGAAACTGCACACAGGGATATGATGGCTGCTGAGTTATACACATGACTGTTCTACCTGGAACTCACTTTGCCTGTAAACAGCAATGGTTACTTTATCTAAACAATTTTATGTAAAATGTAGAAAGAGGACCAAGCAAATCTCTGTAGTCCAATATTGGTAATGCACTACTTCTTGGGAGCATCTGCTTCTTGTCATATCTTTTTTATTTTTTTACCAAAATTTGTCATATCTTTAGTTTTAATGATTAAAATGTTTGAGGGACACTGCAATCAAAGTATCTTATTTCACCTTCGCAGTTCAGTTATATAACAACTTTAATGCTTTTTATTTACCCCCCTGGCGTTCCTGCCAAGACCAGGCCATCCACTGCTGACCTGTCAGTATAGCACTGGACGACCTGGTGCCGTCCGGCAGAGATTACCACCCTGATGTGACGTCATCACTTACCGATCTGCGCTGCTACGGTGGCTCTGCGGGGATCGGCTTCTGTGCAGAAGCCACCGTAGCAGCGCAGATCGGTAAGTGATGACGTCACATCAGGGCGGTGGGAAATTTGAAAGTAATTGCACAAAAACAGCTTTTTTTTCGGAGAAAACTGTTTTCTGTGTGATGTGCCCCTTTGAACTTAACCCTCTCTCCCCTGTTGTGATGTCACCAGGTCCATCACACCAAGGGAGAGAGGGTTCCAAAGGGAATTGTACTGGATACAGGGATAACTGTATCCAATACAATTCAAATTAAACCTTTTTTTATAATAAACAAAATACAAACATATACTGTTTTGAAATCTATCATACAAAATAAGTATTTTAGAAAATGTATTATTCAAATGAGACCTTTTATTAATTTTTTTACATAATTGTGTGTTTCAAACATTATTATATTTAGGATGTCTACTAGACCCTTGTTTGGACATATTTTGGTAAGTTACAGGCCTACAACATAAAAAAATATTATTAAAATATATAATTAAGTCTATGGGAGGTTAAAGGAAGTTTTGTGTTAGCAAAACTATTTTTAGAAATGTACATCCATTATATAGTTATGGCAATAGAGTGGACCTCTTTAAATGTGAAAGTGTAATGTTTTGAATATAGTAAAAATTAAAAAGGTCAAATGCTAAAATATGCCCAATGCACAGTTGTTGGGGGTGAGGCAGAAAAAAATATTCAAAATCAAAACTCTAAATAGTACATTTCTAAAGGGGGTCTGGTTTTATATTTGTCTATTAAATTGTAAGCCTAATCAGGTCCTCAACTCCCCTCTAATAATGTGCCATTACCTGTACCTGTGTGTTATCTTTGTGAGTTGCATCTCAACTCCAATTTAACCTTCCTAGCCCAGCTTGTCCAGAGTTTGTGTGAGGAACATATCCCCGGAAAGCTACGGTGATTCTGCTTCCAGCCGCAGCATTTCCCGATGACGCAGAAGGGGACAGGGGGTCGGCGGCGCCATATACCTCCATGTTAATGGAGGAACGTCGGCTTTCCAGCCCTCACAGCCGGCGTCATTAATGACACCGGCTCTGTGGAAAGGGGAAATGGCAGGCAGTGTACCTTGTACACTGCCGCTATTGCCCGTACCACGCTGTTAAAAACAGCGCGGTATGGGCAGTGCGCTAGGGAGGTTAATGTACAGCGCCACATAATATTTTGGCGTTTTTTAATTAAAGTTAATAATAATATTCAATTTATCAGATCTAATCAAATCAGAGAAAGAACATTTTTGAATTCAGGTACTGAGACATCCCTGCCAATTATTGTTGGGAAACAAGTGCAATGTTGTCATCACACTTCATGTCATCACTCTTACTCATCTCATTGCCTATGTCAGAAAAAATTTGTTGCCAATTGTCATTTAGATCTCTTAGGGAATCAGACCGTGTCATAACTGCAACTTCTGTCATCGCTGTTCCTAGGAAACAGCCAATAACATTATGGCATACCATTTACCGTCAAGTGAAAATATCACTGACTAAGTCAGCTTTGCCAGATATCTATATAGAAGCTGAATTGCATGTCAGGCTCTAGGTCTTTACACTAAAGAAATAATAACGAGATAAATATATAGTGCATGAATTATAATTGTTATTAAATCTGCCAAAGCCAAGGTTAATTTAGCTTCTGCAACATTTTCTTTGCTCATCCTGAATAGATAGTAAGGCCATTACACAACTGTGATATGTAACTTCATACTAAAGTAGCCATTTTTTACATCCTGAGCTTTGTACTAATTTTGAGGAGGATATTTCTTAATGCTTTATGTTGAATAGGTTTGGTATCTGTACCCTCAACCCAATAGGGAGATCACAGAATAGCATCTTCTATGTTAGACTTTGCAAATTTCTTTTCTTGGGTCAAATTCTAAATGGCTTGTTGACACACAGAGCCTGCTGAGTTGTTGACAATTGTGCCAACACATAAAAATAGTTGAAATACTAGCTAATAAACAGCTGGGCATAGCTTTAACAAATTCTGCAAAAACATTACAGGGATTGGTTTGTTGGGGGCAGAAGGGTGATGATCACCAGCAACTATTAAAACTACATTACCGAGAGATCTGTAAGAAGAACATATGAGAAACATCAATCTTTCTATTGGAAACATGCACATTCTACTCGTCCAAGTATTCTAATTAATATCAGTGTATGTTTGATATGAATATGAATATTTAAGCACTTGATGAATACTTTTGTTGGGTCTCGTTCAGAAAAGTATTACTTTACAGAGATAAATATATAATCATCCTTTCATTTTTTTATTTCATTATTCATTTCATTATCTATTTGTGGAACAACTTTTATTTAGACAGCGGGTGAGAGATTTCTGTATTCTGTGTTAATAGTCCAAATCTTTAAAAAAACACTGCCAATTCGTACATAGCTCAGCAAGGAGTTTGAATAAATCCATAAGAAATTGTTTTACAGAGTTATTTTCAGAAATGTGCTATAAATCTTAAAGAAGATTTGTCACTGGAAGAAGTTTGCTCTCATTACCGTTCAAAGTTCTTGTTAGGTGGCTGAAAAGAGAATTCAAGGGTTCTGATTGACAAAGTAATATAAGAGAAACCTCCAAAGTCCTGGTAAATGAACTCTGGACTCATCTACACCCAGATCCTCTAATCTGGTACTTATACAAATTAGACTCAACAGCCTAGGTGCCCAACCTACAGCCTGTGGGCTGCCAGTGTCCCATTCTGCGTTAATTGCGCCCCCCCCCCCTTGGTCCTGCACTTGCGGCCCCTGACCTAGTAAAGAGGAACTTCCTGTCTCCCGATCCCCCGCTGACACATCCTCCCCGTGTGCTCACAGCTGCTGACCTCTGATCTTTATTTCCTTTCAGTTCCGGTTCTTTTGCTTTAGGTTCTTTCAGACATGTAGATAGATTTAAGCGTCACTCCAATCTAGTGGACCAATTAGTAATTTTCAGTTTGTTTTTACATTTCTACTCTCTGACTTTGTGAATGAATTACAAAGTCCCTGAACAAGGTATCATCTCCAAAATTGCTGGAGATGTAGAGAAGGGTTGAAGACATATTATAAAAAGGAAAGTATTGCTCTAACATGTGAATTTTTAATCAATAAAGTAAAGTCGTTGACATTTCCACTTACACTTTAATTTTATGCAAAAACTGCACATGCTAGGGCAATACTTTCTTTTTGTAGTGTTTCTCCTCCAACCATTCTCTATATTTCCTGCAGTTTTGGTATTGATACAATGTTTAGGGTTGTCAATAACTCACAAATTCAGCAAATCTACTAATTGCACCAGACGAGCATAAGAATCAGCCCTACATAACCAGGAGAGGGGTGGTATAGAATATTCTAGATCAGAGATGTGAAAATAAAATTAAAAAAAGGGGGCTAAAATAAAAGACTTTGACAACACTGATATTTATTGAAAAAATTTGGGTGTTTTTAAAGCCCACTCCTTTAGACTGTATACCCATATCATGTCTTAAATTGTGATGAGCGGCATAGGCAACATTCGTATTCGCGGCATGCCGAATTTTTTTGGGAAAACATTCGGAAAATATTTGCATTCGGCAATATTATTCTTATTGCGAAAATCTGCAGTGTTTTGCGAATTTTGCGAATATATGTTTAACTTGCATTGAGGGGCGTGTTGAAAAAAAATGCAAATTTTTGGACGCCATCTTGAACTCAAATTTTCAAAAGTGCAGATTTTCGCAATATTCCAAATATTCGTATCACCCCAATATTGGATTTAAAAACTGTTGATGGTCGCAGGGAGTGTTGCTAAGCTCTTGTTACAGCCTTCCCTTTCGTCCACTTGCATTGAGAGGCATGTGTAATGGAAAAAAAATACAGAGTATCCGGAATTGCGAATATTCGGCACTATATTCACCATCTTCGCGAATGTCCGAATTGCCGATATTCGCAATTAATATTCAGAATCCAAATATTCGCGCTCATCACTAGTCTTAAATATAACTTATTAGCTATACTTCTAATACCACTACATATTGTATAGTTTGTTCCCCTGCTTCTTGTAAGTTTGATTTGCAGAATCCTTAACTCCTGTGGTGGTATAGTTAGTAGTACTTATTATTAGTAATTTACATGCTGGGACAATCTGTAATAAAATTTGTAAAAAAATCTTTACCTTTAATAAGATAATATTGAATTTCCCACGTCACTCCTTCCCTAACACAACACCCCTTAATCACAAGGTGAAAAAAGTTTACTTGAGGTTTTGCCAGATTTATAAAAAACAACAACAGAAATCACATATACAAAAGAATTTGCAGCCTTTGCTCAATACTTTGTTGATGCACCTTTTGCAGCAATTACAGCCTTAAGTCTTTTTGAATATGATGCCACAAGCTTGGCATGTGAGGGACACAGGGACCTTGGTGGACTGATGGATGCTGTATAAACATAGTCTTAGTAATACTGTCACATGCTCCATGGTAGTCCTTTATTTTATTGCATAGAGATGGGTCTGGATATGCCTATTGGCGCTTACATTTGTTTTTTATTTTATAAAAATACTGATGCTTAAACATTTATAACTGTAAATAAAACTTTTTATCTTGAGCTTTAGATGAATGTTCTTGAATTGTTTATTTAACATATCATCACATTTGTTAAAATTATCACAATTTTAACGTCAATGCATTATGGATGACAGGTTTCCTTCAAAATAAAATAAACATTTCAAACATTTCTTTTACATAATAATTAGATTGAGTTTTAATTGTGAGAAGAAAAGTTTAGGATTGTATATGAAATATTCTGAGTACAGATCAAAAGAAATGTTTACTGAACAAATGTAAAATACTTGGATGTCTACAAAGGGAAATGGATCCGATCCAAAGCAGTAAAACCAATCTACATCCCATGTAATTTCACGGAGCAAGACAATTACATTCCCCAAAGCTATTTACTTAAATGTATTGTTCTCCAGTGTTTTGAAAGATATACTTCTTAAGTTTGATGTTATATACAATGATAGTGGGTGAATTAACTAACTACATCTAACAGCTAGACATGGTAAAATGCAATGTTCAGCACCAATATATTTTTGTCTAAAGGGCCCTCAGACTGGCAAATGTGTGCCATTGTGTGTCATTGGTGGTTAGATTAATGATTTGTCTGTAGCACTTTTATAATGCCTAAAGCCCCCCATACACCACATACAATTACCATGCAATTTCTGTACAACCAACTTTTCTTCTACCAAAACCATGTAATAGGAGGACCTTTCTACACCTTCCAATCACTATGTATTCTATCAGGGAGGTCACTATACTACACAGTTGTTGGTAGGTCTCATGAAAGTTGTATGGAGGAATCTGAAGGTGTATGGGGGGCTTTAGGAAACAAGAAAGAATTGGTTGAGCAATTATTTTTAGAGATAATTATTACTCAAACTTGCAATTGGGTGTCCACCATCTAGAATCTATTGGCATATAGTGTTGAGCTTGAATATTCGAATGTCGAATATGTTTCTTGAAAATCAGCAATTTGAGAATTAGCTAATATGTTGGTGAATAATTGCAATTTTAAATATTCGCGGTATGACCATGTATTGCGAAAATAAACATAGCATTTGACCATTCATTTGGAAGATTTTTGCAATGTGAATATTATTTTCGCAATGTGAATATTAATTTTCGCAATGCAAATATTATTTTCTCAATACATGGTACGCAAATATACAAATATATACAAATTTACGCAATTGCAAAAAGTCGTTCATCACTATTGGCACAGAGTATTTCACTGTAAAACCCTAAAACAGACATATATTTGGACAAAAGTACTGTAAATATCCGAGACTGTAAAGATTGGTCAAGGGCTAAAGTGCTAAACAGTCTACTGATTGCTGACACTTGTTTATAAGACTTGATCCTTCAAAGACTTGAACATCTCCAACAATATATAATGCTCCGCCCATGAAATCTCCTCTGTATCTCCACCAGGAGTTTGGAGCTTTTTGATATTGTTCCTCATAAAGCATGTTAATTATTGCTTGAATTACAACTACATACATAGCTTACTTGTACTTTCATGTTCTTGATGGTAAATTGACAAGCAATGGTCTGATGTTATTGTCAGTCAGTATTGGAAACTTTGTAAACTCAACAATATGTACAAATATATATATGATGTCCATACTTCCTAACCCTTGCAAGCACAAAATGTATCCTTTACTAAGAACCTTTATTTCTAAATTAGCATATTAATGTGGCGCTTCATATCACATAAAAAAAGTTTTTTTGTGGAATTCCCAAGATTTGATGAGGGCCTCCAAGCTTCTGGGAGAGGAGGGTGATCAGCAGACATAATTCAACTCAACCTCAGTATAAAGTATGTACACATGGATTACAATTAATAACATAAGAATAATCATTATTATTAAATCAGATTTATATAGTGCCTATATATTGCAAGGAGCTATACATAGCACCGAACCATTTAAATGATTCTGTCACCGTCCACTACTTTTGCTTTCTGCAGAGGTCCAGGTCTTTTTGTGTTGCTGAGTTCATCAATGCTTTCTTTCTCAGTATGTAATGAGCTGTTGCTTTTACTCTTCCTTTAATGCAGCAATTTTTCAATATTTTTTTCTGCTTTTGCATCTTTAGGGTGGCTTTTTTTGGGTAAGCCAATTAACTTACCAGTATGTCTTTGTAGTGTGGGAAGAAGCTGCAGTACCTAGAAGAAACCCTCACACACATGGAATACCAGAGTGCTCCTCACTGAACCATTGTTAGGAGGAACCCAATATATGCTATACTGCTAAGGGTTCATTTATTAAGAGGGTAGAACTTCTTAGCTTACTAAATAAGAGTAGACAGAGAACTGATTATGGATGAAAAAATTTGAGAATGTTCTACACATTATTGGGTGTTTTAGGTTAGCACTACTTAACCAAATTTGTTCACCTGTGTGAGGATTCACATTGCATTGTAAAGAGTCCATTTAAAATTTTGTTGCTACTTTGGTATAAAAAAAACTATTTGCCAAGTTTTCAGGGATTTTGGACCTCTATTTTATGTCTTCAATTATGATTTTAGTATTTCTGTTATCCTTAGTTTACAGCATTACACATTTAAACACAAAAATAGTTCTGACTGAAATATTAATCACTGCAACCACAAAAATATCTATATATGTGGTTGTGTGAAAATATTTTATGCATATATAAAGAAGTTTTTGATGTGATAAATATACACACCACAAGAGTAATCATTTCTTTCCCAGAGGAAGTGAGAGTTAACATATGTTATGGGAAATCCATTGCATCCTTTAATTTAAAGACTCAGGAAAGCTATAATGGAAAACTAGAGTTAATCTTGTGGGATACATTAGTTTAAAAATACTGTAAAAAAAATAAACATTTTTCCCTTAAATCATTTGCTTTTAAGTAATTTTGCAAGAGGAAATGTATAAAAATGCTGCTGTAAAAAACAATGATAAATGGTATTGAGTTGGGGATTTCTATTTTTGTAGTATTAAATGGGTTTTAGCCTGACCACATTATTACTACAGATGTGAACATGACATTAAGTTTCCAGGGACCATTGTGCCTCAGGTAATGCTGAATGGACAATCCCAACAATGCCCACACAATGAATTCTATGGTTTGATCTATTTGTGCCTTTGTAGCCTTATGTTGCTTTCTTTTATTTAACTGCCTTTTACATATAGATTATAATGAGAAGATTTTAGCAATACGATTGTGAGAGATCACAAATGGAACTAAATACTTTCAATGAACACAGCCAATTTCCTTTTTTTTGGCATTTTAAGTGATGGTCTTAAACAGTGATGTTTTATGGTTTTGCATTGTACATGAGAATGCCAAGGGTCTACACACAGATCTACGGATTCCAGGTATGGAGGAAGGTATCGAGAAAACTGGATAATGTAAGTATTCAAGGTTCTCAAGTAATTATGAAGTAAAACCTATACCTTTCTCCACCTGAGACAAGCACACATGAATGTGGTTTTTCTCAAGCATATGGTAGGTTTTTGGTAGGTTTTTCTCAAGCATATTTAAATATACTATTAAATTACTTTCTACCTTTGTTTGAAGTCTTTCTCAACCACCATATTTTCACATTTTAGTTTTAACTAGCATTAAAAATACTGCTCTACTGAACTTTAGTTAAACACTACATGTAGTTGAATGCTTTATTTTCTTCTCCCTTTCCCTTATTTCCACAAGACTATATTTATTAAAGCCCTTTCACAAATTTTGGTGTCTGTAGTGCCATTCCATCTTGTCAATATATTTTGAAGATCCAGATCCAGTATTTCAGACCCATTTTAGGGGAATCGTCAGATGGAAACCTTACCCTGTCTGTACATCAATCTAGTGATGCACCCCATAATTATACTCCCTATCGTCCTGTCATTTTTTTTTACTACTTGGCTTACTATACATGTTACATTGCAGCTGTGGCCCCAGTGTTTTAGAACCAATTAGCTTTGCTTCAGTCCAGTTACCTGCAGAGGAACGTGGTGCGTCACACTGCAGCCTGAATACTGGTTTTGGAAAGACACCTAAGAATGTGGGACTGTTCTCTAATGAGAGGAGGTGGTACACAACGAAGTTGGCCTAAAAATACTAAGGATTGCACCAGTTTAGTGCACCATTATTGTAACTGTCTATAAGGGGTCGATTGCATTATTAACACTGTCCTGAGTTAAGTACTTCTCAGTTCTTCTGAACTGTTTCCCTGTTTAAAAGGCTTCCTGTAATACATTTTCCTCTAGTTAAGCATTGAAAAGGTTATTTGGTATAGTGATAAGCAGCATAGGCAATATTCAAATTCGTGATATTTTGTGAATAATTCTACTAATATTCAATTCGATATAACAATTAGAATCTTGATTACCTTCAAAAGGAATGGTTTGGTCACATGCACATATTTTTGCATTGGAAATGCATTTTGCATTCAGGAAATTAGCGAATTCTCAAATAGCCGATATTTGCAGAATATGTTTGTAATTTGAATATTCAAGCTCAACACTAATTTGGTATGGTTTCCTGACTCACTACTCTGTACCTGCTCTGTGTAACCCATGAACATCCTTTTCTTATGTGGTATAGCCAACCCTGTTATACAAACATGGTACACCATTATATGATTTATTTTACCTAAGAGCTTTATTTTGTATTTACAAATGTTGAACTGCAGTTTCCACTGTTTGACCAATTTTCAAGCAATGCCAAATAACATTTCATATTACAAATAACCAGGAATATAAACCCTATTGCACTGTTTTGTGTAATCAGCAAAAAGACACATCTTGTCTATCAAACCATTAGTTCACATTCAAGAATGGCAAAACACCATGTAGTTTAGCTCACTGACGTAATGCAGGCAAGCTTTGTAGATTGTAAAATGCTGACAGCCAGGGGCTCTCTTCAAATGCAATCTGGAGGAAAAAAGAGGGTTAACCTCTGAATGTTTCAATAGTTCTATACTGTAAATGTTGAGAAAATTTGGAAAATCATAGCTAGGAGTAGGTAGCCACATTCAATGTGGAAAAGTTTTCCAGTAAGATGATTCTAGGTGACTCAGTATCTAATTTTTAGAAAGACAGTTGTGTTTCTAAAAGCATACAAATAGGAAATGATGCAGCAAATAAATGTTCAAGATAGATATTGGTCAGGAAGTTTTCTTTCAAGATTCTTAATTCCTATGAATTAATTTAAAGGGTATGATTATAAGGGTGACAGAATAAATAGACTTGTCACAATTCAATCTGACTGCTCAACTTTTATTCAAAAGTACACCAGTAAATAATAAAAGTCATTAGTTGTTTATTGCAGCACAAACACAAATGACTTAACAAATGTAAGTTAGAAAAAGTCATCAGCTAGGGTTGGGTTGTCTATTTTTGACACTGGCAAGGAGGCAGTTGGATAGTAATTCAACTCATAAGGATTTCTTCTTTACTTTGTAGGTAGCCAGTTGGACCAATTTGCTTGTAAATATAGTCTACCAATAATAATTAGAGTTTGTGCCACCCATCTGAAATTGCACAACTTGACTGTATAAATCTAGATAGCATATTTGCATTTGTTTTCTTGTGATTACTTTCGGTCACTTGACTGTAAATGCTTCAATCTTGCATATAGCAGTGACATTACAGATCACTTGACCTCCAAATTTATGGATCCTCCCACAAATGAGGGAAGGACATAAATTACATAAGCAAGATAAAACTGCTTGAAAGTTCTAGAAAAAGATAAGTATACTACTTAGAGCCTAATGATTTGGGGATAGGTTATTTGTGTTAGGCTTCTTAGTTTTTATGAGAAAAAGGAGTCAGAAAGATTTACTGACATTTTAAGAAAAACTACTTTTGGGAACCTGTTTCCTTATTGTGTTTATAAATGATCACACAGTTATCTGACATAATGAAAACTTTAAAGGTTTTAAATTTGATCACAGTGCTATATGTCTACAAAGAGCTTCTTATGAACGTGGCTTAGGTTTGTCTACAAAGAGCTTCTTATGAACGTGGCTTAGGTTTGATTAAACACAGAATCTGGAGTATAGTGATAAACATATTTAGTTGAAATGCTGAAGATTTGTATGAGTTTTATGACCATTACATTTTGGTTATAATCTTTTATCAATTAGAACAGGTACATTTTTTAGACATTATTAAAGACGACACATTGCTCATATTTGCTTTGTTTAATTTCATCTTAAGTTAGATGAGAACAGGTCTACTAATTAAAAAGATTAAATATAAAGATTATAAAATATATGAAATAAAAAAAATATTAAATATTAAATTGTATTACAGAAATAAAAAAACACTAGTTGAAGATTTTATGTTTGTTTGCGCTACCAAGTGCTTTAATTTTATTGTATTAATCATTATTGAAACATTTTGTGTTCATTTAATTATAAAGTTATTTGACAGCTTTAATAATTAGGGACATTGTAATCCAAACTATATTTAATTTCTATTTGCAGTCATTTATGAAAAAGAATAAATCATATAAATGATTAATAATAATGTAAGTAATTAGCAATTATCGATATGTTTTCAAAACGATAAATGCTTAATAGTAATTTATAAAGGATATTCCATTGTTCCATGTTCAGTGCTTCTCACATAGCAGAGTACAACAAAAAAGAAATGTATTTAATTTATCACTACAAACACAATTTCACACATGAGGGGTTTTTCAATAATGTCCACAAATCATGCACAGTTGTCTAATTTTATTTACATTATGTTACTTTCAATTAATAAAAATGATAAAAATGTAAATCATAGATCACATGAGGGGTCACACAAAATATCCTATAAATAAAAACTTTAATAAGTCTTACACTTAATTAACATTATTTATATAGTGTTTGAATGCAGACTAACATTTGTTCTGAGCAGCACGCACACATGCACACACACACACACACGCGCGCGCACACACACACACACACACTTATATATATATTATTATATATATGTCAACATTTGAGGCTCCTACTTTAAGTAGAAATTATTAAATAATACAGTAGATAAAATAAATATATTATATAAATGTATTTATATAGATATATTGCTGTTTTATCCTGTTATATCAACTATTTAAATTCTAGCTCAATTGCAGACCAATATGCTATATAATATCCAATTATTATTCAGCTTGTTCTTCATGCATGAAACAAAAAAATTACATTGTAACACTATGAATTTATTTGTCTTTATAACAAAATTATTAACACACACATATATAAATATATATATATATATATATATAAAATTCTATAACCCTTCAGTTATTACATATATAATTGCCTGTGATGTGATGAATTTACTTATATTTAATTGCCTATTTATATAGTCTTACCACTTTGCAATACATGTATTATCAAACAAATACAACATTTACAAGTAATCAATTACATGTGGAATTTACTGCTTACTAAAATGGTTCTTATAGTTATACCGAAGATTTTGTGTTTTGACAATATTCACCGCCGTCTCACCACTGTATTAGTCTTGTAAAAGTCTTTTTAACTCTATGCTAATCCTAAACAAACCCAAAACGCAAGCACCAAACAGACGAAGCGTACAACAAAAGAGAATGATATAATCCTAGCTGAGTGAGATCTTTCATCTTTGATTTACAGGTTTGAGTCCGCTGTAAATGAAACCATATTGTCCCATATCTTTCATATCAAGGCCTTCCCAAAAATCTTGTTTTAATTAGGAGCTCTTTCATATTTCTGAACAGAAAGCATGACAATCTTCACTTATGGATTTAATATATATCCTTTCATTTAGGAAAAATATGAGGAAAAAAAAAGAAATAATGCTTTAGAAGTCAAGCAACTATCAAGTGCTAGATTGGAATATTGCTAGGGAATACATCACCACTGCTTTTTCTCATTACATGTACATCGGTGCCAGGGATACCAAACAATATACACAGTTCCAATAAGAAAAGACCACTTTATTTACTTGTCTGTTTGAGAGTAAGTAATGGTAATGTGTTAAAATTATCGTGGATGAGATCACTAGAGGCACTGCCAGTAAAGGTATTGTATAGGGATTTAGGATGGGTGCTTGTGTTCGTAAAGCACTTTAAAAAATACAAAAATAAGGCTTCAATTGTTTGATTTCTCAGCAATTCTTGACAATAGTCATCAGGACTGAAAATGATGATGAACATCCCTAAGATGGGCACAAACCATGAAATCTAACAGTTCTGTAAAGGTTTTGTTTCACTCACCCAAACATTTTTATTTATATTTTGCATTTTGATAAGATATTGTCATCTTTGTCTTTGAAGAAGGAAGGGGTCGAAGTACGGCACTTGCTATTACTAGGATACCAAGTTTTGCATCCTTTATTGTAATTGTGAGACTGTTTCCCTTCTACAGCTGTTACTTCAACTTTGACCACGGAACTATGTAGCTCATAACAGGGGAGCCCCATTCTTCTTTAATAAGGACATAACAGACACATATGGGGTTGATGGATGGCATGAAAAATCCAGGTGGCTTTTATACCACACAAAGTATGAATGAGGGTTTGTGGGGACTTTTTGTTTTGCCAACTTAAAAAAATAGCTTACTGCTTATTTGTTTTTGTTTAATGCTGTGTTTTTATATAATATGGAGAGTTTGTTTTTGGCCATTTGCTTTACTGTCATGGCATGGTTGTTTAATTAGCCATATAAATCATAGGTTTTCCCCAAACCAAGACACATATGCAACTATTTCATATTTACGGTGGAGATTAATACTTCATATTTGCATATCCAGATAGCAATGGAGACTCTTAACTCATTTACACATGCTTTTGTAAGGTACTTTTCCTCTAATCAGCATTTCAATGTTATCCTATGGATCTTAGGCAGTCTCAGGGTTGCCTACCCAGCAGGCAGCATGGCCGAGGTATGTCTTCTCACTCTACCGTAAGGATCCATTCTGACCCACTTACTGTTGGGGCAAATGGCTTCCCAGTGACTATGTGGATGTTCTTAGCATAGCACAGCATAGATGTGCCTCTCTGCTCAGGCAGAGACATCCACTCTGCCTGAACTACTTTTAGGCGAAACAGCATTTCCAGTGGCTCTGTAGATGTGCAGTCAGGGGGGCATTGTTGCTTTGCCGTGGTATGAGCCATGTTTAGTTTGAACCTCCTGTGGCCCATTTGGCTGTAGGAGATTCACTTGCCTATAGCACAATGTGATTGGGCAATCTGCCCATTTAACGAGGACCTGTCATGCACATTATCATACTGCTGTGTTGGCAGTTATTACATAATGAATTTCCAATAAGTTTCTATCAAGGTGACAATGCTTAAAAAGGACAGAAAGAAAGGGTAAAATTCACCACAAAGGGCACAGATAGCAATACAATTCTAACAGGGGGTCTAATGTTCCTCTGCTCTATTTAGGAGTAAGACAAATTGTCAATATATGCACTTTCATAATTAGTTCAAGATGGTTCACCTAAATGACATGAATCAAGCAGTTCCAGTATACTTGAATCGAAAAAAATACTGCTTGGCAGGTATGATAACCTCAATCCCAGTATCTTGGTTCGTGACATTCAAATGTAAATTGGGTTAACCCCTTCAGAGGGTGCCAACTGTGGTAACTGTATCCAATACAATTGAAAGTAAAACAAAACACATTTCCAATTGTAATAAAATGCTATTATAAACAATACATAAAATAAATACATACTGTTTTTAAATCAAATCATTCATACCAAATAAGTATTTAAGAGATTTTATCATTCAAATCATACCTTTTATTCATTTTGTAATTTATGTAATTTTTTTAACATAATTGTGTGTTTCAAGCATTATTATATTTAGGATGTCTACTAGACCCTTGCACGGACATATTTTGGGAAGTTACAGGCCTACAACATTAAAAAATTCCATGGTGTGCTTTTGGTACAGAAATCTGGACCTTGCAAGAGCGCTAGGGAGGTTAATAGGGTTTATGTATGTGAACTTACGTAAGAGAACTCATTATGAATTATTATAAGACAAATATGATTAGCCAAAGAGTATGGCCCCAAATCATCTCTATATCTTCTGTAAATTTTCTCTTAATTCCAAAAGAAGGTTGTTGCTAAAACTTTATCTAGTTACACTTGTAGGTATTTACAGATGAAAAACCTAGAACAATCAGATATGAATATGTTGTAGCTTTAGAAGTAAAAGTTAATAATAATATTAACAACAAAATATCATCCTCATTGTCATGTGGTTGACCCTGTTCATTCTGCCTTTGGGTACACTGAAACCCGTTGGCTGATTCTTTCCATTTTCTATTCTTTATTTGTAACACATGGATGCAAAAAGAACTGAATCTGGTTCCATTTGATTCAGTATCAGCCGGTAAACTACAGATTTCGTCACAACTGTCCAGAAAATTCAAGATGCAACTTTAATTATCACAACCATCCAATCGTTCTGTTATTTATGAAGCACTATATTTGCTGTGCAAAACCCAGAGGAAGGATGACTGTTCAATTCCCAAAACACATGGGATATTCCCTATTTCTATTTATTGATTAATAAACTGAACTTCTTTTTTTATTTCTGTATCTTCTTTACCATAAACCTATAACGCAGTAGAGATTTGTATGTGTATTGCTGCAATGTACTGCAAAATAGAAAAATAACATATTGAAGGTATATATTTGTATCTGTTTTGCATAAGTCCTCCTTTAGGTTTTAGAACATCTGTGTTCCTGTTATGGAGATTTCCCTCACTGAGATATTATCTCTACAATGAAAACATAGATAAAAGCGGTTTTAAACTTAAAAAATTAAAAAACAAACAAATAAAGTAACTTAGATAATAACCCCACACCTACCTTTCCCTCTTCTGTGCTCTCAAGCCAACATGCTTGGAGTGTCTTTGCCTACCTCCACCAATCCAAATTGAAATTCGGTCCCTCCAGTGTTATCTGATTCAGATCTTGGTGGCTGCAGGGCACTTGGGAAGGTAGACATCAGAAGTGACTTCTACCTTCCCAAATCCCCTTGCAGTCGGAGCCTGCTGTGGTGCTGATAATAGCAAGCAGATACCAAGGTGGTAGGTCCGCTTTAAGACATATTTTTAGTCATGTGGGGAATTGTTAGCATCTCTTCTTTTATTTGCCTGTCCATTTGATCACGCATTTTCTTGTTAGAGAGTCACAGGCCAAAATATGAATGAGAATATAATATATTCTGCATATTTTATCAAATAACAAAAATTGTGGGTGTGGTTAGGCTTTTTCATCCTTGCATATGCTGCTTTTTTAGTATGCCAAATGTTACATAATATAGCAAAATCCCAAATGGTAGTAACTGAGGAATGATGTGTAGGTGTATATTCTAATGTACAAGGAAAACTTTATTGTAGCAAGAGTAATCCTTGCATTGTAAGTGTCATTCATCAGCCTGTGAACCTGTATTATGCATCTGCCTAATGTTCAACTTCAAAATGAAATCTGCTGACTTAAAAGAAATCCATCCTTCATTGCTTCTCCTCCGTCTATTGATTCTAGAGGTGCACGGTTACACAGAGCAGCACAGATTTATTTTCAATTCATCCTGTAATGGGGCAGAGCTGCAGCTCCAAGTGCCGTGCCCATTGTTTATGTTCCATGCGATGTGTGCCACCCAAGGAGCAGACAAGACATGTCTGAGGGTGCCTTTAGGGGATACACAATGAAGTCACACACAGGATATGTCAGGGAGGACTTGGCACTTCACAAAGCGGACTCTTCTTCCATAGGCTCGCCAGCAGTTCTGTAAAAATAAACAGGCAATCAGAATACGACACAAGAATACACAATGACATTGTAGGTTTTCATGCATAATCAAAGCTGATTTTTCAACTCTGTCGGATGTTTATTTGTGTTATTTAGCCATCCACAAATAGAGGTTCATTTCTAGGAAGTATACACAAACAGTCGCAGGAAAAACATCTTAGGGCCAAGCAATCATTGGAAATGTTCCTGTTTATAATAAAGCATGTCAGAATATTTTATAGCTTTTCAGACTATAAATAAAAAGTCTGGCATAAATACTATCTAGATAATTCATTTTTTTAATCACCGTGGCCTTTCGATTGCTGTGCTAATGTAAATATGACAGAGATGTTAGTCAGTAGTCAAGTGGTGTTTGAATGCACAGCTTGCCGTCACTCCTCTGACCCGCTGGCAATTGTCAAATTATGAATGTGGATGCTGAACACTTTATAACCATACAGCAGGGAATTCTAGATGGATTACAACAAAGGCAAAGAGATTCTAGTATATACACAATGGCTGCCAGCACTGAAAGACAGATTCCAGGCAGAGAAGGTGTTGCTGCTGTGTTTTGTTATATATGGTGTATTGTTGGTGGGCCTTCATTTCAGAGCAATGGTAAAGTTTTTTAAAAACACATTTAATAGTCCAATTTGTGACCCAATTACTATTTTGCTTAAATTTTGATCTTGACATTTATCTATATGTTACATCCCAATAGTTGCCAAAATTCCTTTTTATTTTACTATTCCCTAAGCCCCCCATACATGTGTAGATTGTGACCCGATGTTTTGGCCAATCTACCATGCGTGATGATGTCATCATGCCAGGTCAATCGGCCAAAACATCCGGTCACAATTGACCCGGGCACCCTTTGTGTGCCAGAGCTGTCTGTTGGGTACGGCAGACCTAGCACAAAGGGAGAGAAAAGGGAGCTGCTAGCACTTTCCCCCCTCCCATCTCACAGGGAGAGAAGCAGGAGGATTTCTCAGCCCCAATGGATCTCAGATCCCTCGCAGCTGAGGAGACATACCCAATTGTTTAGACAGGGACACATCGTATTAGAATGATCTAAGAATTACAGACATGTC
Organism: Ptychadena robeensis; assembly: GCA_036250615.1. Classification (NCBI taxonomy): domain Eukaryota; kingdom Metazoa; phylum Chordata; class Amphibia; order Anura; family Ptychadenidae; genus Ptychadena; species Ptychadena robeensis. Next base: position 113,116,769 of record CM070036.1, read on the forward strand.
CGTAATTGCTTAGATCGATTTGGCTGCCGATTTCGGTTCTTTAAACATAAGATCAGCACCCAGTTTTTCAGCCAACTGACCGCAGATCAACCGCCGTGAGTGCGCACGGTGGTCGGACGAAAAATCTAAGCATGAATGGGGGGCTTTACCGTTTTCCAAGGAGTGACACACCACTAGCCACAGCAATCGTGGTCTTCTTTTTTCCTCTCTTTTGCCTGGCAGTACGCATACGCTGATGTTAGTGTAATACCTTTGGATTAAGGTGTCCGTGCTGTGTGAATATAAATACTGGTGTATGTTCCTAGAACTTATTTGATGTAAATAAGAGTGTCTACAAAATGCCTTCAACAATTCTTAACAACTTCATTTGAATATGACTAACTACTATGATCACTGTAACCTATATGAGTGTTTTGCAACAAATCACAAGTGCCAAACCCATAACTTGCATAAACTTATTTAGGCACAGAAACTCAAGTGATTATTGAATTCAATGGAAACATCTTTATTTTACTTCAGATACAATTAGTGTGTACATAGTGACATACATATCATTCATCATTTTTGTTAAAATAGTTATCTGTTATAAACATCATTACAGCTCAACATTCCAGCAATGATCCAAACTTTTCTGCTCATTGTTATAAAGTTAAATTCCAAACAGTTACCATGCAGTTTTAAACTGATTCAAAAAAGGCTCCAATATGTTTTGCCCGGGTGTGGGCTTTTCAGGGAAACCATAACATGACTTACATAACATGAAACATCAATTATCACTCACAGCAAGTCTATATGTTATGTTATCTTCATTTAGTCTGAGTTTATAACAAAATGAATTAACCAGCGAACCTTCCAGACAAACCACATACAGCAGAAGGCAACAACCGTCAGTTACTCCCATGCACCCCCTACTCAGTAGAGTGTGGATGATAAAAGGGGTATCACTCCTAGAAAGGAGGTATATGCCTAGGGTCACGGGGAAAGGTTATAACAGGGAGGGCAATTACCACACCATTCCAAGCCAGATTTAGTCTCACGGCCATCTATCTGGTGCATATCTAATGCGGCCATCCCTGTCTACGATCAGGATCAATCAATCCTGCTCGAAGACAGGGTTAGCAGACATGACTGTAAATGATGGTCGATGTGCATGGTCGATGACCCAGTAGTGCTGTGCCTCCAGCTCCTTCAATATTGGGCTCAGCGCCATGTCGTCACTTTGAAAAGTTTACGACTAACTACTACTTGCTATACCATGTTCTGGACGAATGAGAGCAGACATAGGAAGAGTAAGGTATCCAACACCAATGTAGTTACATATAAGCTACAAGTTTATTGGTGCTTTTAGGCATACCCAAATTCATTCATTCATTAGAGCATATCTGTGAACCCAGATTTTTCAGTTTTGTCTTCCTCTCACTTTTTATGTCCCTAAAACAAAGGCCAGTGTGTTAAAGTAACCCATCCTCCCATAGCAACTCTACTAAAGCTGATAATAAAACGTAAACAACCATGTAAATGGTGGCATCATATAAAGCCGATGTGTGAGAAATCTAATAATACAAGCTTTGCTTTTCTTGTTTTAGAAAACTTCCTAAAAATTTTTGTATCTAACCAAACATAAGTTACAGATTAAATAACATTGTGCTAAAACCTCTTATGTGTAGTAAGACATATTCACCTGAAATTTAATAATGCTGAATGTGTTTCAAAGCCAATCATATCAGCTCACTATCAGGTTATTGTTTTTCCATTTCAAAAGTTACATCCAGCTGGGAAAAGTTTACTTCATTTGTCCCGTTGGATAAAACAAGCAATCCAATTCAATGGTAATCCCATGTTAAAGAGTTGTTCCAGAAACGGACATTCACATTAGACTCATGGACTGGACTTTAAATCACCACAATTGCATTTCTGGTTACTGAGCTTCTGAAATAACAAGGAGATACAGCCAATGATGTATTAAACTTCTGAGGACACCTGTAGTCTATCTATGGATTCCCTGTTATTTTTTTTATTTTTATCACCATCACTGGGACAGGAAGTGATAGAAAAGGGGACATATTCCAATTAGGACATTTGTTTTGGAGAAGCTTCCTCTTACTTCCTGTTGCGGCAGAAAGGGAAGAAAAAAAAATATTCTCTACCCTATCCAAAACTCAAAGCAAAAAGGTAATTTTAGTGCTATATTGAAGATAAATTCACACTTGCATCACTTAATTATTGACACCACAGGGAAATGTTGAAATGCTCATAATGTTTAAAATAATTCTCAGATTATAATAAAAAAAAACAATGGTATTTATGTACTTTAAGGAGTATTGTTCATCCCAAAAGGCAGAAAAGGTTGAAGTGTTAGAGGTTGTCTTCATACAAAGCTTTTTTTAAATGTACGTCTTAAAACATTCTTTCCTGGAACATTTACACCAGGATACTATTTGTCTGTGTTGGGCTCACAGCTCCTGTGTGTACTTGGTCCCATGGGGCTCATTTATCACCTTCTGCTATGAAATAAATTATTCTCTGCAACTCTGCTGAAGTATACCACATGCATCTGCAGAAACAGTAATAGTTCATCAATGTCATTTTCTTAAATTGCATTTCCTGGTGTAAGTTTTCCAAGTCAAATGCCATCTAACAATTTTAGAACTTTCTCTTTGAACTTGAGTTTGTATATGTTTTTAATAGAAGATATCACATTAGAGATAGACAGATAGATAGATAGATAGATAGATAGATAGATAGATAGATAGATAGATAGATAGATAGATAGATAGATAGATAGATAGATAGATAGATAGATAGATAGATAGATAGATAGATAGATAGATAGATAGATAGATAGATAGATAGATAGATAGATATGCACTTTTCATGTACTATTTATAATAACACTTAACTTTTTCTCTGAATCTTTATTCAGGGTATGGCTTTAAAATCATTAAAAAAAAATTGTAAGCAGTAATTGAGTTTAAAAAGCAAAACCAGAGCATTAAGGACATTTGTTTTACATAAACTAATGAGGGTGTGTCATGTTTTCCTATCCTATACATCTTTTCATTCAAACCCCTGGTTAGGATTACAAATAGGGAAAATGTCTACTCTGGTGCTTTACTTACAGTGTATTCCTATGACAATGCATTAATGACAATAGAACATCATATTGATCGCAAACAGAAAATCAAATTCATCACCCCTTATAAGATCAACAAAATGGATGGGAGGGCCAAGTTCTTTCAAAATGGCTCCCATTTCTTAGGCCCACCCTGGTGTTTCTCACCCACTGCCTGTACGTTATCCTTCCCCTTATTCTTCTTCCAAACCCGACAAAAATATGTTCCCTTTAGCTTAGTGTCACATCAAGCTAAGGGGATTCATTGTCTCGATAAGTGGTTCCCAAACTTTCCTTGTAGGGCCCTTCTTTTCTATTTGGCCCCATTAATTTCTTGCTGCACTTTGGTACCTCACTACATGAGTTACCTGTGCTGGTGCTCTGCAGTGCTATTCATTTTTAATGCATTTGTAACGGCACCCTAATGCACCCCTCATGGATCCCTGAACCCCCTGGGTCCATGGATATGTTTTGTGGTGCCCTTTGGAAGCCTGCTTATTCCAAGGAATGGGCTGCCTCGCAGCAGCATATTATGCAAAGCAAAGAAGCAAACACACCTTACAATGCACATATACATGAGAATGGGGGTAACAAGCCATGGAAGCTTTATATAGATAGATAGATAGATACTGTGTTTCCCTGATAATAAGACATCCCCATGAAATAAGACCCCCCCCCCCTTTTTGTAGAAAACTTTGAAATAAGCTTTTAAAAAACAGTGTCTTATCATTGGGGAAACATGGTAGATAGATAGATAGATAGATAGATAGATAGATAGATAGATAGATAGATAGATAGATAGATAGATAGATAGATAGATAGATAGATAGATAGATAGATAGACCATATTTTATACAGAAAATAATTACTATTTTCTATTAAATTTACTCAAATACTGCTATCCAAGTCAGTTTAAGTGTCTTACAAGTTTGGATTAAAGGAAGAAGGCTACAAATCACTGGAATGGTGTATATGGCAGGATCAGCGGTGTCCTCAGTCATCATATAAGTAGCTGCTACAGCTGGTAGTTCAATTACAGAGTTCACAAGCAGCAGGAATCTCCCTCTGAAACAAATCCTGCTATGAAATATCTGCAGCTGCGTTGGGCAGGATATTTCTTAAGAAAGTTACCGTACATGCCATTTATTCTTGCACTATTCGAATGAAAGCATGATAGAGTGCAGACAGTTTCTTCTGTAAGTTGATCAAATAACTACACAGAAAAGCAGTCATCCGGTAGATGGGGAATATGGGCAGTAAGTTCAAATAAAGTTATGTCATCTGAATAAAACTGTATGTACATTGGCTATGAGCATCTAGCCGGGGCCATCAGCAATGACATATCATTCTAATTGTTAGGGCTAGAGATGGTCATAAAATGATGACTAGTTCATCTAGGAGTTAATTGCAAAGCCCCTGAACATAGTATTACAAATAAAATTGATGAAGATGTAGAATAGGGTTGTGAAAACAAAATTTCCCCGTCCAAATAATGGCCAGCACACAAAGGGTGTGCTTCAATTCTGGGAATGAACGGTCGCACGTGATGATGTTGAACATTCAACCAATCGGACGTGTCTATGGCCGGCTTAAGTCATAGTTATTATTAATAGTGCCATAAAAAGAAATGGAAGGGTGCTTTACATGTTAAAGGACCTTTCACACTAGCTGCGCTGCAGTGTGGGTAGAGTTAATGCAAGGTACACAGGTTTTCATAGGCAATGCTGTGCATTACCCAAAACACTCTGCTGCACACATTTATTCATACCCTTCACAAACTATCACAGTCTCTGAGAAAATCCAAAGTGCTACACCATTACAAATAGTCCAAGCTGTTCTAAAGCATTCTAATTACCCTGATTAATTTGGAACAGCTGTTTTAATCAACTCAACAGGTGAAAAACAGCAGCTCTCTACAGTTGGTTTGTGGTCATGGTTAGTGATGAGTAGAGATGGTCGAATTTTTTTTTCAAAATTCGACCATTTCGCCAGTTTCGACTTAATTGCAAAGCCCCTGAACATGGTATCATCACAAAACTTGCTGGAGATGTATTGGGGTATTAGGGTTGGGGGTATACTACAAAAAAGAAAGTATGTCTCTAACACAAATAGTTTTTTCAAAAATGAAGTTCAAAGTCAAGTAAAAAATTCAAAAATCGGAATTTCGACTTTAACTTTGAACTTAATTTATGCAAAAACTACATGTGCTAGAGCAAAACTTATTTTTTTCAAATGTTCCTCCAACCCTTCACTACATCTCCAGCAAGGTGATGATACCATTTTCAGGGGCTTTGCAATAAGCTCACAAAGTTTGCAAGTCGAAAAATTCGACCATCTCTAGTGATGAGCGGCATAGGCAATATTCAAATTCGCGATATTTCACAAATAATTCTACTTATATTTGATTCCATATTCGTGAGAATTTTTTTTTCCCACAAAAATGCCTCTTGTACATCGTCTTATTATCTTTTGGGAGACACCTATGTCATTTCCCATCAAAAAATAATTTGCTGGTTGAATAGAAATAACTTTAAGTCAAAAAATTTATACTACAAAACACCCTTAAGGCCCCCATACATGCCCCGATTTTCCGTCCGATCGATTAAAAACAATCGATGT
>CM070036.1:113131880-113149510 GCA_036250615.1 Ptychadena robeensis
TACATAGTTGTTGGTAAATCTAAAGGAAATTGTATGGAGTGATCTAAAGGTGTATGGGGGACTTTACAGACAACAATTCACAACAATTATATCTACATAGCTGTGACATAAACTCAGGTTTACCATTAGATAATGCTTCAGGTGACGTTCAATCTCCTATTTAGGTGGTAATCAGAGTATGGCAGGTCTTCCCTGTTTTTCTGTACACTTAGTTTTTTTATAAAATTTATGAGAAAACACAAAAATCAGGGCACAAAGCTATGCTGCTATGTACTAAATATCGCCAAAATAAAAAGTCTCTGGTGCCCCACATGTGCCCTTTTGCAGTTAACCCTCTCTAACCTGGTGCGATGAAATCACACCAGGGAATAGAGGGTTACTGCAAATGGCCACATCTGGGGCACCAGTGACATTATTTGGGCGATGTTTATTACTAGTGATGAGCGGCATAGGCAACATTCGTATTCGAGTCATGCTGCGAATTTTATGGAAAACATTCAGAAAATATTCGCATTCTGCAATATTCGGGTTTTTTTTTTTGTATTGCGAATATCTGCAGTTTTTTTGCAAATTTTGCGCGCGCAATGTGTGTTTAACATGGCGCAAATTTGTGTGCGAATTTTCAAAAGTGACGATTTTCGCAATATTCGCATCACCCCAATATTGGATTTAAAAACTGTTGATGGTCGCAGGGAGTGTTGCTTAATCTCTTTCTCTTGTTGCAGCCTTCCCATTCGTCCACTTACATTGAGAGGCATGTGTAATGGAAAAAAAACACAGAATATCCGGAATTGCGAATATTCGGCAATATATTCACCATCTTCGTGAATTTCCGAATTGCCGATATTCGTGATTAATTTTTGGAATCCGAATATTCGCGATCATCACTATTTATTACATAGGTGCACATTGAAAGCAGTATTCTTCATAGAAAACTGCTTTCGTGCAATTTACTGTTCAAATTTCCCGCTGCCTCCCCGAGTGACGTCATCACATCACTCGGAGGGGGGGGGGGGGGGGGAGAGACAAAGAACCAGCCTGCCTGTCACATCGGGAACACTGGGACAGCGCAAAACCGTAAGTATGCGCTGCCGGAGCCCCGATGTATACTGGACGGCAGCATCTCGTCCAGTGCTATAGTAGCAGTAGCAGCGCTAGTGCCGTTAATCATATGTGTGAATTAATTATGAATTAATAAATTAATAGAAGTATAAGAATAAGAGTGCTTAGTATTACTTACTTACAATTTTTGTTGCCAGTGTTGATGTCCCAGGCTTTTCCAAACATTAAAAATGCAAGTCTTAATTTGGACTTTGATAAAGGAAAGGCTTGGTTTTTACAGTAAGGTTCAGAGCATACATTTGGAAATTATATAGCTAAATACAAACACTGGCCATGAATTACACACTCAGCTGCCAGAATGTTAATATTTGTTAGCTCTGGATGTACTAACTCCTCAAACTTAGGGTGTACCCTTGAACAATCATTTATTTAAGACCTTTATATGAGTTCTGGATATTTTTGGAACACTGCCAAATATTATGTAAAACTGATTTTGTTGGCAAAGTATAAAAAATAATTTCTACCTCCATATTCTTTCAGCCTTGGTTTAAATCCTCGTAATATGTGATTAGAACAGAACTTCTAGCATAATACAGCCGCTTTACCTACCTCAAATACATAATTACATTCCAGAGATACCTTTAGTTAAAGTTGTTAAAAGCTAAAATCCTATGCCCAAATATTATAATCATGTTGTAAAGCCCAAGTTCCCTACTGCAAGAACTGTAATTGGTTGTTTTTTTATAATTCTGCGCAGAAATGTGAGCTTAAAACTGGTGCACTAATGGTTCTGTTTTCATCATTGGTGCAGAGAACACCAGCCTTTAAATGTACCCCTTTAAGCACAAGGTAGTTGGTCACTATGCCACGGCGATAGTATATATAATATATGTATATATATATAATAACTTACTATTGGTATACTATACTATATACTGGTACCAAACTAGTAAGATAAATTATACCTCAAGAATAAAAATCAATGTTTTAAAAAGTTTTGCATAAAGTGCCTTTATGGCATATATCACTTAACATGACTTTTTTGAGCAAATCACCTAAAAAATTTTGTGCTTTTGTGAGGATTGGTAATCCTCTTTGTAGAAATTTAAACTGACTGACTTTGCGAGTTAATAGCAAAGCCTATGAACCTGATATCCTCACCAAACTTGTTGGAGATGTAGGGAAGGGTTGTGGGAACATATTTGCTTTAGCACATTTAGTTGTTTAATAAATTAAGTTCAAGCTTAAAAACACTACATGGGCTAGAGCAAAAATTCCCTACTAGTGTTGATCGCAAATATTCTAATCACAAATTTAAATTGCCAATATCTGCGTTTTTTGAATTCGAGAAGATCTTGAATATAGTGCTATCTCCATAACCACGAATATTCAAGATTTTTTTACATCAGTACCCAGAACTGCCGTGCATTGCGCTCCCAATACGCGCACGTACAAGTGCTGATTTGTGTAATTAGTGTGGAAAGTACAATGCACAAAGTGTTCGCAATATACGCATGTCGATGCCGATTTGAGCAATGAAGGTGATAATGACTGGAGATCAAGAATTCTCTAATCTACAAACTTATTGTGAATATTAGATGAACAATTTGTGGTATTTTGCAAATATGAATATTGCCCATGCTGCTTATCACTATTCCCTACATTTCCAACAATTTTGGTGATTAAACATTGTTCAGGTACTTTTGAAATGCGATTAACTAACAAATGAGGTATTCATATTCAAACCGGCTGCATAAACACACACACTACAGGATTAACTACTCCTAACAAGTCTTTGTCCCACCAGCTTTTGTGGTGATGATCAGTCTGCTGAAGCCATGCATTATGTTCTTAAACTGGTTTGGTTGCTACCTCTCTTACATACTTACATCCTTAGGCTAGAACAGTAATGAGTACAGAGACCATGTAGGTTGGAGCTTTGGCATCTACAGTAAATAAGTTCTTGTCCACATTGTGCTTATGAGTTAGCAACATGGTTTGCCATATTTTAGCTTTAAGCATTATAAACTTAACTTTGGAGGGCTTTCTAACATGGACTGTGTAGAGAGGTATATAAAAAGTATTATTTTGTTTAAACAAAGAAAATCTATTGTAAAAGCATAAACAGTATCTGTACATCAGTGGCTCTGATCAGTAATTAGGGCATTAGCAGTGTGTATGATTAAGATCAGAAGCTTTCCTCAAATTTGCCATTTATAGAACACAACCCGTATTCGTTAAACTTTTTTTCCATTGAAAAAACTATAGTAAATATATTTGCTTTATCAGTTATTCAAGGCAGAAGAAAGTTTATCAAAAGTTGCTACTTCTGTGTATCACTAGAAAGTATACATGGACAAGTACTTTATCTACTTTAACTTTATCTATATTTCAATATCTTAATAATCTTAATAATTTCCCCAAAATTTGTAAACGAGTAACAGTTTATGCTGTTTATGACTCTTTTGTGTAAAAATATCATTTAGATCAGCTGTAGAAATGCAGCTAACATTTTTTGGCACCTTTTATCATATTTTTTCATGTAATTCTGGTTATCGCTTGAATCTCCCTTCATTTCGTTGTGTGCCCAGAACAGGATGTTTAGAGATACTTCCAACCGCTGATCACCAGGGATTAAAAAACTACATAGCTGCCTATAGACTTGGTTCATTAAGTATTAATACAAGGAACGGGATGACGGTTCTAAGGTTCTGGAGTCTACACACCTGAAAACATCTTAAGAATTGCAGCTCATAATTTATATTCCTAAAGTGTACAAGTTAAAAGTAAAATGAGAGATGCAGACAAACTTCATGTTTATACAATAGGGAAATATAAAGAACAAAGCTGAGTTGAAATGTTAAGTTGTTTATATTGACCAATAGGATGTAACTTACTATAGTCAATGTACCAAGTTCTTCGCCAGTGGTGCACTGTTTTTCAAAGCGTGCCACGGGTAATTGTGGCAGATTGCAATCTACTTACCCTCCACCCCCTCCACATCCACAGCATCATCGATGACTCTGGGGATGTGCTAAAATAAGCACCCCCCAGCCTCATTATCAGTAACGCAGAAGATGTGGTCCCCAGCATTGATGACGCTGAAGAGGTGGGCCCCAGCATCGATAACAATAAAGTGGCGGACCATCATCAATGCAGGCTCGCCGGGGATAGATGTGTATACCCGAATGTACATCTGGACGAGTATAGCTAGGTCAGCAAATGTACCCCAAAGTTATACTCAAGGCAAATGCTCAGGAGGTTAATGTATAACACTAGAACAACGGTATTCAAACTACGGCCCACAAGCCTAATATAGCCCTCCAAGGATGTTTATCGGGCCCCCACCCTGCAGGCGAAACAAAATAGGCAGATTATGCTTTCATCTTGTTGACTGTCTAGAAGGATATTGTCATCTTTGGCCTTTTTCTTTAGACTGTAATGTTTGGTCAGGAATTACATTATCATGTAAATCCTGGCATCTATATAGTTTTGTAGCTAGGGATGAGATTGAGATTCAGGAACTCCAAACTTGCCTAAATTCCCAAAATTCCAATGTTAAAATAATGCTTAGAATCGTTTTTTTTTTTTTTTTTTTTCACTGAACTATGATATCTGGCATTATCTTTGTCCCTGGTCAGCACCTGTACAACCCAGCAGTACTGAAAATTGGATAACAAATGTAATGTAAAACTAGATTAGGATTACGGTAAATGGTGTTTAACAAAAACAGAAGATAACATTAATACAACACTTTCACAAGTTGGTCATTGCTATACTAAAATGTATATAGTGTTACCTTGAGCATCAGATATATTTTTAGGTCCTAGAAGTTAATGAGATCAGATATTCTGATTTCATTATTTTATAAATGTAAATTTATAATATTTTACTTTCTTTTTTTATTGGATTCATTATAAAAGTTTATTTTTGCAAAAAAATGCTATTGATGTCACAGGTGAGGTCATGGTACTTGTCATTTAAAGGAAATACCACTGAAAAGGTCATTACCGACTTAAGATTTTGTCAAGTCTTCACTAATGTCAAAGTCATGTAGACTAGTCATTGATGTCATCACACAGACGCAGCAGAGGAATACAAGCATCCAACAACAATGAACAACTTTTATAACTTCTCTGTAAGATTAACAGTCAACGTGACAATAAAATAAAACATAGGCTAATACCTTGAATTTTGTGGTAAATTAAAGTGCAAAACAGAAAGCGGGAAACCCTTAAACTGCAGCAGCAAAGACACACAGAATAAGTCAACACTACATACTGTAGTTTACAAAAGAGAACATTGTCAGTATAAAATAAATACACCTGTAAATCTACTCAATGTGCAAAAGCATGTGCAAAAGTTACGAACCATAGTGACTAAAGAGGACTTTAACACAGTAGTAAATGTTCCACAATACAAGGTATGTAAAAACACTTTCTTCAGATATTTATTCAAAGTATAAACTTAGTCCAGAGCACTTCGGCCTCTTTGGCTTGTGTAAATTCTCTATAAGTTTCGTGACCAATGTTGCTTCATCAGTAGAAAACAAAACTGAAAGCTTAAAGAGAATGACATGAACAATCTTAAATGAGCTATATGGGTATGTATGTCCCTCTACAGCAACTAAGTATTTACAAAATTATACATGGTTTAATGGTTTTATGGTAAATCATTTTATGAAGCTGGGGGTGTGCTGGAAAAAAAAACACTCCCAGCTCCATAACCCGTAAGAGATTGGTGGGCCTGCTAATACTCTCCATCACTGCAGGCCCTGCGGAGTATAGTTGAGTATCCCCGAGTGTAGCTCAGAGAACTTACCCCGAACTACACTCATGGTGAACGCTCAGGAGGTTAATGTGGGATAATGGAATAGCTAAGGAACTCTTTAATGAAATATTGTAAATAAATGGAATTAACAAACCTTGTTAATTAGGTAATTGTAGATTAACTGTATGAATAATGATTTGGTTTGTTAGGTATGTAGTGTCTACAGGCCACTCACCCAACACCATGATTGTTCAATTAAGTAAGAAGGTTCTCACACTTCAGTTATCATTTTTGTAAAATACTGATGGTTTGTTTTGTCCTGTGAGATTATTTTTAGCAGAGCATTCATGACACTCTTCATTTCTTTTAAATAATAACATGATGGTGTGTGTTTTTAATTTTCTAACTGGTTGCTGGAAGTTTTATTATAATTGTATTATTTTTAATGACATGCTGTCCCAGTAAGAGTTTTAAAGTTGCAACATTTTATTATTAACATTCTTAAAATAGTTTGGCTATGCTTTCAAAATAGATTTTATTCTAGTCTGCGTTTGTTTATTCTCATTAATACATTGTATATCTACATCTATAACAAATATTTTTATTATTTTTTTCTAGAAACACAAATTGAATTAGTTAACTTAGAGCTCCCAGAACAACTGTTAATGGCACACTAAACCAAAATTACAATTGAGTCAAGGTAAACAAAAAATATTAATGCTGGTTCACCTCTTACTTGACTGATTGCTCTTTCCTAACCTTATTAAATGGCAAATCCTCTTCTCCTGCCTCTCACCCCGGCAATCTCCCACAAGACAAGAAGTGCAGCCCAGTATTTTTCTCTCTTCATACCTCCTTTGCCAAATTCATCTCATACTTTGGACTGCATAACCATTTATATGCTGATGATACTGATCCACTCCTCCCTTGGCATCTACTGTTCTGGACAATATCTCTAGCTGGGCACCCCACCTACATTTAATTATGGGTGAGACGAAATCTTGCCCCCATTTTACCGACCCATGCCCGCCCTGACCGATTCTGCCGCTATGTCCCCCAGCACCTTCTAAGTGCTCTCCCATATCTCGCTTGTGGGAAATAACATAGTTATCTCCCCTACTTCAGAAGCACACTGCCTTGGTGTCACTTTTGACTTTGCCCTCTCCTTTACTCCCCACATACAGAACATTGCTAGATTTTGCTTCCATCTGCATAATATCTCTAAAACGCCCATGGGAGCCTCCCGATCAAGGTTTTTATTTTAACAGAGTTAAGAAATTTGAATGTAAGAGAACTAAAAAAAAAAAACATTTAACACTGATAGATGTTATTACACATATAATTAAAGATTTCAAAGGAAAAACTGTTTAAAAAAAGTTATCATTTTGCAGGCTTTGCAAGGTACTTACATAAAGTCCATCTAAGACTAGTCCCTGTAACACAGGGGTTATTAAACTTTTCTAGTCAGGGGGCCAGATCACAGTCCCTGAGACTATTGGGGGCCAGATTATGCATGCCCACACAAAAACACACTCAAGTTGACACACACACACATACCCACATCACACATCTATGTACACACACAGGTGTGCACACTCACACCAACCCCATGTAATTCATATATCATATGCATCATTCCCCCCTTGGCAAAATACATTACACATCCCCCATGTCTTTACACCATTACATACCAAAGCACTAGAGATCCAGGTGTGTTCCATAGCTCTGGTAAAAGCTTCCAGATCGAGGATTTGATTAACAAGCAGAGATATCTGTCAGATTCATCCTTGCTGCCACATACCCTGTCCTGGCAGCATCCCAGCTCTGGTTTGTGTCGCCACCTCCTGCTGGGTGCTAATGTCCTGTGTGGGGGCCACATAAAATGGCACAGAGCATTGAATATGGACTGCAGGCTGTCCTCTGCAGTAACACAACATTATCCACAACATGACTATGTTCTTATCCAAGGATGGCGGCATTCCTTACCTATAGGTACAGTGAAGAGTGTGGAGCCCTTATAAAACAGGATGTGTGATTCCAGAATCATATCTCCATGTAAATGTAGTCTAAAGCTGGCCATACACCTTCAGTCAGATTTCCATTAGATCTTCTTTTGTTTTACCAAAACCATGTAATATGAGGGACTTTCTAAGCAATCAAGTCTACCTGTGTTCAATCGCAGAGGACCCTATACTACATAGTTGTTGGTAGATCTAAAGGAAATCTGACAGAGAGATCTATAGGTGTATGGTCAGCTTAAGAGAAGAAATTATTGTTTTTTGTACACTTTAACTATGAAAGAATTCATTCATGTTTTAGCATTTATCTGATTTTTAAAAGTTTATTTTTTTAAAACATCCTTTTTGACTTTTCAGAAATAACTGGTGGATTTCAAATGATAAAAAAAAACATTACCGCAATATTTGTATAACATTTAAATATGTGTGCATTAAAATTGCCTGACACTTACCCATTAGAAGAATAAGTAGGTGATTTTCATCTTTTGTCAGTTAATATTAACATTAAAAAGTATAAATTTGTATTCACACAGAAATTAAATGCGAATTAAAAAATATTACATTTACAGGTCCTTTACATTAAGCCCCATATCCGCAAGTCTGTATACGAAATAATTAAAAAAATGTGCAGGTGTTCACTTTTTACTGTTATAACACTTTATAAAGTATTATAACATTTACATCACTTTCTAAAGAGCTGGCAATTTCAGAATGGCTCTATAGCTCTCTAATCATTCTTTTTATTTCATATAAAAGTATATTTTGGATTTTCCAGGTATGTGACAATCATTGCTTTTTTGTTTCCAAAGCTGAAACAATATAATTGCCCATTTTTTTTATAATTATACCTGTTACACTTCTATAGTTCTATAAATATTTATCAAGGCACAGTGTCAAGTTCTGTTCAAGTTCTTTAATCTTTACATTGTGAAATAAAGCAAATCCATAATGCATAGCAAAAGGGGTTCTGGTAAACCTTGTAAAAAAATCGCAGTAAATTAATAATGCCGTTTAAATAATACGATTGATGCATAAAAATCAGAAAATATATATAGGCATTGTGTAATGTTCTGAATGTATGGAGAACCAAAGCTACAAAATATGCAGCCAATTTAAAAATTGTATATCATAAAGAATTTATTTGCAGTGTAAGTGAAGTTCATGATACAGATGTTAATTTAGACTCTCTTATTTGGGTGAATGTATTCAAACTTCAAACTGCCTAATTCATTATATATATAATTTTGTAAATTCACATTGAATTTTTGTGTAAGTGTTGTTTGCTGTTTGATATTATTAACAGTTATAATACTTTAAGTTGCTGCAGTTTTGTTTATTACCTTCAGTGATTCGGGTTAATGCTGATCTTTTCATTCAAAGCATGCAAACTCACACATTTTCATGCATCACTTTAGGGCAGCCCAATTTTGCTGGTAGTGTAATACAACAACCAGGGAGAAGAAGACCCTGTCTGCTTTTAAGGTTCTGCCCCACAATCCACCTGATGGCAGAGAGTATATACACCAGGTTCCACCTTTTGGGAGCCAGCTCAAAGAGAAGTGACCTGATGAGATGGGGTAATGGGGCCTATAGCCAGACCTTGTACTCTCCACCTTTCATACCGGTGTACCAGCTTGCTTACTGGAAAGAAAATTTACAGTGCAGCAATGATCCAATGGTGCTATTGGGGTACCAATGTTCAAGTGGGGTGGCATTACCTGTACCTGCCAATTCTGTCGATCCTGCCAGACCTAATGTGGGGACTCACTGCCATTGCCTTGAAAGGAGAGACTGCATTTACCTCAAGAAATAAAATTGCAAAGTGGTTTACACTACCCTTGATCTTAGAGAATGACAGGCTCACAGGCCAATTCTATTTCAGTTTAAACCTGTTTAAGTGTTATACTATGCATGAAAAGGAACATTTTCCTTACCTGTAGACTAAGGTTTAACTCCACCTGGTGTAGGGTTTATAATATGTGCATACCTATGCATTGACGTAACCAAATAACTAAATTTTCTAGGTTTTTTTATTGAGTTAAATTAAACTTTGTACGCCGTTATTTGGTGAGCTTTACCTTATGCCGCTGTATTTCAACAAAATCTGCTACCCTTATGAATTGCTACCCAGTTGCCCCCATGCACACACACATATACAGTATGTGAAGCCTAATTCACACACTATGCACACTACATGCTGCCAATACATAAGTTTTCACATCTTATGGGGCTTTGTGCTTATTGCAGTTATCACACCTGACACACATGGGCTGCATGTACCATGTAAAGGTGTTCTGTATTCTTGACATAATCCCTTTCCTAAGGGCCCCCCATACACCTGTCAGATTTCCTTTAGATCTCCTTTTGTTTTACCAAAACCATGCAATATGAGGGACTTTTTAAACAATCAAGTCTACCTGTTTTTAATCGCAGAGGACCCTGCATTGCATAGTTATTGGTAGATCTTAAGGATATCTGACAGAGAGATCTAAAGGTGTATGGCCAGCTTAAGACTAGAACATTGTCCAAGTAAATGTTAGCCAACACAGCTAAAGCCCCCCATACACCTTTAGATCACGCCATACAATTTCCTAGATCTACCAACAACTATGTAGTATAGTGTCCTCCCTGATAGAATACATAGTGATTGGAAGGTTTAGAAAGGTCCTCATATTACATGGTTTTGGTAGAAGTAAAGTGGATTGTACAGAAATTGTATGGTAAGATTGTAAAGTGTATGGGGCCTTGTCCATTGAAACCTTTCCACAGTTTACCCCAAACTTACTTTAAGCAGAAGACTTTCTTCTGCAGATATTTGTACTCACAAAAAACGGTCTCTTTTTCTTAAGTTTTTTTCTAAATCTCTCTGCCCATTCCATATATATTGCTCAGGACAGATTTAAATTGTTTTAAATATATGGCATTTATATTGCTCATCTGACTCAATGTTTGTTTAAACGTAAGTTATGGGCACTGAAGCTCAATCAGGACCTTTTTTATAGGATACTCTTTAGACATGAAAGTAAGGCCTGCAAGTTCCATGTGAAGCCTGAACTCTGGAGGTCATGGCTCAGACAAATTTCATGTGGAAATGAGGAACAAAATATATAGCTGGTGGGTTGTCTACAAGTTTGCATGCTGAGATTACTCAGTGAAATACTGCACCATTACTTTTAAGTTTCCATTTCTTTCGTTATTTTAGGATGCCAACGAGTTTGGCTCTGTTAACAAAAATTATATTTTATTATGTTCCTTACATTTCCCACGAGGACTATCCCTCACCTTAAAATCCTAGTATGCAGATTTTCACAAAACTGATATGTTTTTGGATACATTTGAACAGAACATTTTTTATAATGCATTTGCGCATGTCTTTGCAGCTCCCAGAGAGGAACGTACTTTGCTGACATCAGCTACTTTCACACGTTTTTGCAGGACATATTCCTTTCAAAAAGAACACCTAAGGGGCTTGTTTAACACTGTAAAATATAAGAATAACCGTGTGAATTGATTCCTGGCAGCTATTCAAAGATCACATCACTAAAGTGTCACTGTTCTGAGAACTCTGAGGATGGTGCTTTCCAGTATTTTGTGGTTTGCTGGAAGATGTGTTAGATAAAAATCCATGGAGGGGTTTTGTGGATAAGGGGCCAGGATTAGTGTTGCCCCAATGTTACATACAGCAAGAAAGCCTTTGGAAATGTAGATAAAGCAGACTTACAAGTACTGATGCCTGAAAAGTATCAGTCACTACACATATTTGATATTTATAGACAATGTTAAGCTTTTATAACTATGTAATGAATTTATAAGCACACCGTCAAATGGTAGGCTTTCTATAAAATAGCTTGCATTTAGATAGACTCCTCCTAAATGTTTTTATTTGGTAAATGTATAGTGTAACAGAATTTTGGGATTTGTGATGGATTGGGGCATGTAAAAATCTTCTGTTTTAAAAAGGGCTTTATTGTGCTATGCACTGCTCAAGTTGAGGTCAAGTTGAAGTCGATTCCTTTAATCCCTTCTCACCATTACCTTAATGGTTGTTCCTTTATGTTCGTCTCACAAGCCCTACTCCATAGAGAAATCCATGCACTGCACTCATGATGGCCAATGAGCCTGAAACAGCTGTATGCAGTTTGGAATAAATGGCTCTGTACCATAGGGCTATATTTGCACTGTACACTAGCGGTTCTGAATGTGCATTTGGCTGATGGGGTGGCAAGGAATAATTTGCATGGCTTCCCCCCCCCCTGACCTGAAACAAGGGTTTTTTACCTAAACTTTTGGGATTTGTGATGGATTGGGGTATGAAAGGATATAAATGCCTTCTGTTTTAAGTAGGCTTTGTCGTGCTATGGAATTTGCTATAAAACTTGTGTTGGATTGGCAATGAGGTAATGTTTATCTGGAAATTTCCTGTACAATATAGGGTTTCTGCCCAGTAACTAGGGGGGTGCTGATATGTCATACAGGTTATGAGTATAATTGATAGGAGGGATCCAAGGTTTTTGCCAGTCTTTTAAGATTGCAGCACTTGTGCCAAGTTCCTGTGGATTTTGCTAGGATGTCCCTATGAGATTGGGCCTATCCACCAGGCCTAAGGAAGCCTCAAAGATCATCATTGGTACCACATCACTGTAAGTGCCACTTCTCTACCTGGTTAGGCGCTGAAATAGGAGGATTCTCCCTTTAAAAGAACATTGGCATTAGTGACTATTCTTCATTTGCTTTACAAGACAAATGAGCTAGAACCTCATCCTTTGTTTGTAAGATTTATATCCAATGGACTCAGCCCTATCCCAGGCATACATAGATTGTGAAAGACTGTAATCATTCTTGCTAGGATAGAAATAATGTTATCCCCTTTCATTATACCTATGTTTGTCTATGGCCATTTCTTTATTACTTCAGTAGAGGCCTGTGTAAAAAATTTGAGTGACCGAAGGTCGTTGCAACACAGGAAATGTAAAGCACATACAAGTTTTGGGGCGAGGAGCTCACAGTCGGCAAAACAAATCTGAGTCTCCAGAGTGACCCCAAGTCACGCTACACTTGTAAGCAGTATGATAGCACACAAACATAGTCAAAGTGTAAGTGGACTTTATAGTACCTAACAGTTCAGTCTGTGAGTCTGAGATTGAAACTATTTGACTTGTATGCAATGGTGGAAATGCATGGATGTGAAGATCCAACGTCTAAACTAACGTCTAAACCAACTCTCCTCTTCCTATTTGATCACTGTTAGGTTTAAATTTCAGCAACTAGTAAATATATTTTGTGATTATAATTACAGGCTTTCAGACACAATCTACAAAGAAAAAATACCTGGTGACCATGCCAGTCACTTGCTGTTCCTCATTCCTGGTGACCATTTTCTGCAGGCTGATCTTTACCCTGCAAGCTTTCCCACAATCTGAGCATGCTCTGATCGCCCACACAGATCTCAGTACTATGTTTGAATTTGCTGTTGCTTTATTTTGCTTTTTGGTGAAATGAGAAAATACTCCAACCCTGAATACAGCAGTAACAGCAAAGGTATCTTGACGTGGTAATTCTTAAGACCTCTCAAGCCAGATACATGAAATGAAAGGAGAAGGTTATAAGTCACATGGACGAAATACAACATACAACTATTTATGGTAATCAAAATATAGAGATTTAGGAATAGATTATATTTTTATTAGGCTTCTTAAAGTATATGGCAAGAAGAAAGTCCATGAGTATACTCACATGTAAGGGAAGAACAATTCTTCTATTTGAGACAACAAAATATATTCCAAGTGCATCAAAACATAAAGCGTTTTTTTTAAAGCATTTACAATTTTAAAAGCCTATTCTCTGCCAAATGCTGCAAAGCATGACCCTTGTTCTCTTTGGAACGGCAGTGGTTTCTCAGTAGACTTCCAACACTGCAGGTTGTTTTATCATCAGAAAAGATCATTGCTGGTTAAAATGGGTTGACTCAGTAGAGGAAACAGGCCGCAGTTTCCCACTTTTCAGCATGCTGGCAGTAAGCAGGCTCTTCTACTAATTAATATGGCTATTCTTATTATCAAAGAAAAACAAACATGATTTACAGGAATTTAACTTATCTAAACTAAAAGCTTATCTAGGTTTTATGTTTATCACTGAGCTTTGAGGTACCTGCTGGTTCCACTGCCAGCCAGCATGGACATGAACCTTGGCAACTGGTAAACCATTCAACTGCATTAGTTGGTCCATTGGTTGGGCATCCAATTTCTGCAGAAGAACTCTGAGATTAAGGGTTCCATTTATAAAATATGCAGGTCAGATGGGTATTGGGACTCTCAAACAACCCTACCACAACACACATCCACATGGACTATTCACATTACAAACTTCCAATTAGCCCTTGACCAAAAAATGTTTCTTAGTTCTTAAAAAAACAATCTTGCGCTGTGGGTGATTCTGCACTAGCCTCTTCCTCAATTAACAAATGTACCTAGACAATCACAGACTATTGTGAGTGTTAGCAAGCAGATCAATGCAGATTATGTATAGACAGTCAAAAGTATCAAGTATTCAAGTATTGGGTGTCAAGAAATATAACTCAAGCACACAGGGCCATCGTTTTTTGTAAAGGTTCCCATAGGCTGGGGAACAAAGTTTATCCTCTGTTCCCCAAACTATTAGATTGTAAGCCCGTCCGGAGAGGGTCCTCAACTCCTCCTGTGTCATAACCTGTACCTGTGTGTGTTATCATGTGTTGCAACTCTATTTATTGTACAGCGCTGCATAATATGTTGGTACTATATAAATAAATGATAATAATAAAAAAGTTGGAACTCACCTGGTATCCACCAATACTTACATCTCACTTAGGATCAGAACGTACTACAGTGTGTAACACACATCTATGTTCTCTTTCCTTTTAACACATCTTTGGGAACGCTTTAATTTTAGTAAAAGATGATAAATTGATCTGAATTGGACGGTTGAGACTGAGGTCAGTTGCGAAAACATTTTTACATTCTCAAGTTATCATTTTTATCCCAGTAAGACTTGGAAGTCTATAATACGTCAGGTGCTTTCCTGTGTTATTCATGTGATTTTCCAAAGAAACCAAATTCCCTTGCCGTCGAGCATTGTAACTAGGCGTTCCACATAAAGCCGTATTTACGCTGAAACCCAGAAAGCAGAATTTAATCTGTTATACTTTTCTGGCAGTTTGTACAATCGTTATAGAATATTTAACCTACTCCCAAAGTACAAAGCAAAACAGTTCAGGGGGACAGTCATAAAAAACACAGCTGTTTTAATTCACACTAAAGTGTTGGATAAAAGTTTAATGCTCAGCACAATGCTGGGATTTCTGAACACTATAATAAGTACACAGCTTTTTTTTGTTTGCTTGCTTTATTTTATCATGTTTCTCCTTGGGTGTACCTGGCAATGTACACTCTATTACCTCGGAGAGACAGAAGGTATGAAAATGAAAAGGGTCAATGGAGTTACTATACAAAAATCTTTATAATCCCCGGTGAGCGCAATGAAGAATTTGATGTCCTCTGCAGATTTTGTTTTATTGCTCGCTCTGCTTGTTCTGTTGTATTTTTCACCAGCACGTGTTCCATCTATTTAAGGCTATGATATTAGCTCTGTGAGTTTGTGCAGGTGTTTTTTGTAGTGGACTGAGAATTTTCTGTGTGGTTGAATGAATGGCTTTGTGTGAATGTGAGGAGAGTTTGTGTGTGTTTTGTTCTTCTTCCACATTTCTGTATGACTTTAGCAAGTGTTTGTTGTTTGACATCCAGATACACACATACACCTGGGTTTATAAACTCTAAGTTTAAACTCTAAGCCAAGTGGGATAAAATAAAGTGTAACAGGTTGAAATGCTTTTATCGAGAAAACTTTTCTGAAGCAAAAAAGGTCCCAAACTCAATTAATTGAGATGGTTGCAAAATTTCCACTAATTTAATTGGGATTTATTTGCCAAAACATCCCCAAATGGAGATGTAGAGAAAATTTTAAAAGAAAATTCAACCATCTCTTTTCATGACCAGGCCTGAAATTGTAACAAATAGGGAAAAGGAAGATGAGGGTCATGTTCAGAAACCTGTACTCATAATGGGGTGTAGGATTACCAAAATAGAGTAACAAGAAGAATGAGCAAAAAAACTATCTATTTAATATACAGAAATTATATTATTTTTAATCCCCAGACCCACAAATAATGCTTGAGAAATATATATTCGTCAGTGCAATCAGGCAAACAAAATATATCTTTCTTATATAGACTTGGATTACCTCTATAAAGTTATCAAACACTATCATGACACCCATCATTATATAACAATTGCCAGCAAATGGTAGCATTGAATACCATATACAGCTAAGCATTGTTATGTCATTGGCAGGTAACTGGTAGAATGAACTACCAGCTGAAAAACATTTCTAGAAAGAATGCACATGGGCTCCAACTAACTCCCTTCTAATATTCCTGTAGGAAAGGGCATGACCAAAAAATATGTAAGAAAGTACCTGTGTGCTGTTTACAACGTCAACACTTATCAGAATCCTTGGGGGAAAAAGTATGGTATTGTGAGCATCTAGAGATATATACCATGTATTGATAATTTTGTAATTAAATTCTTCATTTTAAGCACATATTGGTAATTTCAGAGAAAGATGTTTTTCTCTTCTCTTTCACTATTCCTTCAGATAGGGAATGGTGAAACGACTCTGAGGTATATCAAAGGGTCTCCAGAGTAGTCAGTGGTCTTAAAAGAAAATTATGGAGTAAGGAAATTGTAAAATTAGCTCACGTGGAATAATGGCTTCAAGCTTTCAATCCCATCCCTAAGCCAAACGAAGAAGAATCAATTTGAGTGAATAACCAACGCAGATGGTTTTTGGCCTTAAAGAGGGGTTCTCATATCAATGCAACAAATAAACACTTTGTAATGTCCAGGGACTGCAGCAGAAGTTACATTTTGGGTAGCCTTGATGTATTCTCTTCACAATGAGCCATGAGCCTAAGGAGGAGCCACTGAAGAAAGTAAAAGTAAAAAGTTTTATTCTGCAGCCCTCAGCATTAAAAAGCATATACAGTCAGGACCATAAATGTTGAGACATTGACGCAGTTCTAAAACTTTGGCTCTATACACCAACACAATGGATTTGAAATGAAACAAACACAATGTGATTTAACTGTAGACTGTCAGATTTAATTTGAGGGTATTTACAGCCAAATCAGGTGAACGGGGTAAGAATTACAACAGTTTGCATACGTACTTCCTGATTGTAATGGGACCAAAAGTGCGATGTGACTATTGGCTTCTTAGCTCAGAAATAATGCAAGGAATTGGCTTCTCAGCTGTTCCATGGCCAGGTGTGTGATATTCCCTCACTTTTTTAATTACAATGTGCAGATAAAAGATACAGAGTTCATTTCAAGTGTGCTATTTGCATTTACAATGTGTTGCTGTCAACTCTTAAGATGAGATCCAAAGAGCTGTCACTTTCAGTAAAGCAAGCCATCATTAGGCTGGATAGCAAAAACATAAGGTTTGGCCAAAATAACTGTTTGGGACATTCTTAAAAAGAAGGAACGCACTGGTGAGCTCAGCAACACCAAAAGACCCGGAAGACCACAGAAAACAACTGTGGCGGATGACCAAATAATTATTTCCCTGATGAAGAAAACACCAGTTGGCCAGATCAAGAATGGGGGTAGGTGTATGCGTGTCAAAGTCAACAATCAAGAGAAGACCAGAGTGAATACAGAGGGTTCACCACAAGATGTAAACCATT
>CM070036.1:113152272-113167379 GCA_036250615.1 Ptychadena robeensis
CCCCCCCCCCTCCCAGGATCATATGACATTATCAGTAGAGATGGTCGAATTTTTTGACTTGCTAACTTTGTCAGCTGATTGCAAAGCCCCTGAAAACGGTATCATCACAAAAATTTCTGGAGATGTAGAAAGTTTTGCTATAGCACATCGTTTTTGCATAAATTAAGTTTACGATTTTCGAAATTTTTACTTGACTTTGAACTTAATTTGTAAAAACAACTATTTGTGTTAGAGACATACTTTCTTTTTTGTAGTATCCCCCCAACCCTTCTTTATATCTCTAGCAAGTTTGATGATGATACCCTTTTCAGGGGCTTTGCAATTAACTCAAAACCGTCAAAATGATCTCATCTCTAATTATTAGGCTCCAAAACTTTTTCATGTATCAGTGCTGCCACTGATGGCCTGCTTCTTAGAATGCTAGCTGCTTAGATGTGAATAATTAATAGGGCTGTTTATAGGTACAAGCAAGCAAACTCATTACCCCTGCTTTTCTGCTAGCCCCTTGTCATCACCTCTAGTATGAGTTCCTGTCCCTGTGTTTGAGAACAATGAGGTCCCATCACTGTACCATTGCTACTGCAGGGACCTTGGAAAGAGAGGGGCCACGCATCTTAGGCATGGGCTTTGTCACTTTTGATAGTGGGGTACCATAAAGCCCAGACATGCACATGATGACTGCAGTGCTTTATGAATGATTATCCTGAAAAAATTTATTACTGACCCTCAATAACATCAATTATGTTCAAGGTCAATGATGCAAACTATTAAACCCAGAGAAAACCCTACAACTAGTAAGAAATGGCAGCAACTAACATTTTCTAAAGGGAGTGTAGGGTCTGCACCACCCCTTTTATGTAACGGGTGCACAAACACATACCTGGGTCAATCCAGTGTCTATTGTCTGGCATCTTTCAGCACCTGCAAATTATGGCACCGAGTGGTAGCCAAATCACATCATCTGTAAGAGGCAGTGTCCCAGTGCAGGCCCTTGCACACGGCCCAAATAAAGTCTTTGCACTCAGTGCTGGTTGGTGTAAAAACTGGTACTTTATTGATGTCATCAGGTACAGCATTTAGTTCTGTGCCAGCCATGTGGAGGAAGCTATGGCCATACTTTTGACAAAGTCTCTGGCCTATCCCCGACCTCCACCTGGTGTCATGTCCTTGCAGGGCTATGGACCTATAGAGGGCCAGGGCAGACGTCTTTAGCTACATCTTGTCTATGTCCAGCGTTGTCCATTACCCATGGGGGCTTGTGCCCAGGCAGACACTCTAGACCACAACTGGTCACTACTCGAACACACAGAGGAAGACCTCTACCACTTTAATACTAGGCCTTATAAACCTATTTCCAGGCACTCCCACGTGGCTTGGTCACAATCACATCATCACTTTATTAAAGGCATATTTAATAAAATCCACATTAACCCTTGAGAGACAGGTTGTCCACATATCCACATATATTACACCATTCCTTTCTTCTGAGAATTTTTCACATCCCATTACTGCTATGTTATTAAACCGGCTGTAACAGTAATGAAAAAGAAACTTTAAATTAATGGAATGTCAATGTATGCTAAGTACATTACATTTAAATTAAAACACTTGAGCAATTCACATTAGGCTGATGAAACAAATAAACAAAAGTGCTGCATTTATTACATGAAAGACAAAAACTGTAGACAGGTTCTGGTATAAATAACATCATTTTACTTTACAGTTTATCTGAATCTAGTGCAGCATCTCAGAGTGATAGTGATTATTTACACAGTGGGCTGACTCAGAGCTCTCATATTACAGCAGACCAAATAATTCCTTTACGTAGTGTAAACTGACCATGGTGCTTCCTGCTCTATAACGTTTGATTATTAGTTTCAGATTTCTGTCTATTAATACAAACTGGGTTTTGGTTAATTTGTATTACTAAATACCTGAACCAGGATAAACAAAAGCTAGTATATCACAAGACCTATGCAACTTTGCCAACCCTTCAACTTTTGCACAATGACGGTTTAAAAAACAAACTGGAAAAATGTTTGATAATAATGCTTTGTTCAGATGACATCAGATGGGTAAATGTTTTTCCAGTATTTGGTATAATCAGAGGAAGAGGGTCCTTTAAAAAGCATTTGTAAGCATTTGTATATGAATTCCAGCAGCCCTGAAAAAGTTTTTTCTTAGTGTATTATGGTAAGGACTGGACCATTGCATATCTTTTGTCTGCACTCCCATTAAACTAAGTGGTATTGGTGCTTAGAGGGCATGCCCATCTATACCTGTGTTTTCCAATTTGGTCAATAAAAAAATGGAAGCAAGCACAAATGTTTGTGTATAAACTAGAGTTATACAACCCACAGCTCTGGAGGTGTATGCAGCTCTTCAGCCTTCTTGTTGTGGCTCAATGGCTGCCAGCAAGCGTCCTCCCTCCCACCAGTGCATAAATGCTGGAGAGCATGCATGTAGGTAGAGAGTGTGCCAGCAGGCTCCAGACTATTTAAATAAGGAATGGCTCTTGTGAGAGTAAAGGTTGTCAACCCCTGTTATAAACAATACATAAAGATCAGCAACCAAGTACCATATTTCTTAATCATAAATAAAAAGTCCAACATCCACCTGTTCGCAGGAAGATTCAAATTTCTTTGCCTGTCCCGCCTGACGTCACTTCCACAGTTCCCAGTTTCTATAGACGGACGTGACGTCATTGACCTTACTACCGGTTTAAGACGGTTTTCTTTCACTAGGTTCTCTAACCGGCTACTGATAAAAAAACATTCTTCCACTGGCCGGATCTTTCTGCTCCTGATCTGGCCAGTGGAAGAATAGTCTTATGTTTGTGCCTTGCGGATAGTTTGGCCATCACTAATGATCAATACAACTTCAGGATTTCTGTCTTCTGCCCAGTGCCATTGTAAGGTTTTTGGGGGCCCTATGCGAGATCTTGTTGAGGGCTCCCGTAGGAGAATCAAAATACATCACATGCTCCTCCCCCTCGAGGATGTGGACAGAAGATGACAGAGAACTGGGAGGATCAACAAGAAGATGACAGGGAGGAAACTGTTCGGCCACACTTCATCTGCAAAATCGCCAAGTACGGCTCATGGTGGGGCTTGGGAGGGAGTAAGAAGTGGAGCTTGGGCCCTTATGCACATGCATATTCTTCATAGCACAAGAAATGGCCCTGCTTCTGCCTACATCTGTTACTGTGCCTCTCTTTATACACCCAAAGGGGGGCTTTTATCAAGCAGATTTCATCTGTAACGGATTTATCAATGTAGGTAAAATAGATATCAATCCGATGTATGTAAGGGGAACAGAAATAAATATTAAGGATGATAACAACTGATTTGCTAGCTTATGATTCAATTATTGAAATGAACTAGTTTCTCCATATTCACTTAGCTTAGCGCACATTACGTTTTGTCAACACAATTCATACTTAAGGCTCAACGTGAGATATAGTGACTCATTGTGTTCTGGCCTTTGTTGAGTATTTCTCTGATTTTCCAGTCACCTCAGAGAGCTAAAGAGGAAGCTGCTGCTGGAGAGCGCCCCCCCCCCCTGACATCACTTGGGTCCCCCCGTAAACTGAAGTCACTTCAGGGTTGTGGCAGGAGTTTCAAAAGTAAACGCACAAAAAATATTTTCTATGGAGAAAACTGTTCCCAGTGTTATTCCCCAGATGTGCCCCTTTAGCACCCTCTTTGCCCTGGTGTGATGGACCTGGTGACATCACACCAGGGCAGAGAGGGTGCCAAAGGAAACTGTACTGGATACCGTGATCCAATACAATTCAAAGTAAAAAAAAACAAAACACATTTCTAAATGAATACATTTTTAATTATAAACAAAACCAAATATAAATACATACTGTTTTGAAATCCATCATACAAAAGAGGTATTAGATAGATTTTATCATTCAAATAAAACCTTTTATTAACCTCCCTTGCGCTCTTGCAAGCACATTAAGTGCACCATAGACTTAAATGGATTTTAATGTTGTAGGCCTGTAAATTCACAAAATATGTCCATACAAAGGTCTAGTAGACATCCTGAATATAATAATGTTTGAAACCCTCAATTATGTAAAAAGTATTCAATTTTAAAAAATAATAATAAAAGGTATAATTTGAATGATAAAATCTCTAAAAAAAACTTATTTTGTATGATAGATTTCAGAACAGTATGTATTCATAATTATGTTGTGTTTATAATAAAAATTTTAATACAATTAGATTAGTGTTAATTAGTGTTTTGTGTATTTTTTTACTCTGAATTATATTGGATACAGTTATCACTGTATCAAGTACAATTCCCCCCGTCGTCATCATGTCACTGGGGGGGTCGACATTGGCCAGCTCAGGAGATCGGAGCCACCGAGACAGCACAAAACTGTAAGTATTCGGACAGGACAGCGCTGGACGAGATGGTGCCGTCAGAAACGGCAGGGGGGTTAATGCATTTTTACCTTTTTTACATAATTGTGTGTTTTAAAACATTATTATATTCAGGATGTCTACTAGACCCTTGTACGGACATATTTTGGGAAGTTACAGGCCTACAACATAAAAAACAAAAATCCATGTAAGTCTATGGTGCACTTTTGGTACAGAAATCTGGACCTCAGCAGTGCGCTAGGGAGGTTAATGATTTTGTGTCAGTAGGCCTCCAAATGCCCCTAATATAAAACGCTGAAATCTGTAATACACGGCAGATCTCTGCGGGTAATAAAACATATTAACATGTTTTATCATACTGTTAGCATTTTAGTAAGCCACTGCAGCAGTTTGTTGACATTTTTTGAATATCACAGCTGATACTGTTTCGGGTCTCTGCACATTTCCCTAAATCCGATTAACATGCTGATAGACACATCCATTAAGTAGTGAGATTTCTTCTTTCACTCCCACGGTAATGGGATTTTCTACTTAAACCTACAAGATGAACTTTTTTTTTCTCTCTGTCCACTCGGGTCGGGTTAATGTTTGCATTAAAGATTGAAACTTTGTAAAGCTTTTTTCACTTGTGAGATAATTTCCTCTTCAAGTTAATTGGTGTTCTGTGAGGTTACCTGAAACACGATGACAGTGGGGAGCTCATCCACACTAAGGAAATTGCCACATAAATTGCTAAAAGCTAAATTAAATGTAAACCTTAACTAATTATATTTTATTTACTAAATATTTTTTTAATAAAATACATATTTCAGGTTTCTTTCTTTCCTCCTACGTCCCATCAACTGTACATGGATACACTTCAGCAATAGCTGCATGGCAATTTTTTTATAGTGCATTCTTGGGGTGACAATAGCAGACCACGCTTTTATCATGTAAATGAAATAGGTCATTTGTAGTTTACATTGGAAGCCCTTTGATAAGTTTACATTGGAAGCCCTTTGTAAGCTTTACCGAGATACTGTAGTGAATGCTACAGATTAAAAAATATATTTTTTAAAATCACTTTTCTAAAGTAACATTAATAATTAAAAGCTTATAATAGGTTGTAGTGATTGGGTTTATGTATACTTTAACCTCCCTAGAGCTCTTGCAAGGTCCAGATTTCTGTAGCAAAAGCACACCATAGATTTGGAATTTATTTGTAGGCCTGTAACTTCACAAAATATGTTCATACAAATGTCTAGTAGACATCCTAAATATAATAATGTTTGAAACACACAAAAATTTACAAATAAATAAATAAAAAATAAAAGGTATTATTTGAATGATAAAATCTCTAAAATAATACTTTTGTATGAAAGATTTCACAACAGTATGTACTTATATTTATATTTGGTTTATAATAAAAAATGTATTCAATTGGAAATGTGTTTTTTTACTTTGAAATGAATTGTATACAGTTATCACTGTATCCAGTACAATTCCCTTTGGCACCCTCTCTCCCCTGGTGTGATGGACCTGGTGACATCACGCCAGGGCAGAGAGGGTTAACTGCAAAAGGGCACATCTGGGGAATCACACTGAAAACAGTTTTCGTGCTATTTACTTTTGAATCTCCCGCCGCCGCCTCGATGTGACGTCATCACATCACTCGGGGGGGGGGGGCGTGGCAGGATGATCAGCTTCCATGCAGAAGCCAGTTCCGAAGATCAGTGCAGTACTGACAGGACAGTGCTGGAGGAGATGGCGCCGTCAGGAACGCCAGGGAGGTTAAGGATAAACATATATCAGTTTATGCAAATATCAAAATTCTTTTGATAATTTAGTCATAATTGGTGTTAATGGGTTCATTTTTGGCTGGGTCTCAGTCTGGAGGAGTGGATTTTATTATGGAGGAGACTGACATTCACCTAAAGGTTCCCTTACATGGAACAATTCTTAATTAAATTCCCAAACATTAAACTGAACGCGTCCACCCTTTTGAAAAAATGTCGGTCGAAAAGTAAACCAACATGTTGGTAAATCCTTGTTTGATTGCCATTACTTGGTCCCCATCCAAAGTATTGAATGGGAATCGATTGCACAAAGTGGCGCGTTGCGTCACCACCCCACAATCGATTGCTGGTATCAACCTGTGTATGGGCACCTTAAGCCTATCTGTGTTTTTTTGTGCTCTGCTGAGCTTCATTTCAAAGAGAACTAAAATTCAAGTAATGGAGCAACAAAGAGTGAGGTGTTTCCTTTTGAGCAGCGCACTATAAAGTAGCCATGTAAATATGGGACAACAAAGTTTATAATGGATTTAGAACAAGCAGGGGTAAGCAAGAGATTTGTCTGCCCTCTCTGCACAGTCTGTGTCCAATCGAAACCTTACACCAACAGAAATAGGACAAGCCTGAGTCTACACTACATTTCGTTATGCGTCCATGATGACCAAATATAACACTACTGCATCATGCCCTTGCTTAGTTAATCTCTATGTTAGTGTAACTCGCCGATAAGTGCCCCTTTTAAACCCAAAGGCATGGTGCATACAATATGTGTACAAAAACCAACAGGTAGCCATTGTATGTGTCATTTTACATGGCCATTGACACGCCTCTGTAGGGAAGCACATCATAGTCGATTGTAAATGGGCCAATTCTTCCACATGTAGTGTAACCACATTTCCATTCTATTTATATCTGTTTTTCATCAACACTATAGAGGTCAGTGCAACAAAGACTGGGGATATGTAAATAATTAACTGGTCAGGACTTTATTCCAGCATATGGCATGATGAAATGAGGAATAAAGCAGCCCATACACAGGTCAGATTTTCAATCAATCGACTGAAAACGATCAATTTTTTAATCGATTGATTGAGAATTGAGTTTTGCCCACCTGATTGAAATTTCTGATTGAAATTTCAATCGGACTATTTTGGATCGATTATTATGTCGAGTGAAAAAAAAATCGATAAAAAATCGATCAAAAATCTTGTACTACATATGGGGCATGATACAATCGACATACAATTTTATACAGACTTAAAAATTGATTGTTTTAAGTTGATTGATTGAAAATCTGACCTGTGTATGGGCTGCTTAACTCCTACTGACTTGGGAGTAGAATAGTCGGGCAAAGTTTGCTAGCGTCTATTAGCTTTTGGCTGATAATGATTATGTCTGGCTTATTTATGTCTTAGGTTAAATGGGCCAAATACTCCTCTAAAATGGTGAAAGGTGAAATCTGATTAGTGGATATGAGTTATTCCACATTTCACGTGTAATTGGAGTTGGCACTTATCTCATAGACCAGTGAAGATCAGCTGGATACTTGCTATGTATGAGACCTTCTTTAAAAGCCCTGTTGTAGGGTCTGTAGAGACAGAGGTAGTCAGCATTTATACAGCCATACTCTGGCTGAGGTCCAGCTGGTGGACATTCCACCTCAGTGACTATAATGGTAAAAGTAACACAGGCGTAAGCTGATTTTTGGCCTAGCTTTCCCTGCGGTTCTTCCTTGCATCTACTGTATGACATCACCTTTTTTCAAGTTTTCGGCCCGCAAGCATTCTGCTAGAGGCTTATGTGAAGCCTTCCATCCAGATATACTTGGACAGCATCACTGTAAGTGATAGGTTAACTTATAGATCACAAAAGACTGCCAAGATAATTCAAATTTACTTTTACTTCTATGTAAGTACAAATTTACTTTTCACTAAGCAGCCTATCCAATTTCATCCTAAAATCATTTGCTGATTTGGCAGTTAGAGCTTCCCTCGAGATGAACTGAGCAAAACTCCATAATCACTACTATGGAATACAAATAGGATTTTGCTGCTTGGTCCAATTTCGTATCTTTGTATTTAGTTACACAATGGAATGTTGTTGCATTTGCTTTAGTTCAATATGTAGCAAGATACTGGGAGGTATTTACACATTAAACTAAAGCTCCATGCAGTGGCAAAGTTACATTTTAAAGGTCTCTAATAAAAAAAGGTGTGAATGCAATACATGAGGTCATTTTCAGATCTCTCATGGTACATTGAGTTTACCCAGTTTAGTGTGTGTTATTATGGATGTATGTTCGTCCCAAATATGTAAAAGCCACTAACTTTTGAATGACTTTCCACCTGCTGAAGGTTTGTGCCAAAAGAAGACTGCTCTTTTTGTACAATTGTAGTTAGTTCTGAACTCTCTTTCTTCTAGTTCTAGATCATATCACGATTTTCTAGATCAAAGTTTTAATTTGATGAATACTGTCATCACAAATCTTTTTGTACTTTTAATAGAATTAAGGTAAACTATGTGATTTACCCAAAATATTTGTTATATAAAAGAAATCCAAAGTGTGTGACTGAATCAAAAGATATATTTGGCAGGGAAGGACTAAGAATGAGGCACTTGGGGACGCTTCTCCCATTGACCAATGCAGAGTCCCTCACAGAAAACGTTATGTATTGGGTTAACACATAATGCAGCGCATAATGTAATGCAAACTCAAATGTGGATGGTGCACATGTTTCCTATGGAATTCTGTCTACCACTAGAAATGTTTTTGTTTTTTTGGGGATTTTGAATTTGGGAAGTACCGTAATTGCAAAGCCCCTTAATATGGTGTCACCACCCAAATTCCTGAAGATGTAGAAAAGTTGGCAAGGTTTTCTAGGGCTGTTCCTACTTTCTGAAACTCTCTCCTTCATCCCATTAGACTTACTCCCACATTTTACACTTTACCAAAAGGCCTGAAAACCCACCTCTACAGACTGGCCTTCCCATCTTCTCATTCCTAACTTCATTGCACTGCCAGCCCCATCCCCCCTACCTATCATATACTATTTTTCCCAAACTCTCATATTGTAAGCTCCAATGGGAAGGGTCCTCAACTCCTTTTGTGTCCTTACCTGTACCTGTGTGTTATCTTATGTTGTATCTCAACTCTATTAATGTACAGTGCTGCATAATATGTTTGTGCTATATAACAAAAAGTTATTCATAATATTCATGGTTCACAGGCAAGGTCATAATTTTTCAGAAAATTAAAAAATCTGATACACCTCATGATTCTGCTATTCTGAAAGCTCTGCTACTATTTTCCAACTTGTTACATATATTGTACATAAATCCAGTACTGTTATTTGCATACATCCACAGTTTTTAGCCACATGAAGCATGTTGAAGGACAATGGAGGGTTTTTTGTGCCTTGAGTCCTTCCACAGGAAAACATGTAGAGCTATGACCTTTTTGGAAGAGATACATATTGGCAATAAAAGTAGACATGGTCGAATCATTTTGACAATTTCGAGTTAATTGTAAAGCCCCTGAACATGGTATTATCACCTTAATTGCTGGAGATGTAGAGAAGGGTTGGGGGTATACTACAAAAAAGTATGTCTCTAACACAAATAGTTTTTGCACAAATGAAGTTCAAAGTCAAGTAAAAATTTTGAAAATCTTAATTTCGACTTTGATTTTGAAGTTTGTTTATACAAAAACTCCACATGCTAGAGCAAAACTGTTTTATTCCAAATGTTTCCATAACCCTTCTTTACTTCTCCAGCAATTTTAGTGATGATACACTTTTCAGAGGCTTTGCAATCATCTCACAAAGTCAGCTAGTCGAAAAATTTGACCATCTCTAATTAAAAGGACAGGATGAATTGTAGTAAAAACCAAAAGGTGAAATTACCTTCCAGTGTAACAGTGTAACATTAAATATGTCACCATTGAAAAGTCTTGTAGTCAAATTAAAGCAAAAATACATAACAAAAAAAAAATAAATAAAGTTTATTTGTGTCCATAGAAGTAAATCCATCATAAGGAGGATACGGTCCATGGCAATAAAAGTGTGTCAACACTTATCATTCAATACATAAGGATGCCCATTAACAAATGTTCATGTGCGTTTTCATAACATGATGATATGAAGAGGAGAAATGCAGAGATTTGCTTTTATTTAGACCTCTTTTAGCAGAACTGGCGGAGGAATGCCAGCTGACATTCTGCAGAAATTCTGCTTAGTGCAGAAATACACTATCCAGCTTGGCATGAATTCAACAAAAATGTGCCATTTAAGTGCCAAATGTTTTACCTGGCAAAACAGTGAAAATTGGCAACCACTGTTAACATTGAGGGTTTTTTTTTTCTAAGTAAATTATATAGTAACATAGCATACATTCTGCTAGTGTTAAGCTCAAAGATGATTATGAAGTAGTGAAAATAATTAGAACATCAAAGACTCAACAAGCCCCTATAATCAAATTCATTTTGCCATACTTTCTCAGCAATAAATATGCAGTCATATTAAGGAAGATCTAAAGACTGACCAGACAACACTGCGCTCTCTAAAGTGATATACGGTATATTTTTCAGTTTTCTTATGTTCTACATGGTCACACGCAACATCACATGAATATCATTGCCCTAGACTGGCTTACTGATCAGAACAACTGTACACCATGACTTCAAAGTGTGTGTTGGGTTGGCCACTAGTCTCATCCAGGTGACAACATCACAGGCTGACATCACAAGACCACAAGTAGAAGGTGACATTTCTACAAAAGCTGCAACACTAAAACGCTGAATGTATGGCAATTTTGTTTTGTTTACTTAAGGATTGGAATTTTCTGTAATAACTGTCATCTATGGGAACCCACTCAATAAATATTTTCCTTGTTGTGCTATTGTTTTCCAAAATAGAGATGGTCAATTCCCCCCACCCCCAATTTTAACTACCCGACTTTGGTAATTGCAAAGCCCTTGGACATGGTTGCATTAATTAGGTTCAAAATCAAGTCAAATCAAGATTTCAACTTCATTTTAATCTAATGTAGGCAAACACTACATGTGCTACAACAATACTTATTTATGTTCCCACAACCCTTCTCTACATTTCCAGCAATTCAGGTGATGACACCTTGTTCAGTGGCTTCACAGTGCCTTATCTTTTTATCTGGAGATAAAGTCTGGCTGCAGACAGAGGTCAAGAGAAAGCCTATTTGTGTATAAACAGTATTTCTGCAGTGCTCCAGTGGCAAGGGACCTACCAGCGAAGATGGGTAGAGCTGGAGATCAGATGGCATCCTAAGCACTACCCCTACCCAGCCCCACCTTTGGGAAAAATTTGTGTTTTCCAGCCATACCCTGACTGAATGACCCTACTTATCTGCTCAGCATTCACTCTGTTTAACACAAAAGGAAGGAAGAGGTTAACTGGTTGCTGGCATTTTAATTACCCAGCACAAAATAAACAAGAGGTCTATTACCTCCATATTGCAGAAAGACAATGTGGCCTTCTCTCCAGAAGCAGACATTTATGACTCCTTTCACCCATCAATAAACAATGTTTTGTCTCACCCTTAACCATTTTATGACCAGAGGTCACTGAAGCCCACTTGTCCAGACTAAATTTAGCTGCATCAGTATGCCATAGTATAACCAGAGAAATGTTGCCTAACTAAATATTTTTTTTGTTAGCCTACTTTCTTGTTTCTTAATACATTTCTGGTTTGTGTTTAAATGTTATTAGCCAATACATAAAAAAATAAATGTGCATTTTATGTAAACAATTTATTAATTTGTGTATATTCTTATGTATTGTATTTATGTACTTGTTTAAAAAAAGTTTGCTGTACTTATTTAGTAGTGATGGCCGAACTGCCCGCAAAGCGGACAGTTCGGCCGCGAACAAGCATGTTTGCCCTCCTTCTCGCCGGCGGGCAGTACGGGTGTTCGACCTGTCCGCCGGCGAGAAGGAGCCCTCTATTCTTCCTCCGGTGGAATCATAAGAAGCGAGATCCCGCCGCAGGAAGAAACTTTTCACTGAAGACCGGGTAGAGAACCCGGTCTTCCCAGGTTGGGCATCTGGGGTTTAGGTAATAGGAACCCATCCTTGGTTAGTTCTTCATTCCCCAGTAGAACTTTAAAAAATGTTCCTTCAGCATGGGACATTGTGTATGAGAATCCTAGAAAGTCAGTTAGAAATAGGTAAGAGTAAAACCCTCAAAAACATATCACATTATATATATTGAAAATATGCTTCACAATAGGAACATTACCACTATATATTTTTTGTAATGTAGACTATCCCACATAGAAATACATATATAAACAATTACCACTTATTGTGTGTTTACATATTTAACCAATATATACCAAAAATTTGATATCTTTTATACTATACTTTCCGGATTACAAAACATAGGCTATATAAACATAATAATAAATTTTTTATAAAAAAAAAAAATGTAGGTGAGAACAGACCATAACACTATAACAGGCTGTATTGGGCTTTGTCATAATGACCACAAGCCAGTAGCAACAAAATTTTTTTTTTTTAATTTTAAACCTATCGAAGAGAAAGAGCAATAGCACCAGATAGGTACACCCCAGCAGTGACTGCTATTCTAGTAATGCATGTGTAATCTCAGGGGAAGTATATGAGTAGGGATGGCCGAACATCGGCCTGGACTGTCCGCGAACGGGGGGGTCGGACTTTTAAAGAAGTCCGCTGTCCGCCTGTTCGCGGACACATTCAAATTCCCCGCCTCTAGGCGGGGAATTTGAATCGGAAAAACCGGATGTGACGTCAGTGACGTCACATCTGGTCCCTGGAACGCATACTGGAACGCATAGTTCCTGTTTAAGGGAGCCGGATGTGACGTCACTGACATCATTTTGCTCCGGCCGGTTTTTTCACTAGAAGACCGGCTTCATGCCTGGTCTTCTAGTGAAAAGATTCTTCCTCCGACATCCATGTTCGCCACCGAACTGTCTGCCTTGCGGGCAGTTCGGCCATCACTGGATATGAGGAAACTCATTATTACAGGGGCACAAAGAGGAATAAAAGTACATATACAATTAACCACCCTAGCACGCTTTTGTACCAAAAGTGCACCATAGACTTACATGGATTATTTTTATGTTGTAGGCCTGTAACTTCTCAAAATATGTCCATACAAGGGTCTGGTAGACATCCTGAATATAATAATGTTTGAAACACAAACATTGCATTGCATTAAAAAATATATCCCTTTAATTGAACTAGAGATACTCTTCTGACAAATATACGATTCATTATAGGCACGGATTCCTACTCCTGGTGAAGTTGGTCTGGGTGGGGGCTCCTTGGTTTTTTCCCCCCTCCCCCTCACCGCTCGGGCCCCCTTTGTGGAGCCGTTCTGTTTGGGCCTACAGCCCTTCCTCCCCCACCGTGTGTGGGGATACGGCGATGCCACCCTGGCGACTCGTGGCCCGCTGCGCCGCATAGGCCTTCTGCTCCTGGGTATCATTCCATCACTTGTGAGTCTTGAACTCCCGCTGTCCAGGTGGGTAATAACAATCCTCTCACTAACGACACTCGATACATATTCTTGCATCCGACTAATGTGCAACACCATTTAGATACTATATATATATTTGATGTACTATGAGTATTTTTTACCATTTTATACATTCATGCACTCTCTATAAGAACTCTCTTTTATTGCTATCTATTATCGTTATGAGATGTAAAACCAATATCGTGACCCGTTATGGGTAATAAATTAGTAAAGGACATGATTAAATTGCTTATGAAATTAGAATGAATATATATGTTAAAATAACTATAATCAATGTATATAAGACTTAGAGAACCTGTCATGAAGTCTGTATGGCTTGATTTATACCTACGATGTTTCCTGTTAAACATTTGTTGTAGGTGCTGTTCTGATCAATACTCATGAAGTTGTATTTATTATTAGATTATACACTGAAAAAGTAATTATTCTATCTTTCTCTGGGATTTTCAATAACACATGGCTGTGTTCTGAGGAAGCCCGAATCTAAAGGGGCGAAACATGTTGACAACAGTAATCTACAGCCTGTATTTTAAAACACAGCTACCAGAGCGCTACTTGAAAGTTTGTACCCCTTTGTCGTTTGGGGGTATTTCTTGTCATCTGCTTTCCAATTTTAAATGTATATGTCTATATTCTTATGTTGAAAATAAAATGTTGTAAACCATTCATGCTGTTGGTGTAACAATAACTACGAGGTCGGTCTGCCAATAAAAGTCCCCATCGAGGGTATTACCCTTCTTACCCTTTAGGAATGAACAGACCGAGAAGACCTCTATACTCATTTCATAGGGTGGGAAATGAGTCAATATTTTAAATTTGGAAAAGTAAAAATTTCATTTCAACATAAAAATATTGACTTTAACTCCTAAAGTAAAACCTGTGGAATTTTGACTGGTGGAATTTGTAAAAAAAATGATTAAATAGGTATAAAGTATTAAACCATAGTTGCCCAACCTGTGTACCAGGGGCCGCATGCGGCCCTTTGGATGTTGTTTGGCGGCCCCCCTTGGTCTTCCACCTGTGGCCCCCAAAACCGTTAATGCACAGGGCATAGCAACTCACCTGTACTTTCCTAATCAACTTTGGCCGGTCCTTCATCAGTAACATTGTCAATGTTGATCGGGGGAAACCATGGCTACATATGAGCCCTCCACCTAGGGGCACGAGGGGGGTGGGTGCTGTCAGGTTTTGACTGCCTGACGGGATCTGGTGCACTGCCTGCTGAGATATGTCGATGGGGGGAGGGTCTGGATCGATGTTATGTGCGGCCCTTTAGTGATGCCGAGAGCCACACTTGTGACCCTCCATATCAACTCAGTTGCCCACCACTGTACAGGGAGTGCAGAATTATTAGGCAAATGAGTATTTTGACCACATCATCCTC
>CM070036.1:113170373-113185835 GCA_036250615.1 Ptychadena robeensis
GGGTCCCTTTGTTTTTTAATGTTCGCCTGCCCATTGAAGTCTATGGGGTTTGCCGGGCTCACCGGGTTAGCAGACATTTGCGAAGGTTCGCGTTCGCCATTCGCGAACATCAAATTCCGGGTTCGCGCCATCACTAGTGAGTGCGCATGGCGCTCAAAGTGGCCATCGATCTGGCCCAAATCTGTATGTCTGTACCCTGATTTACGTACCTTTTAGATTGTAAGCCCAATTGAGAAGGTCCTTCACACCTCCCATGTCATAGTCTAGATCAGTGTGCTAGCTAAATAAAAGTTTGCACTATAAAAATAATAATACTAACTATAATAATAATAAACATGAAAATACTTAAGTGAGCTTTCCCATTATTACCTATGTGGCCAGTTAACATCTGTGTACTGTGTTAAAGTGCATTGGGGGAAATTGTCATGAACCTCCTGGCCGTTCTGCCCGAGTTAACTAGGAGTAAGTTTCCCAGCTAATAAAACTCACCCAGAAAATTCTCAGCTAATAAAAATCCTCCGACAATCCTACATATCGATGTGCCCGCTTCTGGGTACTTCAGATATGATGCCGGAAGGCAGCCCCATTGACTTCCATGTTATGGAGATGGCATCACTTTTTTTGGAGATTGTGCACAATGGAGGTTAAAGGTGTATGAAAATGTATGAAACATATATTGTACTGCTTTTTTACACAATATAACTTGCACCTCCCCCATCAACCTCTGTTCAGTCCTCTCATTCTACTGACTTTGATAGTCTAGCCAATATACAGTGTATATATATATATATATATATATATATATATATATATATACACAAAATTATATAAATGCACTGATCCAATTCACTGCACTCCCGGATCCACTGCTGCATCAACAAAACGAGTCCCACATTGCACATTGTTAGTGGCATGCAGACATACCTCAGGCACGGTTTTCCACTTTTCTCTTATTCAAATGAATTAGGCACATTACCGCCAATGCAGTGGCTATGCTCCCTGATAGGCTATCTGCTAGTTGGGCGACATGGACACATCACTCTAAACGCCCTGTGGAAAATAACCTAAGTTGGGGAAGGGTGGAGTTTTATGGATTTAAAATAATAAACAAGTTGTTTCAAGAACTTATGAGTTCTTAATTCCTGGTCCTGAGAAAAAAATCCCTCAACAGTAACACTTTTATACAATGCAAACTTGGCCAAGAAATTCCCAAGCAGAACTAATGTCAATATATCTGTAACACCAAACTTCCTTAAGGGAATGAAAATCATGGCAAACTTTGCAATTACTGTTTTGTTTTAGCTAATATTTTGCTGATAATGGGATATATAAGGCAGCTTATTGCGCTATTGATTTGTAAGTGCCAAGAAAAACAAATGCAAAGCAATAGAACTTGAAGAAGTGCAAAATGTTTATGAATTCTAATCTCCAGCACATGAATAAATACATCTGACAAACTGCAGAGTACCTAACAGGGGCCTTTCTTGACCTCCTTAATTGAAGTTCAATTGCATGTGTAGTGTTTGGAGAGCCAAAACTCGTTCTGCCAATGTTTGGAGCTGAGATCGTCCATTAAACTCTGATTTCTAAAACCAAACAACAGATAATAACAAGTAATCATTTTATTAATCATTGACACGTGCTTATGTAACTCATATAAATTTTATTTATGGCGTTATTGGTCAAGGTTAGTGCTTTGTTTACATTAGTAAAAGAGAAACGGAACAGCCACAGATAATTTAGCACTGAGTAGAATATGATGTGTAAAAGTAGATTGTTCATTCAATAGCGAATGTGATAGTTAATCTGGTTACAAAGATATTATAAAAGTCACAAAGCATACTTGCATAATCATTATATTCTGTTATTGGCCTGTCACCTACCTAATTGAAGGACCTGACTGTGTGTCAAATTTAGTGCAGCTGTGGTCTAGAAGGAATAACACTGAACTGAAAATGGGAGCTTTACATGCCTGCCGAATAGAGTTATTAAAATGCAAGTATAATTTGCAAATGTAATGCCTCCTTAGCAATATGCTAATTATATTTTCAAGTTAAACTTTTTGATTATAAACCATTGTAGACCCAATTACATTATACATTTATGTTAAACAAAATCAGAAGAAATAGCTTGTGATAGAACTCAAAAAGGTGCTTTTAGAGACAAGAAAACTGTAATAAGTCCTCATGTGATGGTGAACTATAAAGCCAGTCAGATGGGGCAGTACAGCCAATTTTATAATTTCGCCACCTGGGCCACAACCCCCTATCCAATAAAAAAAGTGAAATGTACATTTCATATTAAAAAAAAGCATGGGGTCCCCCACAGAGCATACCAGACCCTCTTATAGCAAAGGGTTTGGTATGCTCTGGAAAAGGGGGGACAACAAACAGCATGGGGTCCCCCCAGAGCATGGCAAGGGTACCAGGTGGGAGAGCTTACCAGACCCTGTGTCAGCTGGGGGTGTGGTAAGCTCTCCCACCAGGTGCCATACCTCAATGGAGGAGAGACCCCTTTTAAAGGTAAGGGGTGTCTTCCCCACAACAATGGCCAGTCATTGTGCGGGCATGGGTAGGGGCTCATTGAGTATCTGGGGTTCCTCTTTATCAAGATCCCACTCCTCTCCCTATTTAATGAGTACAGAGGTCCCAAGGAGCTCTTACCAATTTAGAGGGGGTTTGAAAGGCAAGTCCTAGACACCTTGAAAAAATACTTTTATTTCGATTTCTGTCATTCCGCATAATTACCAGAACAGTACTTCACTGTTGTAAATCCTTATCTTCCCACAGAGGTCCCACAAACAGGGGTCTCTTCCCCAAAGGTTCAGTGATGATCTGTGTCCCTCGTTGTCCAGTGACCAAATGAAGATTCAGAAGCCCGATGGATTGAAAAATACCTGGCCGTTCTTAAGGTCTCTGTGCATGTGCATTAACCTTATATGGGGATACTGCACATGCGCACAGACTGACAGTTAACTGCAGAAACACATATTAAGAATCAGTGTATTTTCCCCCAATTTTTTATTTTAAGCTCAATTGGACAGGGTGTTCTTTTAAAGCTAGCCAGACACGTACCAATTTTTGCTTCACATTACATTTGATATTACTACCGCATAGTGTGATTGATTAAAAACTGATTAATTCCTTTCCTAAGCACTCTGCGCATGCTTCATAGTACCATGGAATACAAAAAAAAAATGGAAATATCAAGAAAATCCATCAGCTACTAAACCATCAACTGAAATTTACCAACATGTCCTATCACTGTTTGATTGATTTCATGTTCTATTTTCATCACTTTTGATCGATTGATACAGGTTAAATTTAATAAATGATCAAATTAATCGATCACTTTTTTAAATTGATCGAACTTAAAAATCTAACTGTGTATGGCTGCCTCCTGTGTCTAAAGGTAGCCATACACTGGCACATTCCTGACAGATTTTTTTGCCGATTGACCATCGCGTGCGTTCCTACCAATCGTCTCGCAGTCGAAAATCAAGTGCATGTCGGATTGCACGGTGATCTTATGTGTTGGTAGATTCCCGGCCGCTTTCCATTACTTTGGATGGGGACGACAGTCCAGCACACACCGATCCTCATCACGCTGCAGTCTGTCCCTCATTTATTGAGGGAGAATCTCTACGTGTATGGCTACCTTTGGTTTGAACTTGTCTTATTCTTGTATGCATTTCAACACCCATTGAGTGTACAGTTGGGGTAATATGTTGCCACTTTATCAATAAAAGTTAATAAGAATATTAACATTATCAAAATTATAATATATATCAACTTTATTTTACCAAACTGAAGATATTAGACATTTGAATTGTGTAATAATTACTCATCACAACATAATTATACTTTCCACTTCAGATTTCCAAGAGTACTGGAGAGGGACTGTAAAATTCAACAGGCATGTGGAATTTCACTGAACTATTTCTTTATATGAGCAGTCTGTTATAAATCCTTATGGGGGGCACATTCTATGTAATCCTTTTGTATTTAACGTTTCTTAAGTGCAGCCAAAATGCATAGGCATCTTGCCAAATAATATTTATAATGGTTGTTTTTTATTGCAATATCTTTATATTACCTGTTTTCCTAAAAGTACATTAACATAGTCTTGTGATGCATGACATATGTCAGAAAGGTCATGTCCTTTCCTAACTAGAACTTGCCAACCTCTGTAACTGGCTGATCATGTGATCTCCTCTAATGTGCATTAAAAAAATAAGATATACAGTTTAAAAAAGAAATGAATTGGAAGACGACAAACCATTTTTAAATATCATTTAAGAGAATTGATGTGAATATCTTGTGAATTGGAAACAATGCAGAATAGTAAGAATGTTTTTCTTAATGTGTGTTTTAATTTTGCCAAACGGGAAGTGAGGGAAAATCCGATGATGAAAAAATAAACAAGAAACTAAGCTGACTTAAGGCCCCCATACACGTGTCGGAATTGCACCGGATCCCGGCACGATCGATTCCGGGCGCGTGCACGCGAAACGATCGTGCCGGAATCGCATGCAGCCCACCTGGTCCGATCGTTCACGTCCGATTGATCAGGGGCTCAGAATCGGATCCGACGGAGAACCAACGTGTTCCATCAGATTGATTCTCCCCAGATCAGGGGGAGTTGCCATTTGTGAGGTGGACAATCAGACACGGATCCGTCCCGGAATCCGTTGGACAAGGTGGTATGCTGCGATGGATACTCTTAATTGGCCGATTGATCACACCTGCGATTCCCGGCAGAATCGCCGGAATCGATCAGATGATGAATCGATTGCACATGGAATCTGACACGTGTATGGCTAGCTTAAGAGTCTAGTGTTTACCAACTTAACAAAGCAGACAACCAATAAAAGAATCTTT
Source organism: Ptychadena robeensis (assembly GCA_036250615.1). Classification (NCBI taxonomy): domain Eukaryota; kingdom Metazoa; phylum Chordata; class Amphibia; order Anura; family Ptychadenidae; genus Ptychadena; species Ptychadena robeensis. Next base: position 113,175,254 of record CM070036.1, read on the forward strand.
CCAAAAGAACTGCAGTAAAAGCTTACAAGAGATCTAATCCTACCCCCTCCCCAAAAAAATGTTTAAATCATTAAAACATTGCAGTATCGAGGACCCTTGAATATTGTATTCTGAGTAAACATTTAATAAAGTGTTTAGGTATCACTATCTTTACCAGGATAGCTCTAATAGTGTCACTCTCCTGCTGGCACAACTCCTGTTTCTAGTGTTTCTGACCCCTCAGGACAGTGCCAGCAGCCTGCTCCCACAAGAGGGCGCACACTTGCACGTACTAACCCGTGCCCTCTCGCAACACCAGGCTCATCACCCCTCTCCCTAAGACCTCTCACCAGTGGTTTGCCACCATGTGCCAGGGCCTCCAATGTACCTGGACAGCGTCCACGCTCCCGGTATCTCCGCTCTCAGTCCCGCTCACGTGGTCCTATCTCTGGGCGACTACGCTCTGGTGGGTCTGTTTCCCATCTTCCATAGGAGCGCGCGCGCACATCCTTGCTCCCTTTATCTGTGGCTCCAGGTTGGTCCTCGCCCTGCTCCCTCCACCCACAGGGCGGGGACTAGTAACAGTTAGGGTTTATCAGGCAGCAGTCTGTTCATTCACATTGCTGCTTGATAGGGTTTCAAACCCTGTCTACTAGCTCCCTGTGTTTCCCTCAGCCTGACTCCTGTCTCCAGACAAAGACTTGTTACCTTGCAGCTGATCCCCTGGTTTCCCTGTTCCAGCTAACTCCCTGTCTACCAGCTCCCTGTGAATCTCTCAGGCTGACTGCAGTTCCCTGGCAAAGACTCGTCACATGTTCTAACTGGTTCCCTGAATTCTCTGTTCCAGTTTACATCAAGGTTCCTCTGTCTACCCGTGTCCACACACTCCTACGGCTGTTTACTTCCCTGGCCTGTGTCCCTCCAAGCTGCTCCTCCTAAAAGGGGATTCATCATCCGTACCATCTACACCCCCAAGGTGGGGCCACCTGGGGAAGCAAGACCTGGCACTGGCTGTGGGAAAAGTCCACAGGGCCCCCTCAAGGGACCCTGCCTATCTCCCCCTCAAGGGGGGCTCTGGGGGAAGACCTCCAGTTGCTTAGACCCCTTGCTCCTAGGTGCCCTAACCACCAGCTCTACACCACTGGGGGTGGATCGTAACAAATAGAGCTTCGAAAAAGAAAAGGGGGAGGGTGTTAGAACTGATTTGGGAGTGGTCAGATACTATAAATGAGTGGTTAATTAGTAGAATGGTAGGGCTGATTTATGGGATATGGGTTGGTGTTAATCACCTATTGGCTGCTGGTATAATTCCAGCAATATTTGGAAGAATAGAGTCTATGGAGAGATTTGTGACACTTTCTACATTTAGTACAGTTGGCGCTGGTGTCCAGGCTCAGGTATGGTCTCTATATGAATATTTTTGCTAACAGAAAAGTGAGACCTTAATTTGTTTATGTTCACATCATCAACAATACCATACAACAACTTTTTAACCAATTAAATTCACCCGAATATCTTCTTCAGGAAAATCAATTGATAAGGTCTTAAGCTAGCCATACATGCTCCCTCCAAAGATAAGGTACAGACTGCAGCATGATGACGTCATCACGCTGCAGCCAGCCCCTCAAAGGATCGGCGGCATCCTTTGTGTAATTTACCAACATGTCGGATCACTGTGCGATCCGACATGTGGGAGATTCCTGGTCGATCTCACCAGATTTTCCACTGGGCGATTGGCGGGAATGCGCACATTGGTCGATCAGAAAAAAAAACATACCAGAGTATGGCTACTTTTAATCCTTTATTGTTTATAATTGTGGAGTGGGCCATTTGGCATGAATATAAAAAAAAAACCCTCTACAAGCCTATTCTTTCTTGGTAACCCTTATGTAATCTAATTAACAAAACCAGGATTGCCCACAATTTTTTGAGTTGGCTACTTCTTTATTTTGACAAGCAAAAAAATGGGCACCCCTGATCTATAATGTGCAGCTCAACTATTAACTGCAAAGAGCTGGTATAATGAAAACCACATGTTTGCCAGCACAGAAGAATCATCCAAATCTTTATTTTGCAAATAATACTCAAAACCCAGGGCAGTGTTAGCTGCAAGAAGGAAATCATGTTGATAACAGCATTTGATTTCACATCTTTAGCTTCAACTGCCCGTGCTTTATACAATAGCACTATTTTAGTGCAACCTCAATTTGATTTATGACATTTTGTAAATCAGGCCCCTGACATAATTGTTTTAATTAATTTCTGTTCCAGCAATCAGCACAAGCTTTATAAAGGAGAACTAAAGGGGAACTATGGCCAATGGAATTGTTACCATTAATGGAAATCCAATTATAAAGATCCTGTAAGACTTAGAGCCATACCAAGGTCACCTATCAGTAGAAAGTTCACAAAGTCAACCGACCCAAAAAACATCAGCCAAAATACACCAATTGCAGACCAAAACCACAACACCAAGAGTAGGGTTTTATATTATTAATCAATCAATCAATCAATCAATCAATCAATCAATCATCTGCTTGCTTTCTTACAATGCTTGTCCTACTAAAAACACACTTAATCATTACTCAATATGTGTATTATGAATTTATAAAACCAGAAGCATAATATCATGGCAGTCCAGCAATAAGTATTACAATTCATGTACTAAATGATTCAAATAACATTATGCAATTGTGAAAATAGTACAATTGTCTAGATTGAAGACAAACATATATCAATCACTAAGCTAAAACCAAATGCCAAAACACATTTTCTTTTCAAACCACAAGGCAGGGAATCCAAATGTTTTATCCACAAAGTTTTCTCTGTGTTCTTTATTTCATTTTATCATCACATCTAAAAAAGGAAAGGATTCAAAGGATTCAAGTATCAATGGTGAAACCATATGCCTGTTTACTATAAAACAAGCAGGGACCTCCTGATCCATCAACTTATTGCATATTGTTGAATTTTATGATTTAAAATACACTCCATTACATGCAGGGTAGGGACGCCCACACAGAGGAGACCGCAGGGGCACTTAACATAACAAAACAGAAAAACTAGCATTACAAGTGTATAATCCCCTAATCAAAAATGAATTACCTCTACGTGGATAAAACATCTATTCTCTTTTAAGCACATTTACACATTGCGTTCAAACAGGAAAAGGATTTAAGTTGCGCACATTGTGAATATGATACAATATATTGGCTCGATGGATGGAAATTCAAGAATCCTAACAGTGGTTTGTATATAAAGTGTCTTAAAAACTTAAATGAAGTAGAATTAGTGCATAATCGGTCCCTATGTCAGGTAATATCCTTACAACTCCCCGAGTCAATACTACAGGGCATTGCACAGAATTACAATAGGCAAACATTTTCTTATCTCTGTTGACAATACTAAGGAATGGTTTCCTGTTTAGTGACAGGTAGGTGCACAAATTGTTCACGCCTATCATTCATTAACATGTATCTTTCTTGTGAACTAGCCCCTTCAGTATAATGTGTTCCCAATGGAAATGCATATGTGTTTATGGGACATTTTACAATGTAGGTTGTGGCTGGGATCTTTGGATATGTCTGGTACCCCAAGCTACTGCTTAGGTTATCCAGGGAATGTTTTTCCTTCAGTTTAAAAAACCATAACATCTGAATTGACCAATAGACCAATAAATGGACAGGTTTAATTCTTATTATTGACTTTGAAAGTCTGGTTTTTGTTTTTTAAACAGGTTTTCTGTTTATGTGGATACACAGCATAGTCTGCATTGGTTGTGTCTGGAAATCAGCAAAAGCAGGTAGTCCTCTCAATAAATTCCTCCATCCCAAAATGAGTGCATGTATATTCTTGCTTCTTCATTATTTATCATATCTGTTTTTCATGCTGCTGCTTAAAGTGAGCACAAGTATTTCAATTACATTTAAACCTAAATATGAACATGCATTTTCTCTCCACCATTTTTCTAGAACATTTATTAGATGTTCAACACAACCCAAGGTTCTCAGGGACTGCGTAGTATATCAGCACAAGTGTACCGCTAAAGTCCCTGAGAACTCTAGGTGTGTTGAACATCCAAGGGACCTGTTCTACAGAAATAAGTATGTCAATATTTATGTTTACATTTTATTGAAATACTTGCCCAGACCATGGTCTAGGGATGTGCTCACTTAAAGCAGCAGCATAAATCACATACAAAATAATGAAGAAGCAGGAAATTACTTGCAATGAAAGTCTTTAAGTACATTTTTCTCTCATGGATGATCAGCACTATAGAGGCATCAACAAATCCAACAAATGATATAGTTAGAGACACAGTGCCTTAGATGTCATACTGCAAGTATACAGCTATAAATATGAACCATAAATATGAACCAGAATATGAAATAGGAGTAATTTTGGATAAGATGAAGATTTTTCACGCTAGGCATAATTAGCATTTTTACATGTTCTACAATAGTGTTGAGCAGCATATGGTATATTCGTGTTCGCGTAATTTCACGAATATATTAAGTAACATTTGAAATTCAATTTGGCTGTATTCAATTGCCTTTTGTAGCCATTCACAATTATTTGCAAAGATTCGCAAACCAGATTTACAGCTTCTGTTCTTCATTCTGTGATCTTAGCCAGTATGAGCACCGTGCGTATTGCGTTTATCCATATGCAATGCGCACAAATATGCGTGATGTATGCCGGTAAACAATGTTGAAGCATAATATGACGAATATCCACCAGTGCGAATTCTCGAATGCTGCATATTCGTCCATTATATTTGAATTTCAACATTATTCTTTAAAATAATTATATTGCAAATCTTCACCTTTTAGTAGTGATGGCCGAACTGCCCATTAGCAGCGAGATCCCGCCGCAGGAAGAATATTTCACTGAAGACCGGGTAGAGAACCCGGTCTTTCAGTGAAAAACCGGCTTGTAAACCCGGATGTGAAGTCAGTGACGTCACATCCGGTTAGCACAACCAGGAACTATGCGTTCCAGGTGCCGGATGTGACGTCACTGACGTCACATCTGGGTTTTGCCTAGAGGCGGGGAATTTGAATCTGTCCGCGAACGGGCGGACGGTGGACTTTTTTAAAAGTCCGCTCCGCCCGTTCGCGGACGGACACGGCGGAAGTTCGGCCATCACTACCTTTTAGGTTCAGGCTCACTTTAGGGTTCATCCACCGATTGCACAAGAATAGATTAAGAATGGTACATATGGTAAATCCTACTATGGGACCAAATTGGATATTTGCATAAAAAAACCTCAATGAGCATTGTTAGTTTTACGAATGGACCAACAAAATTTCTGTGTGCAAGAATGACCTTTTTTATTGGCCTTCTGCTGTCACCAACTGCAAACAGGTACTGATGCATCTGAAAGTCACAATATACTTGGAAATTTTTCTTGAAATGATACATCAACACAACGTTCACTCTCAGTTTGCTTATTTAGATTATTCTCTGTTTAGTTTATCCAAAAACAGATGGCTCATGGATGGATGTCACTTCACTGGTATTTTAAAATGAAGCACTTCTTTCAATCAACATCAGGAACCATAGTGGAAGTGATGAGAAGGATGTTATTGTTTATAAGCAAAATGTTTTAAAACCAGCGCAAACCCCAAGAGCAAGACTGTTGCTATTTAATAAAACAACATAAATGAAAAAGTCACAAGGTACATCTGACTTTTGTAAATGTCTGAGGTTTAATTGGCTGATAATTTGTTAATGACATTTTTTAAACCAAAACATTACTATTTTTAGACCTAGTGACATCATCATTATGAGTCTGTGTGCAGGAATAGTGATGGTCAAACATCGGCCACATCCGTTTGTTAACAGGCAGATCAGACTTTTAGAAACACTTTTTGTTAACATCTGCCTGTTCGCAGGGAACTTCAAATTCCCTGCCTGTTTTCCGGGAATTTGAAATGGGAAACGTACAGTTCTGTGTTCCAAGTGCCAGAAGTAACGTCAGTGAGGGAGGGTTTTTTACCTGATTTTTCCACTATAGACCAGGGTCTCTAGTGAAAAAATTCTGCCTCCAGATGGATCTTTCCACGCCTGATCTGGCCGGCGGAAGAAAAAGTGAACGTGCCATGTTCGCCACAAAATGTCCGCCTTGCGACATTTCGGCCATTACTATTCCGGAAGGTCATGGCTAATGGATGGAACCAGTAGACTGCTGTACATAGCTTCATGGGGATAGTAATCTGTAATTAAGCCATCTTAAGAGCCTCCATGATCAGGACGATGAAGGATTGCAATCAAATAATGAAAGGGGTGGGACAGGTACAGCAAATTTAGGAAGATGATGTTATCAGTTTATTTATTAGTAAATGAGTCACTTTGTGACTTGCTATGGCTTCTAATGTACACATGTGTTTCAGCATGAAAGCAAAGGTACAAAGTATAGGCTATAGTAGTGACCATGAACTTTGAGAAAAAATACAACGGGGGTTCTGGCTTCTATGTCTTTTCTGTCCTTCCACCAAATATTAGGTATGCCCAGACATAACTTCTTAAACAGCTTGTGGAAGAATACAGATTTCTTTGCACCATAAGATTCAGGGGTTGTCTTATGGTGCAAATACATTTTCCATCTGCCTGACCAAGGAATAAGTTAGCAGGGAGGTGGAGGAGGTGTCAGATGGAAGATCCACCCATGGGTGGGAAGGCATGGGAGTGCAAGGGTCCTAGGTTCAAATCTGCATGGAGTTTGTATTCTCTCAATCATGGGTTTCTCCATGGCTCTCTGGTATTCTCTACACTCCAAAAAGAACTACTGATAGGTGTATTGGCTTCCCCCAAACAAATTCCCTTTGACTGTGAGACATGTCATTGACTGTATTAGTTACATGTGAACATGGTAGGGGCATTAGATTGTTAATGCAGGGATCTGCTTCTCTAATGACTTCAGTTAGCCAATTAACGGTATTACTTGAACTCCAAACTCTCTATATTTATCGATGGCTAACGCGGTACAACACTCTACTGTAGTTTAAATAGATACCTACACAAGTTAAGGCTATTGTTTTTTTTTTATCTCAGAGAGCTTAGAGGTAAAACAAAACCCTTCAGTGTCAGAATTGAAGTTTTTTGTTCTCCGCTAAACTCTCACCTATTAAAAAAGGTGTTGACTCCTTTATTACAAAGGTCTGCCAAAGATACTCTCCACCAAAAACAAAATGAACCCTTTGGAATGGTGTTTTCCTTCATAGCACAGCTGCAGCGAGACAGAAGAGTATATCTGTCCTGAATGCAGCTGTTCCTAGCATAATCATTCCAATATCTAGCAGTGGAATGGCATTGGCATGTCAACCCAATATTATCTTAATGTCTTCACTAAGGAACAAAGTACAAAAAATACTCCATCTAATAAAAATAATGGCAGAGGGAACTCTTTAATTTAAATTGTTTTTCTTTCTTTTGCAGGTTTCCACAGTCATCATTTATATAATGTATCTTGAAACCTAACTTCCATTAAAATGTGTCACTGACAGACTTTTTAAACATTGCTGGAAAATCACTTAGTATTATTATTAAACTACTACTTAATCATCACCGTAAGAGAAATACATTTCCTTTCCTTAAGGGAAGTGAACAAATGCCAAAAATGATCAGATAAACAAATGGAAACTGGTGAGAAATAAGATGACTACATTTGTTTAATTGGGAAAGATAACATTCCTCTTTAATCGGTGAAATAAAATTGTGCAAGACTCTTAAAATGGGTTGAATTGTGACCTTTCATGTCCCGAGCAGGAATCCTTCAGAGGTTCGAACCCTTGAAAAAATATAATGTCTGAACAATAAAAAATAGAACTATCCTATAAATATTTGAACTTTATTTTTACTGTTGGTCTTTATGTATGTATTTATGATTTCGGATTTCATGCTGAAAAGACTTTGCAGCTTTTTATGTGAATGAAGTTCATGAAATTAGTTTTTCTTTCAGTGTATTTAGTAGTGATAATTAAACTTCTATAATTACTAGAACTACTCTTACTCTCTAACATATTTCTTAACCAACCTGTCACATACCTGTTAAAGTTATAATTTAATCTCTTAAAATTTTACTTACATGGATAGTTTTAGGATGGCTGACACTCGGCATCCACCCTAGAACCGGAATTGCACACATTTTGTGGGCAGTTGGGGTGGTGAACAATCACTCAAAACTGCCTCATGATATCCCTATGGGCATGTAGCCCTTAGGATGGAATGCAACCTAATCTGATATTATTAATACCTGATATTAATAAAACCTTTTTCATTCTGTTATAGTGCGCCAACATCATGTCCCTTTGCCACTTTAATGTCACTTTCTCACATTGACTTTTAATAGAGACTACTCAAATATTAAACATTTTTACATGCTAAACACAGCCAAGGCCTAAATACTTAGTCAGTGCAAAGAACCGTACCCACAGCTAGAGATGGTCGAAATGAATAAAATTCGATTCTACTTAAATTTCGAGTTTCCCAATCGAATCTCGATTCGACTGCGAAATTTTGACTTTTTTCTAGTCGAAGTCGAAAATTTGCATAAAACACAAAAAAATTTGCATAAAGCCTAAAATTTGCATAAGGTAAAAGATTCACATAAGGTGGAAAATTTGGATTTGCTGTATGAGCTATAATAGAAGAATCAGTATACATAGTAGCCGAACTTTACATTAAGAGCTGAGATTTAAACCCAATTTATACACAAACTTTACATGTTAGAGCAAAACTTATTGTTTTCAAATGTTTCCCCAACCCTTCTCTACAACTCCAGCAATTTTTGTGAGGATACCATTTTCAGAGGCTTTGCAATAAGCTGACAAAGTTAGCTAGCACCATTCGAATTTCCGCCAATGCGAATTGCCGACAATGCGAAAATTTTAAATAAAATGGCGATACTCACACATGAAATAGCGGCATGGCAAATCAAAAGCAAAGTTATTTTTTAAGTTGAAATTTCGATTTCAGTCGAAATATCAGGCTGATTTTCGACTTTTTCTGCGAAAAGTCGAAATGATCCCATCAAAATTCGACTATGCGAATTTTCGGCGAAAAAGTCGAAATTTCTACTTAAAAATTCGCACTGCGAATTTTTCGACCATCCCTACCCACAGCTTTGTACCATTGGTTCACATAGGTAGATGATATCATGCAAAAGGAAGAACTTACTCCCAGGGCCCCTTTAGTGGCCACCTTGGTGATACCTTCTGATGCACTTGAGACAGGTTTCTTAGAATAGAAATTGGCACTACATTACACCTATCACACACATTTAGTGGATTCAATATTTACCCCGCCCCGCCAAACTCCTCATCCCCTTTAAAGTTCCAGTTTACCCCGACCTCAAATTTAGATGTATCCTTTTTATTCTTTGTTATCCATTTTCAGCTCACCCATTTCCACTAAGACTAAGGGTTCCCATACATGGGTCGATGCCCGCTCGATCAGTGAATGTTCGAATACAGCGTAATTACGTAATCACACTGTGCTTGTGCGTTAGTCCATAGAATGGTTAATCGATGCGTACCACTTTGCCCAATTGATTCCCATTCGATACTTTTCAGTGCTGTACAAGTTGAGCGGATTGCCGTCTCTGGGACAGACATGCACAAACACCACCAAGCTCAGTGCTAGGATTGGTAGGACATAGAAAGCGAGAATACCTGACTGAATGGTCTTTTGTCTGTGGGTGGTCATACATTTGGGGGGGGGGCATATTATAAGGTGAAAAATACAGTATTAAATAAAGTTAATTTTATTGTTATTAATAAATATATTGTACATAAATTTAGGTAAATTAAGAAACCCCATCTTGCCAAATCCCATACAGCCAAGAGAACATGCATATAGACAGGAATAATATTCTGATTCCAGCTGCCACAAACAATAGTCAAGCTAAAATGAGGAGCCCTTTCACATTATACTTTCTGGAAGTGAAACACCCTTCCCTACATCAAATCAATAAAGGGGGATCAAAAATCAAAGCCCCTAGGGCTTCATTTTCTGAACTCCTATGCAGACATCTGTGCTATGGTTCTGTATGATCTGCACAACATTTTTGAAGTGCTGTCAACTTGTCAAAGTGGCACGACATCAGTGAACTTTGACTTTTCTTTGTACCTGGTATGAATCTTTCATGAAATAATTCCTGCAATAGACATAAAACTGATTGGAGTAGTAATGGCCATCCACATATGACTTCTCATCCCTGAAAGGGCACCAGGAATTTCCACTCAACATGTTCAACATGTATAAAATAAATTGGTAACAAATTCATAGATACATACATCTGCTGCTATTCCTATTTCCTATCTTGTCAAAAACTGTTACATTTCTTATTGGGCTCAGTCTTACATTTGACTTATTTAGTCACTTGCCCAGCTGTAATGTCACACAATTAATATTTTTTTGGCAAATGAGATAAATAGAAACATCTAGTATACAACTTTTTGTCTCTCAAGCTTTCTCTGGATTATGAGGGATTATGTAATATGTGTTACTAAAGCAATCCAAGAAAAATAAATACAATTGTAAAAAAAGTACTACAGAGATAACTATAAATTTGCCTTTAAACAGCAAAAACTTCAGAGTA
>CM070036.1:113185935-113201655 GCA_036250615.1 Ptychadena robeensis
GGTTCGCGGACATTTGCGGAGGTTCTCGTTCGCCGTTCGCGAACATCAAATTCCGGGTTCACGCCATCACTAGTTGTATTGCATCTGCTGTAATTGTGTGATGGAGCATGTGATATTACCTGTAGCTGTACAACCTTTCTTCATAGGTAAGTGGTAATGTGTGTGTACAAATTTGCTTAGTTCTTTGTGTACACTATAGGAAGTCATTTTAATTAGACTTGAGGCCATCTGCATTCCTAGGTAGAAAGGAAATTAATATGGCAATGTCAGAAGATAAAGTGTATGTAAAGTAAAGTGTAGTGAATATATATCCCAACATAGTAGCATTTATAATACTTGAATTACCAATATAGAAGGATGGCAATTGGCTAAAAGAATAATTATGACACCATTTGAGGAGAATTTGTTGTTTGGAATATAGAAGGGTTGCAACAATTTTTGCAACTAAACGTGCATAAACGCAGATATGACCCAGGCCAGTATTTAGCAAACATAAGCATTGTGTGGGGGCAAGTTTATTAAAGGATCACTGCTATAAAGCCTATGGATTGGTGAATAAATAAACTCACACAGGTTATTATATCCTAATACAGGGGTTGATTCCTGCGGCTCTTCAGACTATTTGTAGTGGCTCCCTGACTGCCGGCAAGCCACCTTCTCCCCCCACCAGTATTAACACTGGAGGGAAGCGAAAGCCTGTCTGCAGCCAAAATTACTTGCTACAGAAGCAGCTGTGCCCACTTGCATACAATAGAATGGGTAAAGCTGGCCATACACCTTTAGATTTCTCTGCCAGATTTCCTTTAGATCACATTTTGTTTTACCAAAACCATGTAATATGAGGGACTTTCTAAACCATCAAGTCTACCTGTGTTCAATCGCAGAGGACCCGGCACTACATAGTTGTTGATAGATCTAAAGGATATTTGACAGAGAGATCTAAAGGTGTATGGTCAGCTTGTGTGATTTATCAGAGTGATGCTTAATGCTCGCAATGCATTTAAAAGTGGCGTGCAGCACTACATTGTGTGTTAGAGCATTGCATTTTGTGGTAACACATGACAGGACAACACATATCATGCACATATCACATATCATGCACATATCACATATCATGCACCAAATGCTTAAAAGAAGTAAAGCCAAGAATTAACCTGGCTGGCAAAACATTATTTTCTTAAATGTAACTATGACGAAAAAAAAGTTCCTAGGTTCTTTAATAAATCAAATCCATTAATTACTGATAACTGACCGAGACACACATAGCACTATTTAGAATCCCCTCAGACTTCACGGTACTAAAAACATGCCTTTTTTGGGTTTTCTGTCCCATAAGCAATAAAAAGCTTTCAGATCCTTGTGAATGAGTGCGTTCTTTAAAGCTCGCTTCCTGGTCTCCTTTTACGCACCATGTAAAACGTATCTCAAATTACGTAATGCGAAATAATTTGACAGTATTTTCTGGCTTCATATTTTCATATAAAATATTATATATATTTATTGCTCCTTTTACAGTTGCCTAGCGGTGCTTTTTAAGGACTAACCTTTATTAAATATACTCCCTGCTTTCTTGCAAATGAAGCTTAATATACATTTTTGTTGCATGAATGGTGTAACCCTCAATGTATATTTCTGAACCCTTAGATTATTAAAGATATGCTATTTTTGTCCAAGGCCTTGAAATACTTCTATGTGAAAATGATCTTACTTGAGACTGAAGGACAAAACGGGAAGTCCGTGTGCCACAGAAGAACTTTTATAGCATGAAAGTGCATATTCAGAATGGACATTGTAAATGACAGCACACAACAAAATTTATGGAAAATGTGATGTAGATGACAACAATAAGGGCTAACATATCAGCCATATTTGATAAATAGACTGACACACCTGAACATGAAACGCACCTGCCTAGTTCTGTGCAGCTGCCACTATGTGTGCTGACAAAACAGTTCGGAGCGGTAAAGACTAGGGCTCCACACAACCTCTGAAAGTGTCTTGTGTTATATGGCATTAAAATTATAGTAGTATTGTTGATCGCAAATATTTATAGTGAATATCGGCACTTCAAGTATTCACGAAGATCTTGAATATAGTGCTATATTTTTTTGCAAATATTCGAGATTCTTTACATCAGTACCCAGCACTACTGTGCATTACGTTTGCATGATGCGCATGTACAAGTGCCGATTTGCGCAATGAGGGTTATAATGACTGGAGATGACAAATTCTTGAATTTACGAATTTATTGTGAATATTAGGTGAAATGTGCGATATTTTGCAAATACTAACATTGCCTATGTGCTCATCACTATTTAGTTGTAGGACCCATAGATCTTTTACATTGATGTTATGGCCTATATGGGTTGGACAGCAAATTGACCAGGTAGACCATGTCCGTCTCCATGATCAAAAAATAGTGGATCATTAGACCAGACCTTCTTCTTCCATTGCTTTCTGTTGCATGTATGATGATCATGTGCCCAAAATATGTGGTGGACATGAGATGGCTGGTCTCTGCAGTTAATTTCTTAATGGTGGGGAATCTGTTATTTACCACACCTACCTTGCACATGCTCCCATGAAAGGATGATTGACCTATTAACTCTGATGGAGAAGGAGAGTCTGTATTACGCTACCTTCCTACATGTGAGATGTCAGTCCTTGCATAAGTTACCCCCAATCCTGTTCTTAGTGTACATATATGAAAGACTTTATAAAAGAGCGATACATCTGTAACATGTGCTATCATGCATGACCATCCTTTTCTACAGGATTCTATATTTCCATAAACATTTATGGCTTTACCTCATATGAAAACCTTTGGACCTCAAAGCAAAAATCAGTGTATGCCTAAAAGCTACCATGACTGTATACATGAAACTAAGAAGAGCACATCGAATTAAAAGAAAAATGCAAAATAGGTTTATTTGTTTTTATATAGCATAAATATAGAATAAATAAAATACACAGATTACGAAAGCCAGCACAAAACAGGAGAAAATCACTCACCAGTAAAGGAGAAAAGTCTACAATATGATTATTTATCTTTACGTGCCTCACTCATTCTGATGATGATAATGAATGTCAAGAAAAATATTTTGTGTCTTACATGTTTAAAGAACTTTGACATTGAATATACAACTTATTTGTCCCATGTAAAAAAATAACCATGGCATACAGAAACAGAGTTTCTTTAAAGTGTACCTTTAAATATATATAAAAAAATTAACATTTACAATTGACATATATCAGTATTATGTGGGTTATATGATCCCGTTTCTATTTTGGGTTTTAAACTTCTTTACCTAACATAGCCAAAGGACTTATTGTTGTAGAAAATTCATGAGGTTGTTGTTTGAAGAGGCCCACCATGACATACTAAGACACTGAACTAAGGAATATGGCTAATGTCTTTAGGGTATAAGGCTTGAATGTAATTTGCATTTAGCCTTGGAAAAACCAACTAGTATCTTTTGTAAATGGGATGATAGGCCATATTTGTTGCAATATACAATGCACCTGAACCACAGTTTTGGTGAGAAAAACAATCACAGCATGTTCCAGCAAAGTTGACATGGTTGGGCAGGGGAAGGGATAAATTCCAACTTACTGTGATGCAGGGCTAATATATGCAGTGTTTTCTTTACATATTAGGACCATAAGACTCACAGACATTTTCCCATTGATTTTGAGGGGGGGGGGAAAGTGTGCCGTATGTGGTAATTTGTTTACATATAAGTTCTGCTCAACTTAATCTTAGTACCAAATAATTATCCCCTTGTGAGTAATAGTTTTACAGAGGTGCATCACCCCAAAAAATTTACATCAATGCCCAATAAACACATCTTAACTATATACATTAGCAATTGGGTGCTGTGGCAACCATCGATCTGGGCTATTCGGATAAGGAACACAGTGACCACACCTGGTGTATTCAATAGCTGTGGTGAGACACCCCCAGGTGCTTCTAATGGTCCCAAACATTACCCCCATTGATGTATGTAGCCACAAGATATTGTTATTAAGACACAACAATGGAGCCCACACTCTCCTATAGTTGCAAGAAATAGTATGTGAACTCCCATCCTCCCATCTACTCCATTCTTGTTAAATGTTTTCCTTATTGTTGATGTGTCAACAAAAATGTTATCATGTGCCAGATATTTCTGTAAGTCTTTAGCTGACACTCTATGATTCTTCTTTACCTCAGAAGCATTTTGCACTGTGCTCTTGCAGTCATCTTTACCGGATGACCACACAAAGGGAGAGTAGCAACAGTGCTAAACTTTCTCCCTTTGTAGACAGTCTGTCTTACCATGGACGCATAAACATCAAGGCTTTGGGGATACTTTTGTAACCCTTTCCAGCTTCAAGTCAACAATTCTTGATCCTAGGTCTTCTAAAAGCTCTTTTCTGATTCACATCAGACTTCTTTAAACCAGTAACCAGTGTTTTTTTTAAAGGGCAGGACAGCTTTCAGCAACACTCCAATATTCCCACACTGATTAGACTCAAGGTTCGCACACTCCTGGCTCCAAATAGTTATTGGAGAAGTCATTAGGCTAGGGGTT
Source organism: Ptychadena robeensis (assembly GCA_036250615.1). Taxonomy (NCBI): domain Eukaryota; kingdom Metazoa; phylum Chordata; class Amphibia; order Anura; family Ptychadenidae; genus Ptychadena; species Ptychadena robeensis. The sequence goes on from CM070036.1 coordinate 113,190,510, forward strand.
CACATACTTTTTCAACCCTGCACTGTGAATGTTTACATGTTATGGTCAATAAAAACATGAAAACATATAATGTTTGTGTAGTATTATTTTAAGCAGACTGTGTTTTTCTATTGGTGTGACTTAAAGATCAGAGCACATTTTATGACCGATTCATGCAAAACTCCACATAATCCCAATGGATTCACATACTTTTTCTTGCAACTGTATATATGGTCGTGTAGACCCCATGGGGACGAAACGTGCCGGCCAACAACATGACACTTGTGCAACATATATCGGGGATGTATTTATTATTATGCGTTACTTTAGCAGTAGATGTTGAGGTTATTGTGTAACCAGGTTTTAAATTGATCTCCTTGGAGAGATAGTCATACCTATAATAAAGACTTTTTTTATCTTTTATTGATACAAATACATTAATGGATAACTAGTGTTTATTCCGAGATGGGGCTGCGCGGTGGAGATCGTTCTAGTGGCTCGATTTGAAATCGTACGAAAACAGTTTTCTTTGGAGAAAACTGTTTCAGTGTGATTCCCCAGATGTGCCCTTTGAAGTTAACCCTCTCTCCCCTGGTGTGATGTCACCAGGTCCATCCCACCAGGGGAGAGGGGGCCCTAGGGAATTGTACTGGATACAGTGATAACTGTATCCAATACAATTCAAGGTAAAAAAAACACTAAACACATTTCCAAATGAATGCAAATGTTTATTATAAACAAAATATAAATACATACTGTTTTCAAATCTTTCATACAAAAGAAGCATTTTAGAGATTTTATCATTCAAATGATTTTTTTACATAATTGTATGTTTTAAACATTATTATATTCAGGATGTCTACTAGACCCTTGAACGAACATATTTTGTTAAGTTCCGGGCCTACAACATAAAAAAAATAAATTCAAGTCTATGGTGCGCTTTTGGTATGGAAATCTGGACCTCAGCAGAGCACTAGGGAGGTTAAAAAAAAAACTCTGGTAACTAGTGATGGCCGAACTGTCCGCAAGGTGGACAGTTCAGCGGCGAACATGGGTGTTCGCCCTCCTTCTCACCGGCGAGCAGTGCGGGTGTTCGACCCGCTCCGTTCGCCGGCAAGAAGAAGATCACTATTCTTCCTCCGGCAGGATCAGAACCTCTGTGTTCGTGCCGGAGGAAGAATCTTTTCACTAGAAGACCGGGCATAAAGCCGGTCTCCTAGTGAAAAAACCAGCTCGGAGCAGGAAGTGACATCAGTGACGTCACAACCGGCTCCCTTACCCAGGAACTATGCGTTCCAGGGTGCGTTCCAGGGCCCGGATGTGACGTCACTGACGTCACATCCGGTTTTTCCAATTCAAATTCCCCGCCAATTCCACAGGCGGACGTCTTTAGAAGTCCGACCCGCCCGCTCGCGAACAGTCCTGGCCGATGTTCAGCCATCACTACTGGTAACATTATAAAAAAAAAGTTTTGCTCTAGGAGTTTTACATTAGGTTTAAAGTCATAGATTTCTTTACTTAACTTTGAACTCAATTTATGCAACACATTATTTTCCACATCTCCATTAATGATAATACCATGTTCAGGGGGTTTCGTGACCATCTCTAATTGAACGATCCCTGGAGGAGCTAGTGACATGACTAAGGACTTTGTAAAGTGCTGTTTAATACTAAGTTTACAACCAAGTGTTATACTCCTGGCATTGATCTGTGCTTAGTCTCCATTGGGTATATTTGTATTTGGAGATCCTCATGCACCATGAAAAAATGCAAACAAAGCAGTAGAAACTCTTTAATATTGTAACTACATAGCATATTATGTGAATGCTCTATAACCTAAATGTTGTGATCGTCAGGAAATTCATATGTCGATGTTCTGGAATCCAGATGTGAGAGACAAGATTAGTGGATGGATGGGGGAAGAAGACACAAGGCAATAATTCACGCTGTACAATTAACTCTGCAGCTGATATTAGAACACATTATATAACATCCTTTGAGATGAAAAGCCACGTCATAAATATTATAATAAAAATAAAAAATTATCTGTGCCTTCAAAACAGATGTGCCCAGAGCAATATTCTCAAAGGTGCAAGATAATATTCCAGGACCGCACGACATCTCACACCGATCGGTCTGCGTACACCTGCAGAACATGACATAGTGGAATCCAATCTCTGACAAACAGCAAGTTGGTTGTATGTCATAGCTGTACATTAAATATTCCTTTTATGTACAGGCACTGGCAGGAAGGCAGGCATGCAACACAACCCCAGGCGTGTTTCTGGCCAATATTAGGATTTATACATTTCATATGCCATTTGATACACTTTCAAGTACAAATCACTTTTTTTTTTCTTCCTGTGTTGCTTGGACTGTGCATTTAAATATATGGCAAATCAAATAAGAACAGGTGTTCATAAATATTCCGGCAACTCTTACTTGATTGTGTTTTTATTATAATGGCTGTACGACTTGAAAAAACATTTGTTTAGTGTGTGTATGTGTTTAAGTGTATTGTACAGAAAAGGGGTGCAAAGCACAAATGGGCTTTAAACAATGTTTCGAAGTATATAGTAGTAATAGTAAATAGTAGTAATAGTATATTTATTATAATATATATAATAGTATGCAAGGCTAGTACTCAAGCAACCAAATTTAAACTTTTCAGCATGCATTTCAACATATTGTTCAAAATTACAAAGGCACATAAGTAAGTACACCAACGTTCCTTTATACAGCACCTTTGTTTGCAATGCAGTAAAAACAAATCCCTCATCTATTGTACTATTCAAAAGTGAAAATACTTTTTAACCAGTAACAGAACAAAAAAAATGTTTGTTCAGAGTTCCTCAGATTTGTACTTCTTCCTGTATTGCTGCTGTAGAGTTTACCGTACTTCCTGTGTCAGCAGAAGTTAGGGCAGATCCCTTTAATGCAGCCACCCAATAGTAGTAAACACTCTCAGAGGTTTTAACCCTTTTCAACATTCTCCATGAAGGGAGTAAGATGAGATTTGCATTATGGTTCAATATCTAGTAGAGATGGATACACTTCCAGTTTCTAACTTACTGAAATCAGAAAACTATATAAAAGAGCATGAATTCAGATACAGCATGGTTTAACTTTAATAGCATAAATAAAGAACATTAATTGCAGAAACTGTAAATTAGAGAAATAGGGTATTTTTTATTTCAACGTATATCTGAATGGGATGAAAAGGGACTTTTTGACATGGTATGAGTGATGGTAAACATGAAGTGACTTAGAAAAAAAACCAACAATAACAAAAAGATTCCCTAATAAGGTTGCAGCATCATAACTTTAGTTTTGTGATCTATCTATCTATCTATCTATCTATTTATCTATCTATCTATCTATCTATCTATCTATCTATCTATCTATCTATCTATCTATCTATCTATCTATCTATCTATCTATCTATCTATCTATCTATCTATCTATCTATCTATCTATCTATCTATCTATCTATCTATCTATCTATCTATCTATCTATCTATCTATCTATCTCTAGATAACTACATATATGAAGTCAGGTATCATCTGTCTGTTTAAATCCTTTATTTCCTTGCTGCCATACTTCAAAGGTGACACACTGATCTGTAACATATGCAGTACAACCTTTTGAAGATTTTTGCTCTTACAGAAAAAGTTAAATATGAAGTGAGCAGGACAATTAAACATAGACTTTTAAAAGATATATATATATATATATATATATATATATATATATATATATATATATATATATATATATATATATATATACATACATCTCAAATAATATATAGTTAATATGAGATACATATGATGTTACATAACAACATGTATTTCTAAATGGTATTCCAGCTGAGATTGGATACAATGCCTCATTGTATTTTACAGTATTATTACTTTTACTGTATGTTTTGATTGGAATATAATATTTTTTCAATAAACATTGTAATCATATGAATTTTGAAATGGGACAAATCATAAAACAATAAAACTAACTTTACCAATACCATCAATATTTACAGTACAAATAAAATAACACACCACTAGTAAGGCATATAGTGATTGTGAACTATTCAATGTAAATAGATTATATACAATTTATACCACATTTTCAGTTTGTAGTCATAGGGTTACAAAATACCCTCTTAAAATGCATATTTGTTAGCTAGTCTGCTATCTGTTTCGCAAATTTAAATTTGTTGCAAAAGGTTTTCATGTTTGGTAAACGTATTCCTTGAGATGTACCAGTAAATTCTTAAGTTGAAAATATCAGGGCATTATTAATAACTTATTGTAAATTATATCACCTTAAATAAAGATGTTTAGATAGTAATATTTTTGGTATTATTTTTACTACTATAATTCAGTAGTTATTATTCTTATGTCATGGTGGTGTAGAAAAAACAAACTTTTTTAGCTACTGTAACCATAACAGTGCTTTATATCATTGGTTGATATTTATTGGACATACATATATATTATCATGTGTAATAATAATAATAATTATTATTATTTTTGTTTAAATATTTATAATGTATATATATATATATATATATATTTAAATGTTTTAATTTATATATGGTCTCTTAAATATTAACACAGTACACATACAAACTTAAAACCCCCCAACATAAAACAGAGATGATAATTTAAAACTGCCATGTGAAGTTTAGACATTTTGTGTTATATATAAATAAATAAATAATGAAAACATATACAAAGCTACAAAATGTTATCTATAGGTATGGACATAAGTAGACTCAACATGAAAAAAAAATAGAAGGAGTCACATAATAGCATTAGGATTATTTAATGTTTCTACTGTTCTGACTGTTTACATTTTAGGAGAAAGTGTTTGAGAAGGAATCTGAGACAAAAATGTCCAACTGAAAAAATCTCAACAGTAAATATTCGTCTAAACCCAAATTCAATAAAAGACAGAGGGGAGCAGACGTTGTAAGTTTGCCAGCAATTGTACGTTTTTGCTTTCTTTTGGTCTCGTTCCTTTTGTCTTTAGTATAGTCTGGCAGGGGTACATTTTATACATGTTGTCTCGGAAATATTATATCTTCTTTAACTAAGTTTGCTCTGTTTGTGGTTTTAGCATTCCATTTACGTTAGACAAATAGTCCCTTATCCCCTTTAAAGTAACAGATAAAGGACTATCTTCATTAAGTGCCACTGGGAGGCTGGCACCACGTAAGCTAATCAAGAGTTTCAGCAGCTTCATATCCAAAGGATGCATCAAGTTCAAAGAAGGTTGTGACATCCTGCTCGGTGTAGAGTTTCATGTAAAGCTAGTAAAACTGCCCAGAGCTAAACTGAACTTTTAAATGTAATTTTCTCTGTCTTTCCAAAGACATAAGGCTTCGTAAAGTAAGCACTTAGCTTTTTAACAGCTATGTTTTATGCGACGATCACAGTAAAGGCTCCATAAAAGAAAATTCTCAAGTACTAACATTAACAACAACTTATTTTAGATGTAACATCTAGTCTGCTGTTCTGTAGACATATCTACACATATGTGTAGTTGCTGTTAGGTTTTTTTACATGGAACTAGTTAGGAAAACCTTCATGACCAGCTATATAATGTACTGTAAGCTTGATGATCTTACTAGAGAGACACAATTCAATTTGCATGTCTCCACCCATAATGGGTAAAAGATACAATGCTGACGTGTTTATCCTATACCTATAATAGGTCAATGATCTGATTTGTTGCAAATGTTCTTGTAGGGGGATCTCCATACAACAAGCATACAATCATCCTCAAGAAAAACCTTGAGTCATGCGGAATTAAATAATTAGGCTATGGATTAGGTTATGGATGAACATCGGACCAAGGCTCAAATTCTTTTGCATTTAGATGGTGTTGATTTATGTAAGGTTTGGGTTCAAGGTATTTTATATTTGTGTGTTTGTTTTTGTGTTTTTTTGGTTACTTGGTGCATTTTTTTACTTTCTTATATTAGGCTTTCTTTACAATTTATGAATTCAAGGTTTGGGTTTAGTAAAGGGATCTTCTGTAAACCTTAGGAGAAAAATGAGGTCCATTATGCTTTAAAAACTACACTTACTTCACCTTCCCAATTGACTCAATTGCAAGCATGGCAGGATGGATATGGAAGTACTAACCTTCAGTTCTGTTTCCCTCCATTTTGAAGCAAACATTAACTAAGCTATGTGTGATTTCATTGATGTCATGTTGTACATAACTAAATCTTATTTTACTACTATCATCTTATTTTGATGAACAGAGCTGTTGTTTGTGGATTCTCTCTTTAATGGAGGTTGCCATCTTGCTTTCTGCATAGTCTAAATTTTGAGCTGCCTGGTTCACATTGGTATTTGATCATGCAAATTATAAGTAAATATAATAATGTATAACAACTTACTCACCTCCCTTCCGCACTTACATAAAAAGAATCATCTGACTAAATGAATGTTTATGTAAACATTTAAACATAATAGTTTACGTGTTCAGATCGATAGGCTCTTTTAAACACGAGACGGCGGACGCTTTCTTAAAAAAAGATATACATTTTTCCACAATGACACATGGATACTGCAGAATTTAATCTCATATGGAAATAATAGACTATAGTCCAAAATTGTTTTAAGCCCAGAGAATAACTTTCGCTAGTGCTTTTTGTGTGCAAAACATGTCAGGTAAAATATTATGGTGAGATGAGAGAAGCCATTGCATATATATGCCACATTATTCCTTCAACAAATAATCCTCCCAAAAATTATAGATTTATATAGGTTTAGGAATCCTCCCAGCCACTCACATGATGGGGTCTAGTAATTGGTTTCTCATAAACCAAGTAGTGCTTTGATTGAAGTTGCAGGATGTGTGCATTGTAAAATAGAAGAACATTGTCGGCAAAGCTGTAACACCAATATTACTGATATTTATATATATATACATTGCAAAAAAAAAGCCACCACCTGCATTTAACTAAGCAAATATACAAGCCTCCTATTTGATAAAACTGCATGGGCGATAATCTTTTAATATGGTCATTGAATTAGGTCAGCTGTCTACCTGAATATACTGAATGACTAGGATATTCCATCAATGGATGTTTTCTTCCCTGACGGTACGTGCATATTGCAAGATGACAATGCCAGGATTCATCAGGCTCAAATTGTAAAAGAATGGTTCAGGGAACATGAGAGATAATTTTCACACATGGATTGGCCACCACAGAGTCCAGAACTTAACCCCATTGACAATCTTTGGGATGTACTGGAGAAGGTGATCAGACTTTACCATCATCAATGCAAGAGCTTGGTGAAACATTAATGCCACGCTGGATGGAAATAAATCTTTTGGCATTGCAGAAGCTTATGGAAACAATACAACAGCGAATGTGCGCCATAATCAAAGCTAAAGGTGGTCCAATGAAATATTGCCAGACAGTGTATACACAGTTCAATATACAGTGGTGTGCAAAACTATTTGCCCCCTTCCTGATTTCTTATTCTTTTGCATGTTTGTCCACACACAAATGTTTCTGATCATCAAACACCATTTAACGATATAGTCAAAGATAACACAAGTAAAAACAAAATGCAGTTTTTAAATAATGGTTTTATTATTTAGGGAGAAAAAAACTCCAAACCGACATTGCCCTGTGTGAAAAAGTAATGTGCCCCCTGAACCTAATAACTGTTTGGCCACCCTTAGCAGCAATAACTGCAATCAAGCTTTGCGATAACTTCAACGAGTCTTTTTCATGCCACAACACTCCAATAGGATTCAGGTCTGGACTTTGACTCGGCCATCCAAAGTCTTCATTTTGTTTTTCTTCAGCCATTCAGAGGTGGATTGCTTGGTGTGTTTTTGGGTCATTGTCCTGCTGCAGCGCCCAAGATCGCTTCAGCTTGGGTTGACAACAGATGGCCGACATTCTCCTTCAGGATTTTTTGGTAGACAGTAGAATTCATGTTCCATCTATCACAGCAAGCCTTCCAGTTCTGAGCAGCAAAACAACCCCTGGACCATCACCCTACCAACCATCCTAATATTTTACGTGTTGGGTATCAAAAAGTGTTCTTTTTGCTTAAAATGCTGTGTGTTGGCTCTATACCAACAATGTAATGGGACCTACACCTTCCAAAAAGTTCACTATTTGTCTCGTCGGTCCAACGGTATTTTCCCAAAAGTCATTTGTTGGCAAGCAGTTGAGATGTTTTTTTTAGCAAATTGAACGACCTTCATGTTCTTGTTTGCTTAACAGTGTTGTGCAACCTTGGGATTGCTTCATGCAGGTCGGCGTTTTTGCCACGGCAGCTTTACAATATAGAAGAGCGGTGAAGTCTCATGAAACAAAAACGTGTGCGAAAACACCCACCACCCCCCCCCCCCCCCCCCCCCCCTTTTTAAATTGGAGGCAAGTGAGGCCTGCATGTGCTTTTAGATGTTTGTCCGGGTTCTTTTGTGGCCTCCTATCGGATGAGTTGTGTCTCTGCGCTCTTGGGTAAGTTTGGGTTGGCCGGCCACCATCCTGGGAAAAGGTGGCACCACATGTTTCCATTTGTGTTGCCATTGGGGCTAGATGGCTCTCCTGTGGTTCGCACTGGAGTCCCCAGAGCTTAGAAATTGGCTTTATAACCTTACGGGCAGCCGGTTTCGATCTCATATTACTTTTGTTCAGCATGGGTTCCTGAAGTGCTGGGGAACTGGGCATGAGTCTAGCTTGTGAGGTGCTTGGGGTCTCGTCTCGGTGACAGACGGAAGCAGCTTTATGTAAGAGGATTTCGTGAGGTCCAACAGGTTGGTGGCAGTAAGCAGGCCTGGGGGGTGACGACAGAAATTGAACGCCGGGGGATAAACCACAGTTAAGTTATTGTGTGGTCACAGGGGGTCACATCACTTCGTTTCAACACAGGGCATGTAGATTTGGAGTATTATGTGTAAACCTTCATTATAAAACTGCATTTGGTGGGGCAATGATGCTTATCTTGACTAATAGATAACAAAAAGGGTTTGTTGAGGGGGTGAGCTTAAACATATTACAAGAGGTGGAACAAACATCAAAGAATAAGAAATCAGGAATGGGGGCAAATCGTATTTGCACACCATGCTATATACATATATAGTATAATATATACCTATACAAGTAAACAAGTGCCCATATGAAGTTGAATCGAAACGTAAACTGATGTTAAGGAGATCATTTTGAAAAGGTGACAATCATCCCAAAACGTGATAGAAATGTAGAATGGAAATTTTTTTGGGTCATTTCAAAATCAATTTATATGTGAACAGATTATGGAGTATCCACACTCCTTTATCTTCTTCACTGGAAATAATTGAATAAAAGGAAATAGTTTTGCATCTACAATACTGGGGGAGAAAACTATTGATATTATTATTATAAGGCTAGAGCTACACTTGCGCTAAGATTCCTGTGTTGAATGCAGGGATTCTAGTGCAGGGCAGAAGCCCACCATTGATGCCAATGGATTATGACCAGGCTGCCTACACAGCAAGTCATAGTCCACGTTCCAACAGTCCAAGTTTCCGTTGTGTTAATGTTGATATCAATGCAACAGAGGCTTGACGTATGATGTGTAACAGAGGCTTGACGTAAGCCCATTGATTTAAAGGGGCCGAGTTATCAGCTGTGCTATGTAGCATGGCCAATATTGTGGCGAACAGGTCAGGGGCTTGCGCTCATTGGATGCGCTAATGTCAGCACATCCAAGCGCATAGTGTAGCCCTCCCCTTATTATTATAAGACAAACAGGTTTATTCATTCATATACTAAGTTAATTTACAGTTCCACTGCATACAGACATACAGAGCGCTGACTGCGTACAGACAGAAATGTTATGCAATGGGCCAGACAGAGATGAGAAAGCAAAACAAATGGTCTTTAATCTCCCCTTGTGGTTAAGTATACAAAACAAAAACATCACAGTCCACTGATCTATCCCATTTCTATCCACTTAAGTTGGCCTCCAGTGTTTTACAACTACTTAACATTTTTTAAAAGACAGGCAAATGATGCAACAAAAACAACTAGTGGTAAAACGTCTGACTATTCCTGATCCAAGATCATCTGTGGAACCTGACCCAAGAATAGAAATGGGGAGGAATTAAGCTCTATCATTCACACATGTATTTATTTTCTTCCAATCAAAATGAGAATGAGAACAGTTAACATATTTTTGAGAGTCATAAGTACCTTATTTTTTGTCTGATAAGGAGCTGATAACATGCAGATTTGGATTTTGGTCCAATTGTTACCTAACAGGTCATTTATTTTTTATTTCAGCTAGCTGACTTTATGAAGTTATTGCTGAGGCCCTGAATATGATATCATTACCAAAGTGGTGCACAAATGGCAGTATTGCAATTTATGTAGCAATAAATATTTAAATATTGCTTATTTTTAACTTCCTGTGCGATTAGACCACAGTGGGCTCACCCCAAACTAACATCGGGCATACTCACCTGTCCAGTGAAATCCCAGGGCGGTCGATCTTTCCAGGTCCGCCTGGATGATGTTATTGATGACGCCAGATGGATGGGGGGTGGGTGGCGCCATTGACCTCAATGTAATAGATTTTTACAGCAAATCCCCAGCATCAAAGAGGAAGTGTGCTGGGGCCAAAAGAGGGTACAAAATTGTGGCGAAATTCATTGTAATCCGCTGCAATTGCCCTTTGCACGCTTTTTTAAATAGTATGCCACAGGCAAACTGCCCATGAAGGTTAATGCAACCCTGCTCTAAGAGATATACATAGGTTTCCATTGTTTATTAAAAATCTTGTTGCATGTTGTTCAACTACTAATCAGATCAGCATCTGGTTATTTAAATGTTCTGGACAATCGATTCAAAAGTATTAAATCTAAAGAAGCGCCGGCGCTATGGGTGGGCCCCAGGGGGGCCAGATCTGCCCAGTCATGTTGGTGTGCCTGCTCAGCTGAATGCATCTGTCTTTCTGCTTGAGGGATGATGCTTTCTGGCAGTGAGTGGGCACACAAGCGGGGTGAGAAGTTAGTAGAGAGAGTAATCTCCCTCCAAACTTCCCACCTCGCTTGTCTGAACAATATGTGGTGCCAAAAAGCCCAAAGTCACGTTATGGCTCAGGGACATCACTTCAACTAAAATTCTGGAAGTGACGGTGCCCC
>CM070036.1:113208668-113220342 GCA_036250615.1 Ptychadena robeensis
AAGAGGATGATGTGGTCAAAATACTCATTTGCCTAATAATTCTGCACTCCCTGTACTAACAACTGTCCCCATGTTTCGGCCAACTGAAAATTATTTGCCTGGGGAGATGCAATCTATTACTATTGAAAAAGCCTGGAATAAGAATGACTGTATGTTTTGACATATTTCTGTGGGAATTATAGTGTTAGCAAACTATTGGAATAAGCCACAAAGCTGAAACAGAACAAAATGCCTAAGCATGGAAAAGAAACACTGGCTCAGGAGAGTGGACTCTGCAGTCTGTAAGGAAACACCAGAAGAGCCAAAAGAACATTGGGACCCAGGAAGGACATGAGAAGAATTCTGAGCAGAACAGGTTGAGTGGCAAGTATCCATAGAATGATCAATGTTCCCACCATCTTCCCATTGCATAGTATATTCAGCTTTGACCATAGATGTTTTTCCTTTTGCATTGTTTTATTCTCATCATTTGCTTTCAACCCGCCATTGAATAGTGTTCAGTTGTTAGAAGAAAGTACTAAAGTAACAGACAGGAAGGATGAATGCCAAAATTATAGCTCTTTTTTTTACTTGTCAAATCTTGGCAAGTGTGCCCATATCAAACTGATGTGAAATATTCCACAAACGAGCCTTACAAAAAAAATCAAAAGGCAAGCTAAAATAACAAAATAAAATAATAAACTTAGATTTTTCTCAGCAATACCTAAAGTAACAAATGTTAATTAAGTTAGTGAAATAGCAGAAGAGCAATAATTTCTGCAGCCCAAGAATTGCTGACGGGAAAAAAATGCTGGCTGAAAAAGCCCTTGAAGGGTGTAAACATGTCTGTGGTTTTTGGTGCAGACTAGTAGGAGGCTAATTGCACAAACCCAAGTTGACACATACTGGCATAAAATCAGTATCAACTTATCTGTCACCAGCTAAGTAAAAGTTAATTTTTCCTGAGTGCATAATATTTCGAGGGGAGAGCAGAAGGATAGTCTTTCACGCCAAGTGCTCTTGTTTCACATTTTCTCTAATTATATTTTAACTTTATTACTCAAATTGAATCTCTACGGTTTTTACTTCATTACATGATCTGACTATAATATTCTTGGGGTAAACTCATGGGAAATCCTCAGTATTTTGCATTCTGATCATTTGTTAATATAATTATGGTTATAAGTAGCAGATAAAAATGTTTTACTTAAGTATGATACTATAGAGCTGACCAAATATGTTAGAATCTGAGTCCTGTGTTAGGTTCACCTACAGCCATATAGCAGTATATCAAGCAGTGCTTGTATAAACAGTTTTTCCAACTTGAAAACTTGACGCACTTTGTCCATGGAGGAAACCTTACCTTTTGATATTCATCTACCTGATCATTAACAAATACCTACTACACAATTTCAGGTGCTCCTCCGTTTTTGACCTAGGGCTCTGCGTCATTGACCATTATACCCACCACTTTGTCGTCCTACCCCTTCTGGGGTAATGCTACACCTCCTGAAGAAGAACAGCATTTTTGAAACGCGCGTCAAGGTGTGTAACCACCCTTTAGAATTGCTTGCTTGGAGCCGTGGTCCTCAGGCACTTCAAGTGCCCAACGACACGAAGGCATTCGAATCAACTATTCTATGTTTTATCTAATTATTCTACGGACTATGAATTAAATTTACCCTGTGGTCAATATATGACCATTTATGTATTATTGTATTGTTGTAGAATTTTTCCGTGTTTGATACAAAAGTAAATCACCTACAAAAGGTGGCCTCAAAGTCCCTAGACCCTGCTTCTGTGCGGGAACAAAAAGTAGGTAGAGGGTTAGATTCTGTATCCCCCTCCAACCTCATTCTTTCTAATATAGTTTTTCCAACTTGAGTTAAGAAATGGGTAAACAGCCCAAATAGGATGGGCAGTCCCTGGGACTTTATTGGCAATTAGGTTTTAAAAATGTGTTCCAATCCGAGAATGGGATAAAATTGAGTTTATTACACTACACAAAATAATAATAATTGAAATGTACAGAAAATACACAATAACTAATTCAAATAAACACGTCCTGGCCTGATATACACAAAAGAGTCTGAAAAGTTGTTTTCCCAGGTAATTTCCAACACATTTGATCCACTCATAGGACTTCCTCAGTGTCTGGGATAACTACTGTACACTTTTATGGTCAGGAGAGTGTTGCCTGGATACGTTCTATTCTAAAGTAAAAAGTAAAAAAATTAATACGACATTTATGAAGTAAACGATCTATCCCCACATACATATTTTCCTCAAAACATCTTTTCTCCCATTTCACTGATAATATCACCATTATATCGGGTAGATTCTATGTTTAGATTCCTCACCAGCTTACTGTGGATCCTGAGGTGTGTATATTAGATAGTAGATGGACACCCCCTTATAAGGGAGAAGAGTAAAGAAAGGTGGTCCTGGTGGTCTGGAAGTTGCTGGAGGAGCGCTGTGACCGATAGGGACCTGGTGGATGAGCAGTTAATCCTTTTCCACTACAAGGAGGGTAAAAGCTCCTATTCATTGTTTGTTTGCCTGGTGCCTGGGCCATAGCCTTTGTACTCTAGTTAACTTAGGTTGGGATCTAAGTTTTAGGCTTTAAACTATATATCGGAAGCATAAACAAATAAAGATGGTAAATTTTTTCGACTAGCTGACTTTGTGAGTTGATTGCAAAGCCTCTGAAAATAGTATCACCGCCAAAGCTGCTGAAGATGTAAAGAAGGGTTGTAGGAACATTGGAAAAAAAGTTTTGCCCTAGCACATGTAGTTTTTGCATAAATTAAGTTAAAATTCAAAATCGAAAATTTCGACTTTCGAAATGTTGACTTGACTTTGAACTTCATTAATGCATAAACTATTTGAGTTAGAGCCATACTTTTTTGTAGTATATCCCAACCCTTCTCTACATCTCCAGTGAGTTTGGTGACCATGTTTGGGGGCTGTGCAATTAACTCGAAATCGTTGAAATGGACACATTTTTTGGATCATCTCAAAAAATGAATTACCTGTATGGTGTTGCTTAGTTTCTGTCATTCCATCCTGTCTATCATAAGACCCTCCAAGATGTGTTCTATTCAAGGTGCTCCAATGTTGTCCCTCCAATGTTCCTAATTATATATGTGTATACTAGTGACCCTCATGGCTCTTTCAATTAAATTACCGTATTTTCCGGTGTATAAGACGACTGGGCGTATAAGACGACCCCCAACTTTTCCAGTTAAAATACTGAGTTTGGGATATTCTCCCCGTATAAGACTACCCCTGTTCAAACACACTCCAAATAAAAAACTGTATGTCTACTCTGACTTTCAACCCCCAGAAATCTAAAAATGTAATATAGTGTAATACAGTTGTATATGAAGTGAAGTTTTTGTACAGATATTTAATGTGTTCTAGCTTTAATCTCAATCTCCCTGCAATACCAATTTGTGCCACAATGCACAATGTTGCTAGTGAGCACACTTGCCGTCAGTAGCAGCCAGCTACTTTCACAGACATCGGAAAGGAGAAGGAGGGGCTGGAGGGGGATTCTGAAGATCTCTCCCTCTGTCGGCTCCTGTCAGCCAACGCGCAGCGCGGGGAGCATGGATCGGGGGAGCAGACCTCCAGGCTCCCCTAAATGGTCGGCCCGGGACAGGAAAGCAACCTAGCTCCCCACCCACCTCCCGACGGTGTTTAAGATGACCCCTGACTTTTATCTATCTTTATTATGTAGTTTTCAGACACAAACATTCTGATTATTCATTTTCAAATTCATAAGATTGTATGAAAAGAATCATGCAGACTTTGTAAGTTGCATTTGTTTGGTGGATCCGGTCCAATACCTAATCAAAGGGTAGGAAGATATCCCTGTCCCATATCACCACACACGTTTCCAGAGTTTATTTCAGTTATTCAGACTACTTGGCAGCAACCTACCTTGGCAGTGCTACCTGGCCAACAAGAGTAAAGTATTCATCGCGTACAAATCTTAGCTGGGGCATAAAATCAGCTCTGGCATGTTAAGCACAAAAGTCCAGTTCGGTGTGTATGATCAAAGCTAGTTCCACCCTACAGATTCTTCAGTTTTGTGCTCAGGTAACGTGTACCCCTAGACTGTACAATTCTCTTATATAGTTACCGGACTTTTTTTTTTTTCTTTTATAGAAAATATGAGGTTTATCATATTTCTATTCATTGTTACATTGTATTATCTCAGAACAAAACATTGCATTTACTGGTCTATCAATTATAAAATAAATAAGTTTTAAAGTACATCTAAAGTACACCCAAAACAGTAGCTATAACAACACACATTTAATATGTGTTTCATGTGAAAATATATTTACGTATTATCTTTCATATTATCTACATGTATACAGGCATTTCATATGCTACATGCACAATGCTTAACCTCTATGGGGTTGTGAACCTTCAGCCATGATGCAATATCTCCCAGGACACAAACAGCATACTAGTACATTCTTTTTGAAAACATGTATTTTAAAGAAGCTGTGGGATTCAACCTCATAGCCAGAAGCAAATTTCTAAAGATACAACAGATGTCGGCGAAGTGTGCAAAGTAAAATCCAGGTCACATAATATGTCTGCTGCAAATGTCCATAATTAGAAACAGTTTGTATTGATGCTAAGGAGAGGACTTCACAGGAATTTCACATTCTTGTTTAATGTTTCCTCTGTATTTACCCTACTAGGAAGTAAATCCAAAATCCTTACATTTCTGTAACCTCTCGATACCATAAAAGTAGTGAAAGTGACTACTGGACATGTACCAAACTCTATATTGGCAAAATATATTTAAACTGTCCCAACTCATAGGGATAAGTGATGGCCAAACATTGGCCAAGGCCTTTCGCAAACAGGTGGATCGGACTTTAGGAAAAGTCCCAAGTCTGCTTTTTCGTGGCGAACCGCTAACTTCAGTGACGTCTTGACAGAAGCCGGCAGTGTGTGTATTCTTCCCCCGGCCGGATCTTTTTTAGATCCCTTTGCAGCTGAAGTACATCTACACTATTTCTTGCCAGCAAACACCTGTACTGTTTGCCGGCAAGAAGAAAATGTAACATGCCGTGTTTGCAGCGAACTGCCCTCCTCGCGAATAGTGAACCCGGATTTTGCCGTTTGCGAACAACGCGAACTAGCGCAAAATTTGCGAACCGCGGCGAACCCGCCATTGACTTCAATGGGAGGCAAATTTTAACAAACAAAGGGGACTCTTTCTGGCCACAATAGTGTTGGGAAAGTTGTTTCAATGGGGTAAACACCTGTTCAATGACATGACAGAGGGGAATCCATGGCAAACTCCCAAGACTTTTTTTTTTCATCCAATAAATTCGCACCAAGGTTTTCTACAATGATAGTCATATGGAAAATAAAGTGTAATGAGTGATTACCCTAAGACCGTGTTTGATTGGACTTATCTCCTTTGTTATGACCCCTGCCACAAACCTGGACTTTGCATCTGTCACTGTTTCTGAACTCACTCCCTAGAGGGGGTCTTTGGAGGATTTCACCGGTCTCAGTTCTCAGGTGAGGTATCTGTGCGTTAAGTCCTGGGGAAACTGTAGTCGGGTATCCAAAAAATTGTGTTTTCATACGACAAATTATTCAACCGATCGCTTTTGGTCGATCACTATGAAGCAATCGCCTTCTCATCTGGGGGTGTGCCAACATGGCCAACACACTCATGAGGTGATCGCTCATTGTGATACGCAAGCCCTTCACCACGACAAGGGTATCGATCACAAAGGGGAAGTGCACATGTAGTGCCTTTTTTAATGCAGCCACAGCCAGAGGCCAGAAAAATTAGGCAGTACACTTGGCATAAAAATTTGTCATGTACATTTGACAGAAAAATTGGTATGGTAGCAGCCGCTGTTGTAGCACGGCCATAAAAATTGATGTTTTCCAGGCAGAATGGAAAATAAAACATTGGCGGTGAACCCTAGTTGGTGGCGGAGGATTCATGAAAGTCGGTATGCGGTATGCAAGGCATGAACAGGCCTTTTGCTAGGCAAACGTATCCCCCACTGTCAGTCCTTCGGAATCCATGCCTCGTTCATTTTAAGGAAGGTGAGGTAATCATTTTTGACCGAGGTGACTTCGCTTCTCTGTCACTATGCCGCCTGCAGCACTGAAGGTCTTTCTGACAGGACACTAGAAGCAGGACACAGGCCAGAAGTTCAAGAGCAAACTGGGATAGCTTGGCCACAGGTCAAGTCTGCACACCAGTAGTCAAGGGGTTCATCGCTCTCGTGTGTCAATATCCGAGATAGGTGAGGTAGTCTGCGATCTGTCGGTCGAGTCGTTCTCTCAGGGTGGACCCCAAGCGCTGTGGCGATGCGTAGACTTAAAAAGCTCCGCATGCCTCCCTCAACAGCACTCGTGAAGCGCCCGTCTACTTGCCGGCGCGGTCGTGGTAGCAGGAGGATTAGTGGCACCTCTTTCCCTAGTAGACCCGTTGTGCTGTGACATCACCCTTAAAAGCGGGTGTAGAGCAGATGTTGTAGCTTAGCTCAAACTGCTGCATCCTCTCAGACCATCCCAAACCGGAAAAATTCCATACTTCGCTTTATACGATCGTTCTCCTTCATCCTTTTGATACGAGGATCACTCAACAGGCAGACAACATGAAAGACCCATTTGCACAAGGATGGAGCCGAAGCTATTTATTTCCTGCTCCTCCTCCTCACTCAGTCATTGAGGGTCTTTCCTCCCCCCCAGCCACGTACAACACCACGGGTCCCAGATAGGTGACCACAAGGACCACCGTGGGAGATGCCTTTGAGGTTGGTCTTCCTCCTCCTCAAAGCCAATTCCTCCTCTGATCCTCAGACTCCTCTTCCAGCATTGCCGCAGGTCCGGCAAGCGAGCTCAAGTCTGTTCTGTTGGTGATGGTGACCATAATCTGCCTCTTCTCTTCACGCTGAT
Source organism: Ptychadena robeensis (assembly GCA_036250615.1). Lineage (NCBI taxonomy): Eukaryota > Metazoa > Chordata > Amphibia > Anura > Ptychadenidae > Ptychadena > Ptychadena robeensis. The sequence goes on from CM070036.1 coordinate 113,215,605, forward strand.
CCACAGCCTGATCAGCATCTTCGCAGGGCACGCTCCAGGAAAAAGGCAAATGGGATGAGGTTGCTGATTGTGCCTCGCTGCGACTTACAAGGTTTGTACCTCTCTCAAAAGGACATGAGCCTACAGGCTTTGCGCATGAGCGTCCAGTAAGATGGCAAAAAAATACCCAGCTCTGCAGAGGCTGTCCTAGCACCCCTGGTGATACAAATACTCGTTGACAGCTTTTTCTTGTTGGAGCAGGCGGTCGAACATGTGGAGTGTTGAATTCCAAGGCTTCGGACTGTCGCAAATCAAGCGCCTCACTGGCTGTTTCTTCTCGCCGCTGAATTTCCGAAAACTTCGCCATAAGCCGTGTAGAACACCCTGAAATGGGCACACACCTTCCTAGCCTGCTTGAGGACATCCTGTAAGCCTGGGTACGTTGCCACAACGTTGCACAAGGATATTTAACACATGTGCCATCAATCCCCAGTTGGTGCGGGGTCAGCCACTGAGCCACCTGTTGCGTAAGGGCGGACAGAGTGCTGGTCCAGTGTGGTCTCTCTGCTTTCAGGCAAGTCAGCCCCAAGCAGCGTGACACTGTCGTATCCGGATGTGGAATAGCCCCTGGGGAGCGCAGGGATGCAGATGATGTGGAGCCAGACCATCAAGAGAAGAGGACTCAGCCGAGGAGGATGGAGTAGGAGGAGTATAAGAGGTGGCAGCAGGCCTGCCTGCAAGTCTTGGCGGTATCACAACTCGGCTGCAAGAGCCACACATTCCATGCTGGGCAGCTGTCAGCAGGTTTAACCAATGCGCAGTGTACGTGATGTACCTGCCCTGACCGTGCTTTGCAGACTAGGTATCAGTGGTCAGATGGACCCTGCCCTCAACACTGTATGCCAGAGATCCATGACTTTTCCTTTTCCAACAGGTAATAAGATTGGGGATTGCCGTTTGGGAAAAAATTTTTCGACCGGGTAACCTTCCACTGCGGGTGTCCCCAATAGCCACAATTTTTTGAAGCCTCAGACTCCACCACTGGTATGGTAAAAAGCTGGCGGGCTAAGAGCTCCGTCAAGCCCGCTTCAGACGCCGGGCAAGGGGTGACTCTGTGAAATAGTTTTCTTGCGTCAAACATGTCCTTCACTGACCACCTGACCGTGGCCAGAAGCTGGGGGCTCGCTCAAAGCGAGAGGCAGTGGCTGGTTGTTGAGAGGGGGCAAGGAGGACAGCAGTGGGTGAAGTGGCTGAAGATGCTGGAACAGGAGGAGGGGGTGGCTTCGGTGTGTGTCCTGCTTGTAGCCATGTGTTGATCCCATAGGCGTTTTGTGATGCAACATCATTGTGCCTTCTCAAAGACAGTTGACCGAGGTGGGTTTTGGACTTCCCACGACTCAGTATTTTCTTGCACAGTTGCAATGGCATCGCTGCTATCAGCGGCAGACACAACCAAAAAAAATCCACAATGCTGAGCTTTGCACTGACGGCATACTGGTGGTGGCAACAGCAAGCATTGATTGGCGTGCTGTCTGGCTGCACCCAGTGCCGATTCTGCTGCCTGACTATGCCACTACTCCTTGCGATGACCTCCCCCTGCTTACAACTCATCTCCTCCTCCTCCTCTCTGTCTCTCCATCGGAACTTCCCCCTGTTCTTCTTCTCTTGTGTGGGCACCCACATGACATCCACGGACACATCGTCATCTCATCATCATCAACCTCTTCACTTCTATCTGACACCTCAGCAAAGGAAGCAGCACGGGTACAACATCACCGTCATCACACCGCACCTCCATGTTTGTAATGCTACCTGTCAGAGGCATTTCCATGTCACCTACATACTCTGGCAATAATGGTTTGCGCATCACCATCTCCTCTTCAAAAGGATGTGAAAACAACTCCTCTGATGGGTCAAATGTGCGGCTGTGGTGCTAGTATTGTGGTGCGGGCAGGTGAGAGGCAACTTGAGAGTGTGTCAGCAGCCGAGCATGCGGAGGATGTGGTGTCCAGGGTAGAGGTGGATGTCAAAGATTGGGTGTCCTCCTGTGTAAACCAGTCAACTAAGTCCCCAGCATTTCTTGTGTTGACGGTAAGTGGCCTCTGAACCCTGGCCATTATTCTAGGGCCAAAGGAAATATCACCACCACGACCACCACGACCCCTGCGGATGGTCTGCCTCTGCCTGTCATTTTTATCTGTTTTGCGTACAAGGCCCTGTGGCAGCAGATAACTCTGGGTGGGCACTGGACGTTGGCACAAGGCTGTAATGGATGGAAATCCGTGCACGTTTGTAATACCCTTTATGAATAGGGTGAAAAAAATGCTTGGTATTACCCTTTCCACCAATAACTGTGGCTGGGCACTGGGCACAGACAGTTGGCACAAGGCTGTAATGGATGGAAAGCCGTGCACTTTTTAGTAATACCCTTTATGAATAGGGTGAACAAAATTTTGCTTGGTATTCCCCTTCCACCAGATAACTGTGGCTGGGCACTGGGCATGTGGGCGCGCACACACCAGTTGGCACAAGGCTTTAATGGACGGAAAGCCCTGCAATATTTATAATACCCCAAAAATAGGGTGAAAAAAAAAATCCCCTGGGTACACAAAGTGCCACCAGATAAGTATGGGTGGGCACTGGGCAGTGTGGGCGCACACCCAGTTGGCACAAGGCTTTAATGGACGGAAAGCCGTGCAATATTTTTTAATACACTACAATAGGGTGAAAAAAATCCCCTGGGGTAACAAAGTGCCCACCAGATAAGTGGGGTGGGCACTGGGCAGTGGGGCGCACACACGGTTGGCACAAGGCTTTAATGGACAAAAGCCCTGTAATATTTATTAATCCCCTACAATAGGGTGAAAATAAATCCCCTGGGTTACAAAGTGCCACCAGATAACTATGGTGGGCACTGGCTGTGTGGGGGCGCACACACAGTTGGCACAAGGCTGTAAGTGATGAAAAGCTTTGCTATAAGGACTAATAACCCTAAAAAGGGTGAAAAATCCCCTGGGGTAACAAGTGCCACCAGATAAGTATGGGTGGGCACTGGGCATGTGGGCGCACACACAGTTGGCACAAGCTGTAAGTGATGAAAAGCCATCCAATAGCCCCTAAAAAGGGTGAAAAAATCCCCTGGGTAACAAAGTGCCACCAGATATGGCACTGGCAGTAAGCACTGTGTGATATGTGGCTTAACAATCACTGCCAGCAGCCTGGCATGCCAGACAGCAGGCAACAGAGTAGCAAAAAAAATTGCCCTAAAAAGGGCTTTGGGGTCTTTTCAGGACCTTTCCTGACACAGAGTAAGACAATGAGGAAGAGTACACTGTAGAAGAACACTGCCTAGCTATGTGAAATGGTGTCCTCTCCTTGCTGTGCATAGGGGGGGGATGGTCCGTGAGGTGGGGGGGGGGGGTGGCGTATTGGCTGGATTAGTCTGCTGACTGTGACCTCACAGGGTCAAATTTAACATAGGGGCAGTCGACATCGCCATATGTTCATGAAAATGCGCGAACGCAAACATGCGATGTTCGCCGCGGATAGTTCGCCGGCGAACAGTTCCCATCACTATCAATAAGTGCACCCCCCAAATAAAAGCTTTTATCTCAAAGAGCAGTTAGCATCACATGCCCCGTTCTTCTCTTAAAAAACGGAATAATTACTTCCTTTTTTACCTTCACTGTTGTTCTTTTATGTTTGGTTCCCAAGCCCCTCACAATAAAGCCATGATTTTCATGAACTGATGATGGCCAACAAGCCTGAAACAGATGAATGCAGTTTGGAATAAATGTCTCTGTACCAAGGCTATATTTGCGCTTCATAGCAGCGGTTCTGGATGCGCATTTGGCTGATAGATTGTAAAGGAATAGTTTGTATGGCCCCACCCACTGTCCTGAAGTAAGGGATTTCCCCTTAACTTTTGGGATTTGTGATAGAATGGGCTACTAGCCGAACTCAAGGGTAGGCGGAAGGGAGACATTAACAGCATCAGCTGGTAGGAGGAGTTGGAAGACAGGAAGTTAGGGGGTGGAGTCAGATGTGTAAGGAAGGTGTGATGCACCTCCCTCCCTAATGAATTTGTGTACAATATTTATTGTTTTTTCTGTTTATATTTAATTATATTGTTTATTTGTCACAGCGTGGAGGGTCCTCAGCAGTGCATAGTAAGGTTTTAAAGGCAAGGAGCTTGGGTAATGTGCTAGAAGGGATGGCTGTCACCAAAATGGATATTATTATCATAGTTATTGGATGAAGGGCTTATGCCCTAAGGTTTTATTAAGTTGCCCTGTGTAACAGGGTGGTTATGTTGGAAGTACCCACTGAGCTAGTTTTAAGCGCTAGTGGCTGGTGTGGATGGTTTTAAAATTATTTATGAAATGATTTATTTATGATATTTATATTTTTAATTATTTATTAATTATGCCCGGGGATGTCATTCAAAATAAGCTGTGGCCTTCGATACTGCTTGTACAATCCTCTACAATATTCATAAAATTTTGTTTTGTGAATTGAAGTGTGTATTGTGGTTTAATTAATATATGTTATTTTAATAAGTTATTTTAATGGAATCGAGTCAGCAATATCCTGTTCATGGGCCTTGTCAGTACCTTCTATTTTATATTCCCTTTTCACGATATGCAATAACATAAAAGATCCATTCCTGTCTGATATTTTCATGTGCATGTGCTCAGGGATACTGTTGAAAATCCTGGGACCCCAAACTTGGAAATATTTCAGCCCCCCCCCCCCCCCC
>CM070036.1:113233127-113245667 GCA_036250615.1 Ptychadena robeensis
GCGAACATGCGATGTTCGCCGCGAATAATTCTCCGGCGAACAGTTCGGGCCATCACTATTTATAACCAGCGCCCTAAAATGTGTAAACTTTGATTTGAATTCATTGTCAAAAATAACTGTTTTGTCCTTGTTCTCTTGAGGCTGATAGCAACATAATATCATATATTGCTCTGCTGGCTCTGACTGATAGTCTCAAAAGATATGGAGTGAGATTTGGTGCACCTCACTGTCCTTGTAGCTGGGATGAGACAGCAATACCAGATTTTATGGTTTCTGGTTTAATCCAGAACCTGTGAATTCATCTGTCCCTATAGACAGGGGTGCACACAACTTTTAAAGTGAGCTACTCGGATGAGTACCAGGAGATGATGTGTGCTACTCACGCCATATGTAGTGTGGTTTTAAAAGGGTAATTTTTCCTGACTGTCCCCCTCACTGTCCTCTGATTCAGCTGCAGATGGATCACCCTGATTGGACCTCTAATTAGCTGTCTCTATCCACAGGTCAACAGCCGACCTTCTGTCACATGTAACTCTCACAGTACAGCACCGCTTGAACCCCAAGATCTCATACCTTAGTAGTGCAACTGTGAAATTTGAGACTTCCTGTCCAAATGTCAACCTTTCATAGTCATATTCCAACAGTGCTTTTCTCTTGTAAAAGTTAACTTTTTTTCATGATACAGTGAAATTGTGTGGACTGCTGTTGAATGTGTTTGAGCTGCAATACCAGTTTCAGCCACTGGGCCACATCACCTGGATGCTCCAGGGGGAGCTCTGACCCAGGCTTTAGAAAAGGGTCCATTCCAAAGTTAGTGGTTCTTTGTGTTGCTGTAATAGAGGAAGAAGGGCAGACGTGTGTGACTCCCTTCCCGCCACTTTGTTTGGAAGCATGCAGGTGGCTTCTGAGTGAGACAGTGAGTGTTTAGTGTTCAGACCTCTGCTCTGGAATCAGTTGGCTTTTTTGGAGAATAGCCACTTGATGAACATGGTGACCAGAATCGTTACCTGGCTAGCGACACTAAAGAGACGTCAAAGAGTGCGCTTTGGAGGAGACTTCCAACAAAGAGTGGGATAGATCCAGGAGGACTGGCAAGGGACCATCCTTGAAACTCTTGAAAAGTTCATTGGTGTGTTTTGCTGACTCCATTACATTGTACCTGCTCTGTTTTCTCTCAATAGATCTTTGCTTTATGCCTCTCTCTTGCTGCTTTTGAAATAATTCCCAACCAGTTATCATCAGGGCAGCTCTTCGATGAGAAAGCTAAGCCCTACTCCTCTAGGGAGATCACAGGCAATACTGCTGACCAGTCATTTGCCAATTGTTTGCATACTGCTTGAAGTGTTCTGGTTTACATCTATTTTTTTAGGTGAGATGAATTAAAAGTCCTAAGGAATTCTACTTCAAAAAATGTTATAATATCTTCCACCTACTTTTGTGGGCATTTGTGAAAGTTATCCCCCAAGCAACTGCAGGAGCTGGAAGGATAGTCAATTAGTCAGTTGGGAAAAAGATTTGACAGAGAGGACATGATTGTTAGTTTTTTCATTGATATTGCAATTAATGCCACCGGATCTCAACAATGGCCTTCTCCATGTTGTCTGATATTCTGGACACCATTTCCTCATCCCTTACTTTAACATCCGCACTTCTCTTCTTAACATTATACTTTACATGTAGTTTTATTTATTACACTGGTTGATTACTATTGACTCTATTGTACTTATAATTTTTGTTGATATATCCTTACTGTCCTTACTACTGCTGGACTCATTTACAGCTATACCATCATCACATGTGTCTTCAAAACTTCTCTAGGGTTTCTCCTACTCTCTGGAACTCTCACCCCAATATACTTGCTCTAGTTTTTAACAAATAAGCCCTGAAAACCCCCCTTTTCATTCAGGCCTACCATCTTCTCATTCCTAACATCACCACTTAGTTAATTAAACCTGGCCTTCTATATGCTGTTCCCCATCCACTTAGATCGTATTTTTGAATGGACGGGGTCCTCTTCTCCTTCTGTGTTATAGTCTGTACCAGTATGTTAGTTTTTGTTTCCTTTCTACCCTTCTTTATTGAATGGCACTGCATAATATGTAGGCTCTTTAAAATTAAAGCTAATAATAATAATAAATACGATTGGCATTTCTGTAACAATACTAGCTACCTGGCTATAAGGCCAAAATTCCAGTATGTTTTGGCAAAACGCTTTAAAAAAACATAGTGGGTGCATCTTTTGGTATGCTCGCCATACACTTTCAATGGGTGCATACCCGTGGTGTGCACACAACCCATCACATTGCTCTCTTAATCTTTTGCTGCCATGAGACACGTGCACATCAAGGGTATGCACCGATTGAATTGAATGGGATGCGTACCAAGAATGCGACTGCTTCGATCTTACCTAACGTGTTCTGCCAAAACGTAGACACGTTTTAGCCTGTTCTAAAACTTTGACTCTTTGGTTTTTATTTGTTACTGCACTGCTTATTATTTACAATTATAAGAAACAAAAGAAAATAAACAAACATAAAAAAACCCAAAAGCTTTACTTTTATTATTATTAAAGGCTTATGTTTAGATTGTGTTTCTTAATTTATCTCATCTATGCTTTAACTTGACTTTATGATTTACTGAAGCAGCCCAGTAGTTATGTAAGTTTGCTTTTCAACTCACAGCCCTTGGTGATCTTTTTGTTTTAATAAATTCACAGCTATTTTTTTTATTAAATAGTTATACAATTGGTACCATTTCAGTTACTGATGTAAGCAAAAAGTAGCTCTTTGAAGCTAGTTTATAAGATTAAATATCTCACAGGCTTCATTGGTTGTTTATTTTGTACACTTATCAATATCTCAGTAAAGATGGAGCTGGGAAATTAGGGTACATTTATTTTCACGCTTGAATTTTGTTAGAGAAACATCCCATAAATATTAAATGATGAAATGTAAAACTGGTAAATGATCTTTGTGTTTCAGACTGGAGTCTTTGCCTTCCTTTAGTGCCCTTTCACCTGGCCCTTTCCTCTAGTCTTAGAGGAGTTGATGTTGATGGAACATATAATGGTTCCTTTCCTGTGTAGTAAAGTCAGCAATAAAGCTTAGTAATTAAGGTGACTGGGGAAGCCCTACCCAGCATGCCAGTGGTGTGGCAAACACTCTTCAAACTTCAAACAGTATCAAAGTCACTAAGAAACGGGCCTAGTTTAGAGCTGGTTTGAATTAAACCTCACTTCCACACGCACATTTCAAATCCAGGCTCAAACAAGAAAGACCAGACCTTCTGGATTTCATTAGAACCAATTATCTTATCTGTTTCATCTCAAGCCTGACCCTAAGGCTTGCAGAGAGCCTCTTGGTGTAACATTTTGTGTGCTTGTTTGAGAAAGCCCTCAGCCGGCCAATGGCCCGAGGACCAGCTAATTAAAACACCGTTGCCCCCTGCTTCTAGTGATTAAATATTTTCGAGCTTTTGTAAATAATTTTTTCATTCTTAGCCCCAAGCCTTGAAAGCCCAATCGATGGAGTCATTTATTTTATTTGTCAAGAAAATGCCTTAGAAACAGGACACGTCAGAAGAATTTGGAAACATTTTATCCTTTAAAAAAAAAAAAAAGACAAAATAGTTTATAAACTTGCATACTGTTTCTGATGCAATTAAGAACTAATGACCCTGTTTTGTTTAAAATGCTACAATCTTAAACAGAATCACATTATAACTGCAATAATCATATTTCACTCGATGTCAGTGCCTCATCTCGATTACAGAGGGGTTTGGGATTTAATGAGATCATAGGACTTGTTGATGTGCTAGTAAAGTTTAATAATCACATTTAGCCAGGCTGTGATTAGAATCACATTCCAAAACTTTAGATACATTTGAGAAAGAAACATTTTAAATATCCAGCCATTGCTTTTCATCTGACATGCCAAGGAACATACTGAGGGCTACAATTACTAATTTCTTTAAAAAACTAAATTCAAACGCAAAAATGGACAATTTTAAAGCTGCTGGTGGCCATATATATATATATAATATAACAATATGTGTTATTTGTTTGTACAGTATTGGAACTTTCCATAAATTTCAATGACACTCAACACACTATCTGTTGTTAACTCGAAGACCTTGGACCCGCTGTATGCAAATACCTTGCTGAGTTATCATATCCCATAATGTTTTCTGTAGGAGCTTGAATTGGCTGTAATGGCACACATTTATTAACCCAGCCACCAGGGTCTGAGTACCAGTCCCTCCATGTGTTTCCCTCTAGGTCTTGTGCTTTGCTAATGAGACTGCCAATGGAATGGATCAATATCAAAGGTATATGAGTACCAGAGTAGTGTAAGATCTAGGGCTTCTATACTGTTTAAGATGAAAGACAATCTTGTATAGAGGCATGAAGGCTGTTTGTTATGCTGTACTTGAGCTTAAATATGTAAAGGCAGAATTTCTTTGAAATCCTGAAAAAAAAACAGAGAACTATGTAAATTTCTCATTCAATTACCATTTCATGTAACCTCATCAAATTTGTATGTTTATATTTATGAAACATCTCAACAATCCTAGTGGGTTGCACTATTTAATATACATCATGTTAATATACTAACATGATTGATTTTTGGATCACTTACCAATGGTTTTTAGATAATTTCTACAGAAGTTTTTTTAATGTATGGAACATGAAAAAGGAGCAGAGTTTCTTCAACCAGCTGATAGCTGGATAGTACTGTAGATATACTTAATATTTATCATTTGTGTGTCCAAAAGAAATTGAAGATTTTTTTTATTTTTCATCCAGTTCTCCCATTATAAATAAAGAAAGAAGTGATTCGATGCTTTGAAAAAACAAAACTATGTACAAAATCACACTGCCTTCCATTGAACACATCTGTTCTCAAACCTGCCAGGTCATGACCTACATTGCCACTTCAGTTAGGTGAGGGGAAAAACTGGCATCTGTTCACACCAAGATTATCAAGATGGGAAATATCTGTGCCTATCAAATGCGCATTCTCTTCTTACTCCTTGTCTAATAATTGTATCCAATGGACCAATGGATGGTAATAATCATGATAATGGATAAGGGTTTTGCTCATCATCTCTGGTATTGTAAAGAAAAAGTGTCATGCTCTTGGTTCTAAGATGTATTCTATACTAATTAATGTTTGCAGACAATGGATTGTGACAAAGGAGAAGATTATTAGATAGTTTTTTTTCCCTTTTATTCTAGCTTTTAAACTGAATAATTTGAATAATTTGGAAGGCAATTTAATGTAACTATGAAGTCAATGTAATACTGAATAAATCACCATTTGCCTTCTGACTTTTGGGTTTACTTTATTTTTAACCTTTTTTTTGTTTTTATAAATAAAGTCTGATCATTGTAAGCACTTCTATCAGCATCAAATAGTTTGTCACAACTCTCTAACTTTCATTTTGGTCTGGTAAAGGGAGCTGATACAACAGGTAATACTATTACCGTATTCTGCCTAAATCCAAATGCTACCCAAATTATGCAAAGCAAAATGTACTGTCTTTATGCTACATACATGTCAATTTTATTTTGCTCATGGTTCCTTATTAACATAAATGTAAAGCTGGGCATACACGTCACGATTTTTAGTTAAATTTTAGTGCGATTGTTTGTTAAAATTGATCACGCTATCGGATTGAATAAAAATTGAAGCATGCCAAAAGCGATCGAGCGATCGATTATGTCAAAAATCGGAGACAGAAAAACGATCGTTCTGATGGATAATTTTAATAAAAAACACATGAATCGAGTGCTGTTAGTTGTCTCATGCGATCGTTTTAGGTGATCCATCTATGATTCTTGTGGAAATTACCTTTGCTTGTGTGCTGTTGGTCACTGGCCAGTTCTTCAGCTAACACCACTCCAAACCCATAAATGTGTGCGTGCAAGACATATTGAGACTTTCAGGATAGAATCACCCAAAAATGTAATGCATGGCATGTTGCAGTTTGCGATCGTTTTTGCAAATTAAAATTGATTCTGGAATCGGATTGGCGATCGGATTAAAAAAGGATCGCTGGATAATTGTGACGTGTATGCCCAGCTGAAGGCCTCGAATACCAGAACAATCAAAGTAACTAAATATATTCCTTCTGTTATGCTATAAAAGACATTGACGGGTTGCTGAAGGCAATTTTACGTTTTCTTAGCTCCTTAAGTTTTAAGGAACACTTATTTACTGGTGAAATTCCAACAGGTGTATTACTTATTGCACATTGTATTCTGTATACAGCTCTTAACCACCATGGCTGTATGTGAACAGATCTAACATGAAAATCTAAACCTATTGGAGTAAGATATAATATGACATTGGCCTCTCAGTTCATTTTATTCATTAGGAGTTAATAGTTATCAGCAGACGTCTCTGCTGCTTGTTCTGTTCATAAAGGAGTGAGAGGAGGTTTCCGTGATCTCTAAACTGTGAAATATTTCCTTCCATAAGGCTGCAAGTGCTTTGACTTTGGTGAGCAGCAGCCTAAGATAAACTACACCACATGTAGATGAAAAGCACAGGGATTTAACAGTAAGACTGCCTAAATTCAATCCAGACTGTCTCTGTGTTTACAGAGCTCCCTCAACAGCTCCTGCACATCTTGAGGACTGATTTTATATAAAGTTACACTAATCAAGTTAGTCATCATTGTCTCCATAATATACGGTAACTAAAATACGGTAACACATCTACAAAAAACACAGAGAATAATTTGATGTGTCACCTTACAAAAATGACATTACTTGGACAAATGACCAAAGGGGACAATTCATTGGATGGCATTTGGTATGCTACATTTTTTTGTATTCAAACATGTTGCTTTTATTATTATTTTACCTTGTTTTTTACCTTTTGAAACAGTTTATTCTTTAAGATATATATTAACAGTGGCTTGCAAAATTCGGCCCCTTGAACTTCTCCACATTTTGTCACATTACAGCCACAAACATGAATTAATTTTATTGGAATTCCACGTGAAGTGGTGTACACAAGAGAAGTGGAACAAAAATCATACATGATTCCAAACATTTTTTACAAATAAATAACTGCAAAGTGAGATGTGCGTATTATTCAGCCCCCTTTGGTCTGAGTGCAGTCAGTTGCCCATAGACATTACATGATGAGTGCTAATGAATAAATAGAGTGCACGGTCTGTGACGGCCTCAGAGGTTGTCTAAGAGAATATTGGGAGCAACAACACCATGAAGTCCAAAGAACACACCAGACAGGTCAGGGATACAGTTATTGAGAAATGTACAGCAGGCTTAGGCTACAAAAAGATTTTCAAAGCCTTGAACATTCCACGGAGCACTGTTCAAGCGATCATTCAGAAATAGCACAACTGTAAACCTACCAAGACAAGGCCGTCCACCTAAACTCACAGGCTGAACAAGTAGAGCGCTGATCAGAAATGCAGTCAAGAGGCCCACGATGTACCGTCTATTCCTTGTCCGATCCTATGCAGTCGCAGGCAGCGTGATGATGTCAGCCGTCCCCAGCTGAACTAATGGGATCATACTAAAATTATCTGTCCTGTCGGATCAGCTGATTTCAGTCCAATCCCCGTCAGTTGCAGCCTCCAATTCCTGCATGACCCGATCCTTAAGGAATGTGGGAGCGCGCACGGCATCCGATCGGAGATCGGATTGTGCAGGAATTGCACCGTGTATGCCCAGCTTTAGCAACTATTCCTTCTCTCTAGAAAGGTAAGATAGCGCTAAACAGACATGACTTGTGGCCAGATATCTCCTTGTTCATCTGTCTATTTATGCCTAGCTATAATCAAGTAGTTGTTATTTTTATGTTTGACTTTAAAGATGTTTCCTATTGGAAAGGTGAAATGTCTTCAACATCTTCAACATGTCTTCAACATCTTCAATGTTGAATCAACATTACTAAACTACTAATGGCTTTACCATTACCTAAATGAAGGAGAACATTCAGAGAATATACATACATCATAAATAGTATTGGATACTTTTCTATCTAGCTTGGGTTCAAACATGGTTTGCTAAATTATTAAGCCAACCAAGTCCCATTCTCTTTGCAAGGAGAAAACAGTTGCTCAAGAGTCTTAGGTAGTGCTTAATTGCATGGTTAAAAAAAATCTTGAGCATTGTTTGTGAAGTCTCCACGAATTAAATAGTACAATAGTACATGGTGGCACCCAATACATTGGTACAATGAAATGATTAATACAGTTCTAATGTTCTAAATCATTTTTCTTTAGCTTTTATTAAATATTAACTGAAATTTCAATGTAGCATTATTTTGCAAGTAAAAATGTATAGAAATAAGTGGTAAAGTTTTTAATAATAAATCAAAGTAACCAAAGTACTCCACACAGCATGTACATTATATATAGGTAAGATTTATTAGGGGTCATGAGAACAGTATTGTAAACTGACTATACCCATCTTTTCAATGAGTAGAGAATAAACTCTACATATACAATGTTTATGCCTGTGAAATTCTGAACATTGATTAATGGAATGTATTAAAACGATATTCTATAATATATATTTATAAAAATCACTTTCAGTTGGTTGGTTATTTTAAACTGAATGTGGATATTTTAATACTGCATTGTTTTTCAGAATCTATTCCACCTAATAATATGTTAAACAAAGACAAATTTTACAATTGTAGCACCAAATTGTATGTTTGGTTGAATTAAACCAACTCCTCCATAAAATAATCTATATGATGTTAATGGAACACAAACTATGTTGCTTCTTGTCAATTAAACAATTCAAATTACATTTTACAGTTTAAAGACTCTAAGCTTAGCCATGATACCTAATTACGGACCCTCAAATAAAAGTGGGTCTATAGCTCATAATTAGTTATAAGCAGCATAGGCAATATTCATATTAGCAAAATATTGCACATGTTTCACCTAATATTTGCAATAAATTCATAAATTCAAGAATTTGTGATCTCCGGTTATTATTACCTTCATTGCTTAAACAGGCACTTGTACATGTGTATATTGGGAACGCAATGCATGGTAGTTATAGGTACTGATGTAAACAACCTTGAATATATGTAATTACAAATATAAAGCACTGATTAAAAAACAAACAACCAATTTTATTTTAGAGTTAAAAAAATTAACCCTCTTCAGAATACCAATGTTGGCAATAATGTTAAATTAACATAAACAAAAAGTTGCACTAATCTATGTAGTGTGACCAACATCCCAAATATATATTCACAGTAAAATTAGACGGGAGGAAATATACCCCCCAACTAATTGGATTCCCCCCGAGAACATCTCAGGGGCAAGGGGACTTTAACGGTCACAGATGTATAACAAGATAATGTATAAGTAAAGTAATCAAAGCATTTACAATTTAATAGATGTAATGATTAAAAACATAGGACATTCCTGTGTCGGGCGATGTTACAACATTGTCCTATAAGTATCAACAGCTTCCATATATTGTGAGTACAGAAAGACATGTAGGTAGACATATTATAAAGTTCAATGATTAGTAAGTCAGGAGATCCACCTCCAACATGTTTCGGCTTCCTCAGGGAGGAGTTGATCTATGATACAATATATCAGTTATAATGCATTATATCCCCTATGTATTACAGGAATAGTATCACATTCTATCAGCCTGCCAGTTGGGTTATAGTTACATGGTTAAAACATCACTAAATACGTTTGCCTAAAGTCACATAAAACTCAATAAGACAAAACATAAGTCATCTGTTAACTAACATTATTAGGGCAACCCAATGTAAATGATGACAGTATACATACACGTTATATCATGATTTATTGTATCGTAGATCGATTCCTTCCTGAGGAAGCCCAAGGGGTGAAACATGTTGGATGTGGATCTGCGATCAAGTTGGCTCATGTTTGTATAAAGGTCATTCATCAGTGTGGCCAATGTTTTTATGTTATAATTGAGGGGACCATCCCTATGTGTGTTGCGGCTCTGACCCCGTATTAAGCCCCCCATACACGTTCCGATTATTCTCCCGACCGATTTTTCGTCCGATCCTTTTACCCGATTTTCACCTAAAATGTTATGGTCGGTAGGTCGGCTGGCACGAAAAATCGGAATTCAAATTATCACCGATCCATCAGCCCGACCCTATTTATTAACAGCAGATCGACCAAAAATTTACGGACAGGTCCGAAGTGGTCCCGACCGATTTTTCAGCCGATTTTGAGAAATCGGGATCGGTCAGGTACATAATTCCGAATCCGATTAATCTCCCGATCGATTAATCTCCCGACCACATTGGTCGGTCGGGCAAAATTCGTACGAAAAATCGGAACGTGTATTGTATTGATCATTTAGTTATGTGTTCATGATATCAATAAAACTTGTTTTATTATACTTCATTTGAAGAGTGCCTTTAAAACCCTGTCTATCTATGGTGTATCTATCTAACTGGGTGGCTTTGGAGGTATGGGTAGTACCCCATCTTCAGTCAGACTGATCTTCTCTCTTTAAAAGAATATGAAGGTCATCTTCCCATAAAATGTTAGTACATACATGCTAACACTTACCCTAAACTTTTGTAAACCCAACCCCTCCTTTTTCTATTTTCCAGAATTATTTTTTTCTATCACCCTGTTGTTGTAGCGAGACAGCTCTGGGAGGCTGTCCCTATTAACATATGCACACCTCCTATATTTTGCAAGGGCCCTTTTTCAACAGTGGGTTCACAGATTTTGGGGAATCAAGAGTTGGTTGGGTAGTAACAAATCAATGTATACAAGTAAAGTGACATAAGATGGGCAGGTGATAGGATTGGTTATGTAGACCAGCAGGCAGGACAAACCATGTTGATGTGGACAAATATGGATTTTGAAACTGAGCACTTGGTAAATGCTGTGGTTTTGGTGATAGCCTTGCACACGACATGCATCCAATTGACACCTCATTGTTTAGAGTGCATACAACACTGGCTGTTGTTTGTTTCTTTTTTTTTTTCAAAAGAGGGTATCATTTTCAAATTGTATCTTTAGAAATGGACACAATGTCCAGGGTTTATGTATAGACTTCTATCCTATCATCCTAAATTTGTGTAGTAGTGTAGGGGACTGTTTATAAAATGGAGGTCAAAAAATTACATTAAATGAAATAAAGTACCTTAAAACACTACATAACACGCAACCACTCCTGTGGGTGCAGGAAGCTCCGACTCGATCCAAGTCTACATTCAATAGGTTTCTGTTGCTGAAGCTCTTGCTTTAATAAAGATGGTTTTAAATGGGATCCATCTGCAGAGGTGCAGCTGATATTTCTTTTTTGGACTTGTGTTTGGGTTTTTCAAAAAGAAGACTGTGGACATCTTATGTATTAAAAGACAACTTTAAGTAAAAACTTAAAAAATGAAACTAGGGCTAAATGAATCAAATAAAATGCAAATAAATACCAAAGCACTGCCACATTTTACTCATTTTGATCTTAGAAGTGGTTATTTAGTTGACATTGTGGTGTGTGTGTGTGTGACGTGGTAGAAGAAATAGTTCTTTATAGTTAAGATGACTGCTGGTATGTTTCTTTGGAAACCAGGCAAAAGACCTCAATATTTATTTTTCTTAATGTAGATTACTGGATGTTTTCCAAAACAAAGAAAACTTTATTTGCATTTGTTAGCGGGTATTGGGGCAGTTGTATAGAGAGAAATAAGCATTTTAATCTTGTTTGCATAGGAAAGATATACTACAATGTAAAATGATTTTACAAGTATGTCCTGGATTCCATTACGAAGATTGTTGTGAAAGCTGCTATTAGGTCATCTTCTACAAATGACCTTACCATAAAAATAACGAGGAAAGAAAACAATTATGCAACGCATAAAGCAACAGGGTGCCGCTTTGTGTATTTGTTACAATCTGGATGCGTTCCAGAAGGAAATAGTGGAGCATAGTTAGCCCATCATACTGTACGCAACAAACACAAGTCTCCAGATTACTTAGTTTATGAAACAAAAAACAATATTTAATTTCTTATCCAAATTCTAGTTAAAATGACAACTTTTAAATAAACAGAAAAAACAATAAAAGGAACACTGCGTTTTATATTTGAAACAATTATCATTTTCAATATTGCACTTGTCATACTCGTACAGACCCAGAAACAAATTGCCAAGTGTTTGTATTAGAATAAGAATTGTTAGTTCATGTATATTATAGTATATAAGCTGTTTAGATGAGTTAGGTGTTCCAATACTGGTCATTTCCAACTCTCTTCTATAGGAGATCTATAAGTTCAACATTCAACATCTTTATGTAAATTGCATGCATACTGCAACTGAGCCTCTCAGCTCTGCAGCTCAATTCCAATCCAATATGCAATTTACATATAGAGGGACATTTTGTGCACGAAAAATATCTGTTACCCAATCAGTTGCAAGTTATATGGAGTTATCAAGCCATCATCCCTATAATACAAAATCAACATATAGCACAATACACCCAATTGTCTATCTCCTCGTATACCAAGAAACATAGACAATTACAAGTGGGACTATG
>CM070036.1:113253842-113277133 GCA_036250615.1 Ptychadena robeensis
AGAGGATGATGTGGTCAAAATACTCATTTGCCTAATAATTCTGCACTCCCTGTACCTTTAGCGCACTCCATACAATTTCCTTTAGATCTTCCAAAAACTATGTAGTATAGCGGCCTCCCTGATATACAGTGGGTATGGACAGTATCCCCCTTAAATGTTTCACTCTTTGTATATTGCAGCCATATGTTTTTTTCCTCATTAATGTACACACAGCACCCCACAGCACAGCACAGCATGTTGACAGAAAAACAAAGAATTGTAGACATTTTTGCAGATTTATTAAAAAAGAAAAACTGAAATATCACAAGGTCTTAAGTATTCAGACCCTTTGCTGTGACACTCATATATTTAACTTGTCGGTCGGTCCATTTCTTCAGACCTTACAGCTTACAGTGCATGTCAGAGCAAATGAGAATCATGAGGTCAAAGGAACTGCCTGAAGAAAAATTTCTGCGGCACATAAGGTTCCTACGAGCACAGTGTCCTCCATAATAGAGATTTTTTTCAAAAATTCAACCATTTCGACGGTTTCGACTTAATTGCAAAGCCCCTGAGCATGGTATCATCACCAAACTTGCTGGAGATGTAGAGAAGGGTTGGGGGTATACTACAAAAAAGAAAGTATGTCTCTAACACAAATAGTTTTTTCACAAATTAAGTTCAAAGTCAAGTAGAAATTTCGAAAATCGGAATTTCGACTTTAAATTTGAACTTAATTTATGCAAAAACGACATGTGCTAGAGCAACACTTTTTCTTTTCCAATGTTCCTCCAACTCTTCTCTACATCTCCAGCAATTTTGGTGATGATACCATGTTCAGGGGCTTTGCAATAAGCTCACAAAGTTAGCAAGTCGAAAAATTCGACCATCTCTACTCCATAATCCTTAAATGGAAGACATTTGAGACAACCAGAACCCTTCCTTCCAGCCAAACTGAGCTATCTGGGGAGAAGAGCCTTGGTAAAAGAGGTAAAGAAGAACCCAAAGATCAATGTGGCTGAGCTCCAAAGATGCAGTCCTGAGATGGGAGAATGTTGCAGAAAGTCAACCATCACTGCAGCCCTCGGCCCGAAGGAAGCATTTCCTCAGTTCAAGAAACATGAAAGCCTGTATGGAGTTTGCTAAAACACACCTGAAGGACTCCAAAATGGTGAGAAATTATATTCTCTGGTCTGATGAGACCAATATAAAACTTTTTGGCCTTAATTCTAAGCGGTATGTGTAGAGAAAACCAGGCACTGCTCATCACCTGTCCAATACAGTCCCAACAGTAAAGCATGATGATGGCAGCATCATGCTGTGGGAGTGTATAACCGCTGCAGGGACAGGGCGACGATATGTGATATGATGGTATTCTGGATGAAAACCTTCTCCAGAGTGCTCCTTCCAACAAGACAATTACCATAAGCAATTGAGCATCTCTGGAGAGAACTTAA
This sequence comes from Ptychadena robeensis, assembly GCA_036250615.1. NCBI lineage: Eukaryota > Metazoa > Chordata > Amphibia > Anura > Ptychadenidae > Ptychadena > Ptychadena robeensis. The sequence goes on from CM070036.1 coordinate 113,255,279, forward strand.
ATGTCTGTCAACATTTACCATTTTGGCAGAGGATCCCAAATCCAGGTGTGAAAAACGTGTTGTTTTTTCCCCCAAAAAGACCCATGGCTGTATTGGATCAAAAGGGTGCTTCTACTTAATACTAAGCAAAGGATCAGAATACTTTTTTTTCTTCTTAAATAAATGTGCAACAATTTCTACAATTCTGTGTTTCTCTGTATGGGGTGCTGTGTACACTTATGAGGAAAAAATATGAACTTAAAAGATTTTAGCAAATGGCTGCAATATAACAAAGAGTGACATTTAAGGGGGTCTGAATACTGTCCATACCCACTGTACAGTGATTGGAAGGTTTAGAAAGGTCATCATATTACATATTTGGTTGAACAAAAGATGTACAGAAATTGTATGGAAAGATTGTAAGGTGTATGGGGGTCCTAACACTAAACAAAACAATCCCTAATTAAGTTATTTCATCAAAAAAATGTATGTTTAAATGTAAATAGTTCAACAGATTTAGGGCCAAAATTATGTTTTATATATTTTGTTTTTCAGCTTTGTGACTCCACAGGTTGCAACACCATTTTGTCACAATGTGTATGTTGAAATAAATGTATACTTGGTAATGACAGCTGTGTGACAGTTTATATAGTAAGCTTTACATAAATGTAGCATCCTGTTGTACCCTGCACATAGTTGCCAGATTTATTGAAAACCAGTGTTATGGTTGAATCAGGATTCTTTTTCTCAGTTTTACAGCTATAACTTTGTGATTAGGCAGCCCAGTAATGTGGTGTTAAGGGATGTATGTGAATTTTTTTGAGTTTAGTTGTGAGGTAATTGCAAAGCTATTGAACAAGGTATTACTGAAGATGTAGGTAGAAAAGACACACTACAAAAAAAGATAGGTCTAGCACATGTAGTTTTTGCATAAATTACCATTAGTTCTAATTTAAGGGAAAATTTCGACCTAACTTTCAACTTCATTTGTGCAATGCTTTCTTTTTTGTAGTTGTACCACAACCCTCTTCTATATTTGCAAACTTTTGGTGATGATACCATGTTCAGAGGCTTTGCAATTTACTCACATAGTCAGCAAGTAAAAAAAAAAACCCCAACAAATTCACCATCTGGAGTGGTGTTGACAAATTTGCAATATAGATGGATGCGTTTGTCTGTAAATGTATATTTACATTAGCTGGAGATATAGAGAAAGGTTGTTGGAACATTACAAAAAATAGTATTGTACATGTAGTTATTGCATGAATTAAGTTCAAACTTACCATATATACTCGTGTATAAGCCGAATTTTTCAGCCCAAAAAATGGGCAGAAAATGCTACCCTTGGCTTATACTCGAGTCAGCCAAGGGTCCACACACCTCAGCTGAATTTCCATGCTGAATTTCAGGCAGGGTCAGCTTGCCTCTTCAGCTGCATATCATGCCTGATTCCCGACTCCCTGATTGCATGTTTCCCGACTCACAGCTGATCCATGTAAACAAACTCCACACTGCCACCTGGTGGCCGGTTACTAGTTCAAATACAATCCAATAATAAACCTGTGTTCTCTAAAATTTATTGAGGTTGGGGCACTTAGATTAATCCTGTTGGATTAATTCTTAGGGGCAATGGTGCTTTCTCTATATTTTTCTCATTTAGAAAACTCCACTATCTAAATTTGCATTTCCCACTCTCGGCTTATACCCGAGTCAATACGTTTTTCCAGTTTTTGTAGATAAAATTAGGTACTTATACATGGGTCGGCTTATACTCGAGTATATACGGTAAGTCGAAATTTTAAAGAAAATTGCAACTTTAATTGGATAAAATGTATGCAATTTTGGTGATCATACTCGCTCAGGGGCTTTGCATTTAACTCACAAAGTCATCTATTCAAAATTTTTAAAAAGAATTTACTATGTTAATTGATCTTGACAAATCTGCAATATAAACATACAATCCATTTTTTCATTATATCTATGAGTCTAATGTGATCAACACCAGTGAGGGACCTGCAGAACACATAATACACATTCTTATTATATTTTTTCATGTTTACACTGATTAGAGTCTGGTGACATAGGGACTCCTCTCATCTTATTGCTATTTTGTTTTTGGCACATTCATGGAACCGTTCTTATCCTCCTGAGTTGTTATGCTCTTGTGAAGTTTTGTACTATAAAGCCATTGTAAAGACTGTGTTTTTCTTCATCTACATCTAACAGGGTACATGTATGACTATAGAGTTATCCATTAAAATCACCATGATGCTTTCCCTGATTGAGCATGAAATAGATGTAAGTTTAGGGCTTATGAAGATGTTTTTTGGGCCTCAGCTTTGCTCTTTCATGGCTTTCAAATATACAAAGTTTGGCTTTTTGCTTTGCCAGCAAATTAAATGCACCTTAATGTGACATGCTGCATTAAATACAAAGAGGACCAAATGAAGGCTGTAGTCTACTCCCATAAAGTCAAAGGGAATGGATTGACCAACCTTTAACTTCAAATGCACATCAAACAACTCCTGTCAATGAACCCTACATCTGGCACTGATAATAGGATGCTTAAAATATTAATAAAAGGCAGATCATTGAATATAATACAAATATTAACTTATTAATATTATAGTCTCTTCTGTAACAGTAACATAAAAATGTGGACATTTCCTGGAGGGCGGTGGTGATCAGAATTTTATTAAAAATGTGTTGCTTTAAATCACATCCAGGTTGCACTTTTTTCCTTGGGTGGGGGGCTCCTATTTTGGACACCACAAGCAGATACTTAGAATGGCTTCATATATGGATTAGTCATTACCTTCACGTTTCCACTGTACTAAGATCAAAGAGAAATAAACCTGGAAGCAAAGCGCAGTCTGAATGGAGTGTGGAGATTTAGGGATCATGGGAAATTTTTCTGAGCTTCTCTGGCAGGCCGTAGCAGATCTGTTCAATTTCAGTAACAAACTGCTCCACTTCGACTTTGTACTCTCCACTTTGTAGTTTTGCTTTTCTGCTCTGGGCACAGACGTTGTATAGATTTCTCACAATACCAGGATATTAAATTCCACAGCCTCCCCATCTTTAAAATAGCAGCACATTATGAATGCGACTCTTTCTGTTTAATGTGTACCACTAGCGAACCACCAAATATTTTCTTACATGTGTTCGGCATTTTTTATTGCTTTCCAGCCTGTCAACAATTTGTGTTTATACTTATTTGTATTTATTGAATACGTTGAGAGGCCAGGCTTCGTGTTCTGGCTGAAAGCTCAGGGACAAATTAATTTAAAGAACTTGCCATTGCTGACTTTTTTATTTTTATACTAGTTGCTGTGTTGTTATGCTGATCCAAAGCTTTCAATGCTTTCTAAAACTCTGATCAGGAAAATACATGCAGATCAGGTCTACTAAATTCATACTGACTCTTCATCCTATATTTATGTATTTTTTTTAATGCAGTAAAATAAAAAAACAGTACTGTGCTTATTGATTGGCTGTCCTTTTGCAGCAACAACAGATGAGGAGCTTTGCTTAAATGGCAGAACAGGAACCCTGTAGTAAGAGAATAATAGTGTAGTGTAACAGAACTGTACATATTTTGTATGTTTAGATGGCAATGTATATTTTTTAATGTGTATATACCTTTAAATGTCTAATGTGTAAATTGTAGAAGCTGCTGGAAGACTCTAGTAATTTTTTTGGCTTTAATTTCTGCCCAGCAACAGGCCATCTGCAGTCACAGGCAGAGAGTATAAATATATATGTTGATTAAGACTGTCTTGTCTTGCCTACAATCTACAGATGTCCTGAATAGTGAGTACGTTGTGAATAGCTCTTACTTATGCATCTCCTAGGGAAGCAGGCCTAGCTTACAGGCCTGGGAAACTGAAAGACCCAGCAGTCACAATGTGAGTGTACCCTGGAAGGACTAGGGGTGAGAAGAAGGAACTCCCCCTAGCATAGCCAGCATCTCTATACTCTGCCTGGACCTTTCCTAATTGCTGGGTCAGAGACTCAGCCTTCCAGCAGCTGGTATAGACACTGTTTGTAACTTAGTCCCTTAGCTTGCACCCCATTTCTGGCCTGATGATGAAAGATGAAAGACTGTACATATTACCCTGTGAAAGTGAAAGTTAATCCCATAAACCAGTTTGTATGGACTTCTCTTCATTCAATCCAGCTGTGTGTATGTGACAGTAGGTTTGAGCATGGTACCATGGCTACCAGTTCTCATTCCATTCCATTCCTTGCAATATTTTTGAGGCATGTATTGTTGAAGGCTTAAATAGGGTAACATCCCCAAAAAAGCATTCCCAGCAACTGGTGATTAGAGAAAGAGGTGGACTTATATTGTCTCTCCGTGTCTTTCTCCCTTCTACCCTTCTTGAGCCTTCTTCAACATACACCCCAAATGTTTTAATCCATCAGCCATCTTGGATAATTTCACCTTACTTCCTCCAATTCATGACCCTGTTGCGGCGACTTTGACTTCCTGTCTCTGTTAAAGACTCTACTTGTAGAATTAAGCAAATACATAACAAATGTATTACTAGCAATAGTACTAACCAACATCTAGGTAGCAATTACTAACTCGTTTTTGGTAACATATATTTCAAATGTTTTCTGAGAATTAATAGCAAATCCAATACGTGACACAACGAAATGGAATATTTATTGTTTGCAATGAAAGATATAAATTGTGCAGTGTCAGTTGTTTAGGGCAGCTTTTCTTGGGAAAGCAAATCTTAAAATTGGTTTCAGCTGAATATTTTTTTTTAAGAGGTCCCTCTTTTCCACCAAACTTTCGAACTAACTGCTTCATATATCTTCTACAGATGATCAAAGCACATTCTACAGTTTGTCCCAGAAAGAGTAATATTAACAAGATGGATAGCTATAAGTCACAGTCAAGATAAAAAAAGGAATCTCATCCATCCTCATATGTTAGACCACAGCTTAATGTCGCAGCGTTGAAGACATCAGATAAATACTAGTACTAATGGCATTGATGCATCATCCTTGTTTTATGTCTGTGTACTGGGAGGGGGGAGGATATTGTTATCTTTCTTTTATTTTTCTTAACTTCTGCTGGAAAGTGTGTTGAAAACAAAAAGGTGCTTAGGGCTTCTATCAAACCCTTGATACAGTCATTAGTATTATGATGATGGTGGGGCTTTTGAACAAAGACAGTTAACATGTTAATGTTGACTTAGCTTAAGCCCCCCATACACCACATACAATTACCATGCAATTTATGTACAATCAACTTTTCTTCTACCAAAACCATGTAATATGAGGACCTTTCTACACCTTCCTATGTATTCTATCAGGGAGGTCACTATACTACATAGTTGTTGGTAGATCTGATGGAAATTGTATGGAGGAATCTAAAGGTGTATGGGGGGCTTTAGTGAACAAAGCTGTTCTGACCACAATCAGCCAATCATTTCCAAGCAAAAATTTGGATTATTTTGTATTTTTTAATTCCAATGGGTTTGATTTATTAAAGCAGCGGTGGGCAACTGAGTTAATATGAAGGGCCGCAAGTGCGGACCTCTGCGTCACCAAAGGACCGCACATATCCTCTCCTTTTTAAAAAAAAACAACAACAAGTTGAACTCATTAATTAACATTCTGTGAACATTCACTTTTCTTAATAAACAACCCTTGCCCATATTTGTTATTAAATCTAGTAGAGCACATTTAGAGTTAATTCCAAGTATTAATTGAAACAAATCAGATACAAGTGCTACAAATTCTGCAACTTGTTTCTTTGAATTTGTTTGTGATTTTATTGCAAAGCCCCTGAACATAGTATCATCACCAAATTTGCATAAATTATTTTAACTAAAGTTAAAATGTTTCCAGCGAAAATTTTGACTTAACTTTGAACTCAAATCATACAATAACTACATATGCTATAACTGGAGATGGCCGAATTTTTTTTGTTAAATTCAACGATTTCAAGTTAATTGCAAAGCCCCTGAACATGGTATCAACACCAAACTCACTGGAGATGTAGAGAAGGGTTGGGGGTATACTTTGAAATAGAAAGTATGTCTCTAAAACAAATAGTTGTTGCACAAATGAAGTTCAAAATCAAGTCAAAATGTAGAAAATCAGAATTTTACCTTTATTTTTTAACTTAATTTATGCAAAAATTACATGTGCTAGAGCAAAAACTTTTTTTTCAAATGTTCCCACTACCCTTCTCTACATCTTCAGAAACTTTGGTGATGATACCTTGTTCAGGGGATTTGCAATCAGCTCACAAAGTTAGCAGTTAGAAAAATTCGACCATCTCTAGCTATAACTAGTGACCTTCTTCCCGCCAGGGTGGGTTGAAAACCTTGTGGACAATTCGGCCATCACTAGCTATAACAATACTTTTTTTTGTAATGTTACCACAACCTTACTCCACATTTCCAGCACTTTTTGGTAATGGCACCATGTTCAGGGGCTCTGCAATGAACTCACAAATCAAACATTTATGACCATCTCTAAAAGCTACCTAAAAGTTGCATTTTTTTTCAGCCAGAAGGAAGAAAGTTTTGAGAATGCTCAGAATTACTGCAGTTGGAGCTCGAAGACTCGCTCCTACTTTCCAAGTGACAATGGTAGGCCAATAACTTAGTGACAAAACTATCAAATGAGACACAGTTATCCCTGAAGTTGGGGCAATTAAGGGAACTTGTTGCTTTCAAAGTCAAAGAACATTTATTTTATCTCTTAAAGCTTATAACTTAAAAGGTAGCGCCTAAGGTGGCCATACCTGGTATACCAGTATATTCCATTTGATCAATTTAAAATTATCGATTTTTTAAGTTGATCAAACTGAAATTGATTCCCGCACACCTGGTACGATTGACCATAAGTGATCGAAGTTGGGAAATATCTGACGGCTTTTCTTGGTATTTCTATTGATTTGTATGCGATCTTACTATGGAGCATGCACACAATGGTGCAATCCTCGAAGCATTTGTGCTTAAATTGATCACACTGTTTGGTGGTTCAATCGATCGATATTAGACTGGCGATTGATGTCTAAGATCGATTGTGCAAAAGTCAATCCGTTAATGGCTAGCTTCAGTGTCCCTATGAGAATATTTTCTAAAGCCTTTACTTTATAACTTCATAATCTCTGCAAGTGGGGTGTGTCTGGGACTGTGCAGTGGGTGTATCTGGGACTTACTTTCTAACATTACAGGACAGGATCTCAGGTTCCCAGTATACCAATGAAAGGGGTTATTATGCTTCAGTAAGAAATTGAAAAGAATTTTGAGCAGGTAACCTAATCTCTTTGTGTGTATTTCAGCATTTAATTTCAATGTTTTATCTCAAGAGCATGAAATAAGTTATTCTTACAAAGTTTACACAGTTTTGGATATATTACGCCAGAATAAAAATCAGCAGGTCACACATTGTGACTTGCATTATCTCCTATGGTGGCTGCTGTTTGTCTCAGGAGTCCTGTAGTTTTTGTTGTTTTGACACTTGTAAATGTATCAGCATTGTAATTAACACCCACTAAGAGCTGGAATAATCAGACGTACTTCTAACAATTCACTTTTGCTACTGCTGTTTGATATTTTTTTTGATAAATTAGCAACTAATTGATGACAGAGTGAAGTTGTTTATATGTTAATAAACTTTTATTTTATTAAAAGGATGGGAAAACATTCTTTAGAGATTTCTTTATGCCACTAGATTGGTTTACGTATACTCAGAGGCTATACATTCTTATAGCCCTGTAGAGAATGGGGAAGAGCTTAACCCTCTGCCAAGTTTTTATTGCTGTCGGGATTCCCTGCCAAAAAGATAACTCTTCTATTTTTAATGGTAATCATTGTCAACAAGACAGAAAGGATGAGATTAGGAAATAGGCAAGACATGTAACAAGTTTATTCTACCATACGCTCAAAAATACTAAAAGGTTTGTTGTAGCTAACAAGCAACCAGTCATTTATATTAGTGATCAAGGGGGGGGGGGGTGGTGATTGATTTTACCAAAATGGCTTATAGTGATGGCACAAATGTCCGCAAGGTGGACAGTTTGTGGTGAACATGGCATGTTCGATTTTGTTCTCACTGGCGAACAGTATGTTCAACCTGTCCCTTTCACTGGCGAGAAGCAGTTTATTACAGTATATTGTTCCGCTGGCCAGATCAGGCAAGGAAAGATCTAGCCTTTTTCACTAGAGACCAAGTAGAAAACTATTTTATGGAACATCTAAAGCCTTCCATAGACACCTCGATCTATGGCAGACCTTTAGCAGACTGATTACAGAGTGGTGACATCACGCTGTGAGCAGTCTGCTAAATGTCGGACAGGAATCCTGTGTGTTCCACTGACACACGAGATTCCTGTCAGACTGAAGCCAATTAACTCAGAGGGGGAGGAGACTCCCCCTTCGAGTTAACAAGCAGCAGCGCAGTCGGCCGGAAAAAGAACCGGCATGTCGGATCCGTGTGTTCTACAAAAGCCAAGGTGGGCTCCCACATAGTTGCGGCAGACCAACCTTGATGTGCTCGGCGGGAGCGAGCACGCAGGTTGGTCTGCCGGGAGTCTGTCCGTCTATGGGGGGCTTAAGGTGTAAACTTGTGGCGAAATCTTGGAGTTGCATCTTTAGTATATTCCCTATACACTTCCAATGGGCATGTACCTGCCATGTGTGCATGACCCAAAAGGACTCTGTGTTATAAAAATCTTTCTGTGATGGGACACGCGCTTGCTGCTGGTGTGGGCCCATTGAAATGAATGGGGCAAAGCATAGTGGGGTTCAGCCTGAGATGGGTGTCATTCTACAAAAATTTGAAAGTTACCTTTATAAATGAATGAATGTATTTGGAATGTGTGTGAATACCTAAACATTCAGATAAACAATCTGAAACTTTAGTTGATTAGATGACTTTTGGTAAAGTTTTTTCAATTTATAAAATTAAAAAAAGATTTTATGGATAAATAACAAAAGAAGGTACATCAACAGTAAAAAAAAAACTGTCCCGAAGTACTTCAGTCTAAAGATAGTTGATTTTTTTTTTACATTGATTATGAGTTAATTACAAAGCCCCTGCACATGGTATCATCGCCAAAATAGTTGGTGATGTAGAGAACAATGTCGTGGGAACAAAACAATAAAAAAATTAAGTTCAATGCAAATTCCTACCATCTAACCTTTTAGCTGGAATTTTCATAGGTCACAATCAAGAGAATGGAATTCAAAAATAATTTTCATCTGATCTCCATTACACACCCGATGGAAAGAGTAAACAGGTCACCCGGACACCTTGCCCATTCCTAAAGGCTTAACAAATGTAAAAAAAACCACAACCACTATTAAAAAATTTACACTTAAAAATACCCAAAAAGCTTTGTTAAACTATTACATATAAAAGTTTTTGGGGTATTTTTTTAAATGTTTATTTTTTAATAGCGATTGTGTTTTTTCCAGACATAAAACCATCTTCAGGGACTTTGCAATTAACTCGCAAAATCATCTAGTCCACAAAATTCGACCATCTCTAATAACAAAATAAGAAACAGCATATTTGCTATATCAGCAAGCCAACATACATTTACCATATAGTGCAAAACCAACAAGTGCAACATTATTTGCACAACAAATATGCAAAATACGAAGAAAGTCAACAAATCAACGACAATGAAGTATTTTAGAAGAAAGAGATGTGGAATAAATAGAGGAGAAGAAAACAGGGGGAGGAAAGAATAAATGAGTAAAAGACTTGAATATGTTTCTCCTATATTATCAGTTAACCCTTGCAGTATGGGATAATAACATTGTGGGTTTTGGGGGGTTTTGTGGTATGTTCAGGTGCCTCAAGTAATAAAAACATATGAAATTGTTTTAATTCAAACAATAGACCCCTAATGGATTGTGGACAAAGAAAAACAACATCACAGAGATCAACAAACTATAAAAATCATGCATATAATGTACATTGTCATATAAATAAATTGACCAATAGTTAAGGACTGTAAACAGCCACACAGATGCCTATACATATGTCCTAAACTGCCCACAAATGTCTTCTTTGGATCTGTTCCTTTAATTCTTCATAAAAGAAACAGAAATCAACCCAAAGGCGGATTGTTTAGCTAAATTGAACTTCTAAAGTAAAGACTTCAAGTCAATTGCAAGTCGAGGGAAATGCGAAGGAAACAAAATGTTTGTACAAGCTTTACTTTATAAAACATACCATTCTTCATGATTTCCATCCATTTCCTTGTGCACATTTAAAGGCTTCAGGTGTGTTATGGCTAAACGCTACAATTTATTTATACAGTCTCCGAGACCACCCAATGGTGTAACAAGAAGAGGTTGCTTAGCATACCTTGTGGCTTATTTGCTTTATACTGTTGCTTTCAAATTGTATATTCTAGTTCTACCTTGTAAAATTACAGTCTTGACAGCTGCTGAAGACTCACATTTGTGGTTACTTCAGCAAGTTCCGCGTATTTGACTTGTAGTTTTTTTTTTTTGTTTTTTTTTTTAAAGGCATTTGTGGTATTACATGCAAAATAATTATGATGCCTTTTCCAACTTACTGAGCATAGAACAAAACTGCGTCTGGTGAAATGATTCAGGACAGGAAGCAATGATACACTGTTGATGTGTGTCTATGAAATGAGTCAGATATTACTTGCTTTTAGGGAGTGAATACTCTGTAGGTTTTGCAAAAGCACAACATAGTTTAAGAGTTTTTCATACCGCATAATGCTAAAAATAAAACAGGTTTGTAATAAAGTCAATATTTAAATAATGCAAAGTCAAGTACAATTTTTCAAATTAACAATCAAGTTAAAGTGTATATCAACAAAACTTTCTTTTTAGACAAAGTAAAGAAGGGTTACACTCGAAAGCTAGCCATATACCTATAGATCACTCCATAGATTTTCCTTTAGATATACCAACAACTATGTAGTATAGTGACATCCCTGATACTGTAGAATACATAGTGATTGAAAGGTTTAGAAAGGTCCTCATATTACATGGTTTTGGTAATACAAAAGTTGATTGTACAGAAAAAAAAGATTGTAAGGTGTATGGTCGCTGATTGTCTTATTACTAGGACTATGAAGTATTTTGTGGGTGAGCATTGCCATTGAAAAAAAAGAGCGAGAGAAATGGACAAGAAGAGTGAGAGGAAGTGAAAAGTTGCCCTAAAGATAATGTTGATATATTGTAATCTGTTTCAGGGAAAAATGACTTATTTTGTAGATTTTCTTTAAGCCACTGTTGAGTCTCTCAGACTGGATGTAAATTGAAATGTACCCTTAATATAACACAATCATTAAAAAACCAAAATCCTGAGTTTCTATACTTTGCTTAATCCAGTGGTTCCCCAACTTTGCTTGCTGGGCCCCTCTTTTCTATTAAGGAACATTATCGAGCCCCCCTCATTATTCAAACACAGGTTAAGAATGAAAGCCCACACCCCCCTTGAATGCCTTCGTGCCCCCCCCCCCCAGTTTGGGAACCACTGGCTTAATCAATGATGCCAGCGATGTGCACAGCGTAGGAGGGAGGGTGAGTAACACAAGCAGTATACTGTGTACTTTGCTTTGATTGCCTATATTGGTGCCATATGGTCACACTGCCAGGGAGGTTCAGCGTTAATTTGAGGAGGTACTCTTTGCAACTTCAACAACAGCAGCATGCAAACAAACCCCTGGTTATGAAGGGTCCTTTCACACACACACACTTGTGGTAGCATGGTTGTGGACAGCATTAACATTGCTTGCATGTTATTGGAAAACCATAGAATAACTGTTGTACCTTTCACACTGGCCCGTGTTAACCTAAACACTTGCATGGTAATTTCATCCAGTGCAATGCATTGGCATTTTAACAGCTTGTTTTCACTGTGTCAGACGTAGTTACTACACCTCCCATTCAAATTAATGGGACAGTGACCACTTTTAAACTCATGCCGCATTGTTTTCTATAAGGGGCACAATATCCTTCGACTGAAGTTTGAGGAATTCTCCTCCCACATAGGAAAGCCCCGCCTACCAAATCACCCAAATGATCAGATACACAATAACATACCTCTGCATTTTAAGATAGACTGATTCTTAGTATGGCAGCTCCGTCATGTAGTCCCTACGCCTAGGTCTCTGTTCTTTTTGGTTCCAGGCATGTCTTGACTGCTGATCTACATGTAGTTCTGATCTGGCCTATTGTAAGGCAGATTGTTACATCTACAGGTTTCTAAAAGTTGTTTCCCCTTTATAAATGTAGCATAGTGGCACAGACCATTTCAGGTGCTGTCCCCTTTAACCCCATAACACATGAGGCTCCAGGGCATGAGGGGTATAAAGCTGACTCCCAGGAAGGGGAGGGGCAGTCCAGAGGAGCAGGTTCTGATGAGATAGCAGCAACTGGGTTATTCAGCTGTCTCCAGTTTTACCGCCTGCCACCATTTATAACGGCATGTGGGCAGCTGGTGGATACAACAGTACTCACTTTCCAGCCAAGATTCAGTTGTTTGCCTAGTGTTCAGGACAGGTGCCAGCCGGGTTACCCTATTTAAGTGGGGTGGCGCAGTCCGTGTCTCCCAGGAGCTGACAAGTGGCATTACTGGTACCTGTATCCCGTGCGGGAAAAGTCCTATGGTCTCTGTTACCCCCTGTGGCATGGAGGTACCTGTTTCCCCGGTTGTTGAAGAGAACCTGTCTCCAGTCAGGTACAGGCTGAACCTTTCAAGTCAGGTACAGGCTGAACCTTTCAAGTCAGGTACAGGCTGAACCTTTCAAGTCAATATTGGACATGGACTCGTTCGTTGATCCTAGAACCTGTGCATAAGCCTCTTTCCAGCTGACTCCCTACATGTGTGGCAGATTTACCACACCCTCTGGGGTCCGCAGGACTTCCATTGCAAAAAAAAAGTTTGAATATTAGTTCAAACTTTATCTCCCCCACTACACAAACTCTTGGTTATCTCTAAATCAGGTGTGCCAAATTCAACTAGAGAGGCGCAAAATAAAAACTTTTAGACAAAGTTGCAGGCCAGCGATGATATTATATAATTGTCTACAATAGAGGAAATTTTTTCACATATAGTGATGAAACTTTTAACATGAAAACAAACTTAAGCTTTACTTAAATATTGAATATTGAATCAAAACATAATTCTGTAACATAAAATCAAATGTCAAAAAAAATAACCAATCTGCATTAATTTCCTATATTCAAATTTTGCAGGCCAAATACAATTACATTGCGGGCCAGATGTTCCCAGCAGGCACCCCTGCCCTCAATTGATGACTTTTAGAATGTCACAATGAACAAAATTGGTTATCTTAGTTTCCCACCCTTTCATTTTCTTCCATGACAGGTAATTTTGAGGCTTGCCATTTTTCATATCATTGAACATGTTACAACATCATTTTCATGTACTTAATACATTACCAATTGGTATTTAGTTGGTAATGTATTTAGTAGTGTGATTGTAAAAAAGTATAATCATGTTGAATACTGGGTGATATTACCCCCGTGTTAGAGTGGAAACCTCCAGATGTTAGGAGGGAACGGGATGCACCTCTATGTGGAGCCCCCTTTCTTTTTAATATTGACATTTTTAATGTATAATTGTAACAATATTCTTTCTTTTAAAATACTTTCCTTAAAAACCCCCAGTTGTTTCACCCTGGTTAGGGGCAAAACAACTTTTCGTTTTTTGATTGTAGGTATTGTGATATTACATATGAAGGGACAGTTGCATTATTTGAATATGCTGTATTAATTCTCCAGAATTTAATTAGCTCAATGACACTTGAAGTGAATGAAGGTCCAAATATTTCTCTTTCTGTCTGACAATGTATAGCATAATCAAGCCTTCTTAAAACAGAAGGTATTTACATAGCCCAATCCATCACAACTCCCAAAAGTTCAGATAGATGGTTGCTTCTCTTTGTCCGACAATGTTAAACCCTTGATTCAGCGTTACTGAGCAAAATAGAATACTCCAATATCTAACAGCTGCTATATTTCGCTTTTTGTGACCAGACAAATCCTTATCAGTCCCCATTCCAACACTGACCATAGACTAGTACTCAAGATTACAGAGAAATGTAATTTAATTTATGCGGCAGTAGAAGGCTGGGTATTGGCTAATGATGACAAATAAAACAGACATTTCGAAGCATAGCATATCTCCTTTCTGCCTAATTTTTCATCCTGTTGTAAGCCTTGTTGATAAAACACGATTTAAGTATAAAATTGCTGAATGAACTTGTAATGTCACATTCACATTCAGCTGTTGGAGTTTGTTTTTCTTAGAATGCTTCAAGCTGAAGGCTACACAGCTGGTTTTGATGTCATCTGTTATCCACAGAGCTGTTCCTTTGCTTTTGGCTCCCACTCAGCCGGATCACCAGATAAATTATGTCTATGTGACACTTTACATTTGACATACCCCAAACTATGCATTATGTGCATGGATTTAAAGTATGTCTATTGGAGAACTTGGTAAGTGGTAATATTTTACTAACAGACTACTTAAAAGAACACTCATCTGTTATAGTGTTATATCATTAAACAAGGCACCAATGGAATAAAACAACACATTCAATTATAGCTAAACAATCATAGGGAGATTTATTAAGACTTTTGGTGTTTGTGGTAGCCTTTGTACTGCACCTGTCGCTTTGCGGCCCTGTGGCTAGAACTTTACAATGCATCAGAACATAAAATGTTTCATAAATTGTTGGTGTAAAATTGTTTAATCTAGGACAATCTTAAAATCCAAATCATTGAACCCTAAAAAGCACTAATGATACTAACCTTTATAGTCATATTTCCATGACAATGTTTTATGTCCAAGTTTGGGCTGGGGCCAGCATGGGTGCTATCTCCATCATGATATGTTAAAGACTTAAATGGGACCAGGAGCCTGGATCTCTGTGCAACACCTAGGGAGCTTGGCAATCCTGGATTGACAGCACAGAACTACTTTTGACATATGTACCCTGATTGCACCCCACACACCTGTACATGGAGTTTTAAAGCTCAATGCGCACTGATTGCATGCATGATACACTTTACTTGTAACCCACTTGGGATATTTTTAATGGGGGTGACACATCCTCCTGAATAAGCTTTCAGAGCCAAAAAATCGGGAAAAACGTGTCTTCCATTATCCTTGCCTATTAGACAGTTTATGGCTTGAGATATAGAAAGTTGGTGACATGCTACTTTTTATCAGTGTTGCCTATTTTTCTTGTTTTCTTTTGAATCAGCCATGTGCGACTTTGTATATACTTTTAATGGACAAAAAGTTATGATTTTATGTTAATAATATTGGTGACCCAATCTATTATCTTACGTTCCCTTAAAAGTCCCCAGGCCTAGTCACCCCCAAGGGGTTGATCCACCAATGTCAACCAATTGGTCATACTCATAGTTCATAGTTCAGATAGGCTGATGTTAATGGGTTAGTTCATGACAACATGCATGAAATAGATTGGTGTGTTCAGGGTATGTGGTTTCTTCAGACAACTAGATATATGGTTTAATAAAATATACAAAATACAATTTTTGATATCTGTGGTGCAGTTTGTATTTTTTTCAGCTTGTTGTGGTTTACTAAAATATAACAGTTCACCTTTAACCAATGATTTTAGTGCCTTGAAGCTCCAGGACAGGGTCCTCTCCTCCTACTGTATCATAATTTGTACATGTTTGTTAGTGTGTGTTGCCTTTGAACCCTTATTTAACCTCCCTGGTGGTACCATTTATTCTTGTTTTTGCTTCTGAAAGCAGTTCGGTGAAATACAAACCGATTACCATGTAATCAGTTTGTATTTACCACCTGCTCTGGTGCCCTTGCACATTTCGGCATCATCAATAATGTAGGGCGGTGGATCCAGTGAGAATAATCTAGGAGGCCAACTCTGGAGGGTGGCAGCCATGACTAAAGCA
Source organism: Ptychadena robeensis (assembly GCA_036250615.1). Lineage (NCBI taxonomy): Eukaryota > Metazoa > Chordata > Amphibia > Anura > Ptychadenidae > Ptychadena > Ptychadena robeensis. The sequence continues at coordinate 113,271,202 of CM070036.1, forward strand.
GGAAAATCTATTCCATGGCACACTTAATAATACAGTGCTGCATGAATAATGTACTTTAAAAATTAAAAAATAAAAATGAATAATAATAGAGCAAATGCACAAACAGTACACACTACATGCAAACAGAGCCCCTATGAGAAACACAAGAGCCCAGCTATGTAATTTAAACATTAACACTAACTGATGCTATCATCATAAAATGTGCATTTGTAAGCCTTTCAATATGTATATGTAGGTTGTTATTCAGATTTCAGTAAACCATAAGAACATTTCGTACTTACGTTTTGCGTCTAAATTCTCTTTCATGTGTACCTAGTGTTCATTCATAAATGTGTTTCTTGTTATAGATAAAATAATTTCAACACCAAAGCTTCTCTATTATATATTTGAATTGCTAATAAGGAAACTGCATAACTTTAATTAACTAAAACAATAACATTCTACTACTAATTCCCTTTTTGCAAAACGTTAGGAATTTTAAAAATCTTTCTTGCTTGTTATTTCAAGTTTCACTTTTGCTTTTTTTAAGTTTTCTGTGTTTTTTCCTCCGACGTCCATGCATTCTATAAAATGCAGCAGAATTTCACATCAACCTGACCTGTTGTAAGATATTCTAGAGCTCCCAAGGGAGGATCTGGGCCACCTGTCCAAGCAATATTTACATTAAATCCTTCACCAAGGCCAGTTCCAACCTGGAAGAGGGAAAAGCACCACATAAAAATAAATTATAACAGGAAAATATACAAACTGTGTGCTTCTGAGAAGATCAAAAAACATGTCACGTCAGTTCCGTTTTGTTTGACAACTTTGCTTTACTCCCAGTGGACAATTTTGTAATCTCATGCAATTTAAAGAGCCAGAGGAGGACGAGAAAATTAGGGGTAATCATGCAATGCAATTAGAGTAGAATTTTATGAACAAGAAAGGGACTAAGGATAACCTCATCTGGGGCACCTCTCCCTGGGAAGACGTTGCCGTTATCATAGCAATGGAGAGAAATATACAGGATCCTGGGTCACAATAGGATACTTGCTGACCATTTCAATAACAAAAATTCTAGAGGTGACTAAAAACATATGATATATACAAGAATATACATCCAACATTTCAGTATGCCACATAGCCCTCTATTGAACTTGAACGTGTCTAATATTTCTTTCTTGACCCAGCCTCTTATAATTTTTTACTCTATTGATTTTTTCTTTTTTTCAGCAATCTTTTGCTTCCTGAGTCTTGAGAGGAATTGTGGTTTAATGAACTTTTTTTCCTTTTTTTAACTGGCTTCTTAAAACCAGGAAACCAAATCAAGAGTACCCAAGAGACGCTAGATGAGCAGCCGTTGAGAAATCCCAGTCCTTTTGTACAATTAGATATTTATATACCAATTCTTTGTAGTCCTTGTCACTGTGATGGAATCTAACATTCTGTTTTATAGAGGAATTTTATGACTTATTAACTGCCAACAGTTCATAACCTCTCTGGCTTAATTAACTAGCCTTGTTGGCCTCTGAAGGAAGCCTTATGTTTCAACAGCAGAAGAGTATTTTGTAAAGATACACAAAAAAAAAATCAGGGCTATGAGACACTGAGTATTTTCCCATTTCTTGACTGAATGCAAAACATAAATGTATGCATTGACTTGCCAAGTTCCACTACTGAGGTCAAAGGCTTTGCAACCAGCTGAGTAAATTGGCGTTCTTAAAGCATTCAGTTCAGTTAGCAGTCCCTGAGCAGCGAGGTTGACATCAAAAGGCCTGCCAGATGCGAAAAGAACTTCATACTTCATTTTTGCTAAATCATGACGGCAAAACTCGAAGACATTTAAGTACAGTATGATCTCATTGGGATGGCAACCCTGCCCCTTAGATCATACGCATTTCTATGATTTTCCCAATCAAAGGCAGAAGGCTGAATTCGAGACGCATGGCCAAGCTGTGTTATTTAAAGACTTGTAATACGACCACTGAAATGTGAGATTGATTGAAAAGAAAATCTAATAAAATACTTAATTCATAGTAATATCTCAAAACTGGCTACTTCTCAAGTGGAGTTTGTCATATTTCCTCACAGTATGAGATTATTTAGTGAGTATGAAACTGTAGATGTATAGGAAAAACAATCAGAAACAGGCAATGTTGATAAATGATTCATTAAAGTGTATCTAAAGCCAAAGGTTTAGTTTGAGTTTTGGTGGTGAATGGGTAGAACTCCTATCTGTTACACTCTGATACATTTGTCCTGGTGAATAATAAAGATGGTAAAATCCAGCTAAATGTGATTTGTCAAAAATTTGGACCTCTGTATTTTGATCACCCCTAAAAAAATATTTAGTTGAAGTTGAAAATTCAACAAAAAATGTTGGGTTAAAAATATGTTTATATTAAATAGTAACCATATTGTTTGCTCTTTAAAATGCACCTTTCCCCTCAATATTAGATGAAAATTGTCAGCACAATTCATAGTGTGAATTTGCAACAAAAAATACCCTGAACACTACACCCAGCTAGACTTCTGAGAAGAGAAAGAGACAGACAAATACATCTCACTGGTCAGGCCAAGAGATAAGAATTCAGTGCAAACTTCTCCATAAGTAAATCGAGGTACAGACATGGAGATATGGGTCAAATCGATGGCTGTTTCAAGCGCTGTGCGTGCTCACGGCCATCTACCTGACCCATATAATCTGCGCCCACCGCTGTTTTCGAGCGGGACAAATCAATCCCGCTCAAAAACAGCCTTATCGGAAATGACCGTAATTACGGGCGATGTCCGATGCTTTGCCTAGAGACTGCTGGTCTCCAAGCAAAGCTTCAGCTGAGCCAGGGAGAGAGCAGAGCCGTCTCTCCCCATCCAGCCGATATCTGACAGTAGCGTGATGACGTCATCACGCTGCTGCAGGGTACATCGGACGGCTCGAATATTGAGCCGTCTGTACCCTGCTTTAGTCTTTGGGTTCTGAGGTTGTCTACAATGCTAGAGTATAGATATGTATTATAGTTCCAGCCAAGCACACTCTGATGGAAATAACCCCTACCTCCTAGGATGTTGGCTTTTTGGTCCAACTTGAGGAATATGGGGTAAATAGTGCATGGTTCAGCCCTGCACACATTGCTGGAACATGCTGTATATTCCAGTTGCCTAATATTTCCAGGGAAAGTTTTGACTTCACTTAGAATTTTTTGACTTAAAAATGTTATCTTAAAATTTGTAGACCATCTTCTGAAAACTATACCTAGAATTAAAAGTGATTAAATACCCTGGAAGTTCAATTGTTGTGGGGTTTTATTCCCTTCCAAAAGCAGTTGGGCAAATACAAAGTGAGTACCACTTTTATTATTAATTACTAATTGCTTTGTATTTCCTGCCTGCTCTGGCTGCCTGTACGCATTCCTGACATCAATGTGAGTGAGGGGATTTGAGTGTCCAGGATGCCTATGCCTGTATTTCAGTACTTCCAAAATAAGAAGAACCGAGAACACAGGCAAAACAAGATGACTTGGGCTCCAATGGAAAAGTTAAGCTACCCCAAGTGGCTCGGTGTTTTGTGCAATCTCCATAATTCAAATCTACCCTGAGCCACACTTGTACTAGTAGGGGGGGGGGGGGGGTTACTAAAATTTTTAGTTACTACCAGAATGGGAAATATTTCAATGGGGACACTTATTCTGTGGATGACAGAGTTTCTGTTACTTTAGAAAGACTTACCGTATGTGGCTACATCTTTTCAATGGGGTACTGATGAAAAAAACAAACAAATGAAAAACTATAAATTGGGCTTCTCAATTCCCTACTCCATCCAGAATGCCCATGCTATGAAGTATCTTCATATTCTCCATCCAGAATGCCCATGCTATGAAATATTTTCAAAATTCAATTAATCAGCATTACCTGCAGATACAGATTTACATTATTTAAAAGGACTGAACAGAGAAGTTATCTCATTAGTCGCCTGCTTTTATTATTCAATCACAGCCTTGTGAAATGAAAAAAGATACTACTCAGGGAGTGGGAGTGTGCCTGAGATTCATTTATGGGTTAGCAATTAGGCTAAAAGATTTAACAGATCAAGTCATTGTTAATTTAAAAAAAAAATCAATAAATAACAAATTCATTTTTCATTCATTCTCATTCTGTACTGTAACTCTTTAGAGAACTCAATAAGGTAAATTAAGTAATAATTAAAAATAAAGTGTTTTCACGTATTACGAAAAATTATTTTTTTCTCCCGTTAAATCTTTTATCACCTGTGGAAATTCAAAGCAGATGTAGCAGGTTAGGTTGTGATGTCAGAGTTCATTTCCTGCCTTTGCTTTGTCAGACAACCTATTACACCTTTCATGAACTGTAGGCTAAACAAAAATGGGGCTCATAAATCAACATTTAGCTTTCCCCAGGCTGTGGATTGTACTGACCCTTTGCGATTAAGGCAATACTTTCATTCATTATTCATGAAATCTATATAGACAACATGCCAAGTGGCATTTACATTTAAATAAAGCACTTGTGCAGTGAATAAATCTGCTTTTTTCCCCAAGAAACTAAAATGAAGAAAAATAAAGGAATAATATGTTTTTTGGTGAGCTTCTGCATAAAAAGTATGCAAAAATTCTCATTCTCATTTTTCGCCTAATGTTTTCAATTAATTCATAAATTCTAGAAATCCGGATCTCCAGTCATTATGACATTCATTGCGCAAATCGGCACTTGTACATGCGCATATTACTAATGCAATGCATCGTACTTGCCCCAGATTACCTTCATTATCACTCCTTAACCTACACTGACAGCCTATCTCTAATTTACTATCTGTATTACATACTTGAGCTAGAACTAACTATCTAATGTAATGGAATAAGGACTATGTAAAGCACAGATTACATCAATAACGCTCTCTCTCCCAGAACTGCACAACACAGCAGAAAATGGCTCCTGGGGAGTTTTCTTTACTCACATTTACTATATAGTAAGGGGTAGGCTACTTTTCTATTGACTGCTAGGGCTGTTGCTAAGCTCCGACAAAGATATTGCAGTCTTCTTATTGGCCCACATGCAACAAGGAGTAAGTGATCAAGGCTACCGATTAAATAAATATGGAATATTCATAATTTAATGCCATAGCACTATATTCTAGATCTTTGTGAATTCTTGAAGTGCTGATATTTACAGAAAATGTTGCGTTTAAAATATTTGTGAACAACACTAGTATTGAGTAGTAAAGTAAATGTCCAGTATCATTGATTTAAGAAAGTTGTTCTTCTGCATGTCTTTTATGTCTCTTTTCCATTACCACTTTATTAAAGGGTACATTGAAATAATGCTGCCTTGTCACAACTTTGTTAAGAATTAGGTGATGGGTACTGGGGTGATATGAAAAGATCTCCTCCAGAGCCCTACAAAAAACAACTACTGTATTTTTCGGACCAAGATCGGGGGGAAATAGTCAGAATGGTCCGAATGCATGACCTCCACAGCCGCTCGGCCGCAGGTGGTCATGCCTTGGCTTCCTGCCAGCTCTCCCAAACTATCAGACTATATATATATATATATATATATATATCCATATATATTACATTCTGAACCTAATTTGTAGAGTTTATGTCCACTTCAATAGATCTATTCATATATGTAGAAGATGCATTGAAAAATACAGCTTATTCATAGCTCTCAAAAAGACTCAAAATAGTTTGGCAAGATGCAGCAATAGCTCCAGGAGGCTAGGCAAGAAATTCATGGTATCAAAGTAAAATGTGTGAGTAATATAGACTTACAGTGAACAGCAACAAACTAGTAATCTTAAAATTAAAAATCTTCAATAAACTCACCTTAAGGTCTATTTTCTTTTCCCCAAACCATTTTTCAGGTAGATGTTTCAACAGTCTACAGGGAGTGCAGAATTATTAGGCAAATGAGTATTTTGACCACATCATCCTCT
>CM070036.1:113277233-113295679 GCA_036250615.1 Ptychadena robeensis
AATAATAAAATTATTCCTTAAAAATACCACTTGCCTAATAATTCTGCACTCCCTGTATTTGGGATACAGAGAGATGGGGGGAGTGCATGGTTGCTCTTGCATAAAATAAAAAAACTAAAGCTAAACTTTTCATGACCAGGAGCCTCATGGATTTATATAGAGTGGGAAAGCGTATCATTTTGTGAAAATATAGTGCTGTATATATAGAAATATAGAAAGTGAGCAACAATCCTAAACATAAGAGTTGTTTTACAAAATGTGAGGAAATTCATCAATTTGGGAAATCCATGCATAAACCTTTGTGGAATTTCCTTCTTTTTGGGTTCTTGTTGTGACTCTAGGCCTACAAGTGACGAAAAATAGAACACAGTCAGCAAAAATGATCTGGTAAAACTTAAAATAAACAAAAGGGGCTATGCATACCCATTAGATTTCTTTGGTCCACAAGACATGGTTAGCTGGACAGGTCCACTTATGCTGTAAATATCCTTGCTCTAGTTTTAAAAATTAGCAGGTGAAGTGATGCATACATCAAACGTCACCTGGTGGTAAAGTTTATTTATGTCATCAACCTAAGTGCTCAATAAATTGACGTGAACCTATTCCCCTAAACATCATAGTTAGAGGAGTAAAGGGACATTTTCAGTAAATGTTACTTTTTCATCAACAAAGTCGAGTCCAAAATGTTGTCACATGCCAAGTGAAGTACATCGTATTTATAAAAAGCACATATAAACATATAGGTTACAATACACTCAAAAAGGAAAAGATTATATCTGTGCTCAATAAAGTTCTTGTCCATGGAGGGATCATTGCTGGAAAAAAATCTGATCTGGCCAAAAGTAAGCTCATCTCTAAGGTTGAATAACTCTGTATTCTATGAGTAAGTGTTTTCTATACAGATGCATTTTATGGCTAATTTCTAGTTTCTTTTTGGTCTCTCTTTTACATATTTGCAAAAGTTGTAACAGAATTATAAAGCAGAATCCCATGACGAATAAAGGAGGAACATTTAATATGAAAGCAGCATTCAGGCTAATGGTTATAAATAACGATAAGGGTCCTTTTTAATGCTATATGATCTCTGCAGCTATAAATCTGCTTCTGGGAATATCTAGAAAGACTTCGAACACATCTGCAACTAGTTAGAATGATATGCTTGAGGGACATATACAGTGCAGGTGATTGCTGGTAAACCCACTAAAGAAGGACAATATTTTCACATACTTATAAGTTGGAGCTCCCACTGCATGATTTCCAGCGGCTTTATGATGGCATTACCATTGTGAGCCAAGATATGCTACTCTGTTTTGGATGATCTTCACATTTCAAATGTGTTTAATTGCATGAGCAATATATATTATTTGTGTTATTTTTTGCCAAAAGGATATAACTATAACTGTTTGATTCCAAGGTGGATCTTCAAAAGAAACATATAAAGAACATATTCACAATTATTAGCATTGTATTGTCTTTGTTAGGAGTATCCTAAAACGTTCAGTCTTCAATTAGTCCCTTTATGACTCCATATATAAAAAATATCCAGGGTAATAATGAATGGGTTACCATATGTTGGTCTTTGACTGCAGGCACCTGTTTTGTTTAATGTCACAAATGATTCAGCAACATGTATTGAATTACCAGAGAAGTAATATTGGAGGGGGGAGCTTATGCTAATCGTCTAAAGGGTGAATGTAGGCTTTTTAGGTGTCCAAGGATCAGGAAGGGACCAGACACTTGATAAATAGACTGGGACACATCTTATCTGGAAGTATTGCTGCATGTTTAAAGTATACAGTAGATGCCAGGATTTGAGTGTGTGTAGGGGGGGGGGTGGAGACTTTCTAAGACTACACATGACCCCCAAAATTTTATTACTCAAAAAATTATGCTACTTCACTTAAGAAAATTCCTGCTTTTGCTTTAAAAGCAGTGAAAATTCCCAATCAAGGCATGCAAAGCCTATAGCCTGATACATCTTCGGCAACAGTTTCATATTATATACATTTCTCATGTCCATTCAAGGTAGGGAATTCACCGACTGAAAGTATTCATGACTCACACTTAGTATACTTTTTATTCACAAATCATCAGGCTAAAATAATGCTAAAGTATTATGCAACTTAAGTATGGAAGCATGCCAGATCATGGCATACAAGTAAAGTTTTTCTAATGTTTAAAATCCTGACAACTCAAGGGCAATGGGAAAGGGGAAATTGTCTAAAAATGCTTGTTGGTTGTTGTTCTGTATACACAAGCTTTAAGCAAAAACATTGTTGGGCATGACCCCCCCCCCCCCCCATAAAAAAAACAAAAAGGAAAAAGCTGGTTTCTCAGATAATCAAGTTTCACCTTACACTTCCTCACCTGCAATGGAAGAACGAAACATGAAATATTATTGGGCAACAATTCAACTTTTCTTTCCTTACGTTTTCATAAATCAACCTTTAGGCCTCCTGCTATGTTTTTGGCAAACATAGTCTAGAAAGTTTTAGGAATGTTAACCATGGCATTACAAAAGGAAATGTACACATATTGTCTTTTTTGCTGTTAAAAAAAGCTTTTTAAATACTTAGCTGCCCAAGAGGTAACACTTAATGATGTGTTTAAGGTATAATTAAACTACTGTATCTGACAGGGTGACCAGTGTCACCAAAACATAAATTAATGGAATCAAGAAGAAAAAGGAGAACTGTCAAAGAGTTCTTGTTAGTGATTTCCTCTCACTGGGACAGCCGGCGTCTCAGTATTTGACCATTATGCCTGGCCACACTGTCTTGTTCCTCTGTACTATATTACAACTTTATTCATTAAATTTTCCCTTACCCATGCTATCCCTGTTTCGCCACTAACAACCCCCATATAAAAATGTCTTGTTGGCTGTCTGGACGGAACAAATTGGCAGGTCACTATAGTACAAACTAGGACATTAACCTAGACTAGTCAACTAGACAATTTTGAAGGCAGAGTCAAGCACTCCTGAGAGTAGTTGACTAGTCGTCTCTCAGGATGCAAATACCTTCTTTGTGCAGCTGCATGCAATCTCCACCTCTGATTGGCAGGGGGAGAAGAGCAGTTGGGCGCCGAGACATTTTTTTCTATACATCTTGAAAAAACTCCTTAATGAAAAAATAATCTCCCCTCTTTCCCCTGAACATGGTGTCATCACAAATATTGCTGTAGATGTAGTAAAGTTTGGGAACATTTAAAAAGAAAAGTATTGCTCTAGCTTATGGATTTTTTTTTTAAATCAAGTTTAAAGTCGAAGTTGAAATTTTGACTTGAATATGAACTTAATTCATGCAAAAAAATCTTTGTGTTAGAACAATAGCTTTTTTGGTAGTATAACCTCAACCCTTCTCTGCATCTCCAGCAAGTTTGGTCATGATATCATGCTCAAGCTCTCTGTAATTAACTCAAGTCGAACTAGTTAAATTTTTTAAAGGAATTAATTTGACCATCTTTACTGCCAATTAGAAACAGAGACAGTATACACCTTGGTTGGTGCGCACACAGAGAGAAGCACAAGACCTTCTCTCTCTGTGTACACATTGACCTGCATGCATGCTGTCTCTGATTGACAGTCAGCACAAGACCTTTCTCTGCCAGTATTGGCCGGGTGGGAAAGGGAGTAGTGATGAGCGGCATAGGCAATATTCGAATTTGCGATATTTTATGAATAATTCTACTAATATTGGATTCGATATTCGAAAATGCGAAAATTTGCATTGCGAAAATATCACTGCAATCGCGAAAATCTTCGAAATGAATGGTCACATATTGATTTTCTCATATTCGAGATGTTTGCGAATTCTTAAATTGCCTATATTTGCGAAAAATTTCAAATATTCAAGCTCAACATTAAAGGGGATGTGATGTCTATGTGACATTTTTTGTGACCCATGACTCAACTTAACAAAATCATTAGTCCTTAAGGCCCTAGTACAAACTAGAACAAAGTTCTTGGGTATGATGACCAATATGATAAAACACTGTTCGAGATAACAGTTGACCACATAGCATAATTTCCTATCCATGGCAAACCACCAAATTTACTTGCAGTGCACTAAAGATGTTTCTGAAGAGATGCAGCATTTTGCTGGAATTAACACAGTAAACACATTATACAGGTTGATTCTAAGTATTATGTAAGAAAATCAGTAGGGGTTTACTATGTCATGGATCAACTTTAATTTCATCTGTGTAGTAAACTGATGTGACATTTACAGCTGAAAGTGAAGATTGCAAACTGTCATGATCTGTTTAAGTCTAAGGATAATGCATGATATATGTGTATTTACAAGAGTATAACATGCGGATAAACAGAATATGTAGCTACAATTCTGCTAAATAAACTCTGCATGAAGACATTATTTGGGCTGGGGCTAGCATTAGACCAGCATTTTCTGACCAGAACTGAATGATGTCCCTAAACAGGACTGTAATCTAGGTTCTGAAAGCACTAGAACATTTTGCCTTTATCTACAATCACTTTTATTTATGTTTTGTAGCCAATTGAAATGCAGTCTATTTACAGAAAATTGGCCATACTACCAGAATATTTGCATCCACTCTAACATTTAGCTTCATCTGTGTTACCTAACTAGATCCCAACCAGCTTCCTTGAGATTATATGATACCATTTAATTACCACTTTGCAAAATGTGTCACTGGCCACCCAAAAAGTTTTAAGCGTTCTTAACAATAGGATCACCAGCTCTCAAGTGACAGCCTTATGGGCAAACATGCTTCAATTTTTCTATGTGGTCGTATTAAAGTGGTTTTAAACTCTACATAAAAAAACAAACAACTAAACATACTTACCTACATTGGGTCTTGATCCAGGTCAAGCAATCCCTGTAAATAAAAGTCTCATACTTGCCTCCCCCCTTCCTCGCTCCAACAGTGCCATGTCTGGAGTGTCTGATCCTCCAGCATCCAAGATGGAGGAGCAAGACTCTCTCTGTCTCTCTCTCCACCAATCCAGATCTGAATTATTCAGTGATGCTCCGCCTCTCCGGCATCACTGGATTGGGATCTAGCTGGCTGCCGGGCACACAGGGATTAGGGGAGGCAGAAGTCAAAAGTGATGTCTACTTTTCCTAAATCAACTATCTTCCTGAGCTAGCCGCAGCCAGAGCTAGCTGCACGTCACAGGAGGGGGGGGGGGGGGGGGGGGGGGGGGACTACAGATTTTGACACTTATTAACTTTGGATCTGCTCTATTATCGGCATCGGAGGTCATCGGAGGCCGATACCGAGGTGGTAGGTCCGCTTAAACTCGATTGTTTGAAAAAAGATCCCTCGACTAAGTTGAGCCTTGCATCAGCTGAGTTGCTCGGCGCAGTGAAGACCGAGCATCCACCGAGCAGGTAAGTCTGTGTGCTACATCGGGATCCCCGCCAAGCAATACGCTTAGCGGAGGGGGTCCCGACGTAGAGTGGAAACATAGCCTATGACCCGCATAAGACACCAAGCAATGTATTGCAGGTTTGTAATATACTTCCTTATTCAGGAGTTCTGTGTTTTTAAATATTAAAATATAGCATTACATGCAATATCTAGTAAAGACTAGCTTATGTGCATTCAAAACAACAGTTTATTTACATTAACAAGCAGTAAATCAGCTTAAAACGAATTAGCTACGGTCATTGTGGAGAAATTAATCTATAAAGAGTAGAAGTTCAGTTGTCCAAACAAGAACTCAGTATTCCATTATTTCAAATTGTCATGTTCATCTTCTCTATATTTGTTCTAGATCTGATGAAAAAATAAAAATGTTTACAGTAATCATTGTTGTAATGACAGTGTACCATTAAACTTAATTCTTAAATTATGCAGTCATTTACAGATACAATAAGAAAAAACACGGATATGCTTTCACATGATTGGATTAGATGAATATTCACACAGTTTATTGCAGTGGTTCCCAAACTTTACTTGCAGGGCCCCCCTTTTCTATTTAGGAACATTATTGAGCACCCCCCCCCCCCTCTCCATTCAAACACAGGTTCAGAATGAGGGCCTGCGCCCCCCCAGGATATCTTTGCACCCCCCCCCCTGGGTTGCTCGCCACCCAGTTTGGGAACCACTGGTTTGTTGTGTGAAAAGTCTGAACCTCTTTAGTAAAGAACCGCTGTTTTTTTAGATGTTCAGGATAGGACGGCTCTTTTTAATTCATAGTATTCTATGCGATGTAGAATTTAAGCTAACATTTTACAATGGAATAGACATTGTTAGGGTGAAGGTTAGAAGAGAGAGAGTAATGAACTCTATTCAAGATGGCGGGGGCATGTCAAAGGTCAGTGGTAGGATTGGGAAGAGGTTTACTTACACTTTTGGCTGTTGGGGCAGGAGGTGTGGAGTGGGACCTTCCTGAGCCAACAACCATAGTAGAATCGTATTGTAGAGATATTTTTTGTCACTGTCTCTATTCAGTGGGGTCTTCTGATCTGGTCTCACTACTTTGGTTATGTACGCCTCATCTTCCATGGTGTTGAGATTAGTTTAGGGGTAGCCATACACGAGCAGTTCTCCATCAATAGATGAGAGACCGACTGCAGAGTCATGACATCATCACGCTGGAGGCGGCCGCTCAGAGGATTGGCAGGTACCATTTGTGTGTGGGACATTACTTTTGGATGGGGATGCCAGGCCTTTTCCAAAGTAATAGGATTGGCCAGGAATTTACCGATCACAGTGTGATCCAACATGCGGGAGGATCCTGGACGATCTGACCCCACGCGCGCTCTCAAAGGCAAATATTTAAAGAGACAGAAGACAACTAAAACACCTTATCATTCAGAAGATGTGATCTGTGCTACCACAGAACACACTGATACTTTTCTAACAATAACATCGCTTTTAATTACCTATGGGCGCCTCAAAAGAGCCTTTTTTGTCTGAGCTTCCCCAAGCTAAAACTAAAATTGTTTGGGTGGATGTGAACATATAGCTAGGTGAATGCCGGATCCTAATGAGCATAATATGTTAGCCATTAATTGTCTGCTTTCATCACTATTTTTCTATCCATTTAGCATTCAAATATTAGCTTTTTATGACCAGCTGTTACCCTAGAATCTCCATTCAGAGAAGATCCAGCTTCCAATATTTATGTATATGACAATCACTAAGCAAACAGCAAGCACTCGTGCACCAAATGGTAACAATTATAGACTAAGTCCTTACGACATCTTTCTCAGTGGCATACGGCTGAATGTCAGTTGCTGCTGCCATATATTGCTCACACTTTTGCAAAGATGTCAGTGTTATGAAGAGAGGGAAATGCATGTGTATGTTTCTTTTAGAACACAAAGACATTTGTATCTTTAATCAGCAGCATGCAAGTAGGAATACCATTCTGCCCCATATGATTTTCATTAGAGGTTATGAAAGCAAAAGTGTGAATATGGGATCCTGACTGCGGGATGGTCACAGAAGCAGATCCACAGCTGCACATGTTACTCATAGAGGGACAATCTGAGGATGGAGGATGATGACAGCATTGCAAAGACTTTGAAAGCTTTGCATATTTTGGGGGCTTTGAAGAGCAAACATGTGGCTTTCTACCCAAACACAGCAATGTAAAGCACATTTACAATACTGGCATAGGAAATGACGTACAAACAACAAATCATTGAGAATTGCAGGTAATCTAATAATGAGCCCTGTTAGTGCATTTTTGAACTGTAGTGCTTCAGCAGCAACAAAAAAAGGACATTCATGATTGGGCTGGAATGTACACCCTGACACAAAGGAGAACCAGGAATAGAAAGGGTACTGACTAGGTAGGCTATGAAGGAAAAGGGGATTGTGGAAGGTGACATTAGTGGTGGATACTGTGACGGCGGTCCCTTCTGGTTTTTTGCATATTTAGTTGAGTAATGTAATTTGTCTGATTTGTATAAAAAAAAATTCTGTTTTCAGATGCGCATGTGCAATTTAGATATTTTTAAAGTAAAGAGGTTTGGTTATGTACCAAGCTGGGAAAATAGGGGCTGGTGGCTGGTAGGGATAGTTACATATTGGCAGGGGTGCACATAAGTGGAACTCTGGTACTCAAAAGGGGCCATAAACTAGTAATGCGTACCTGCATTATTGTTACAAAGCTCATATGCGTACTAACAAGTTGGAGGCGCTCCGTGTCTGGGCGGCCGCAGCTAAATGTTAAATGTATACAAATTATGTCACATAGATAACCGCAGGGAAACATTAATAACTATGAAAGGTTGCAGTTAGGGGTGTGAAATTGGGAATGTAAATTACTAATCCAGAAAAAAATATATTAGACTTTAAGGATGTTGGAGATCTGGGGGATGAAAGTCAGAGCAGGCATATGTAAGGGTAACATTTGACAAGCGGAAAGCACTGTGTAGCAGCTGGAATATGACTATGAAAGGATGACATTTGGACTGCTGGTAGTCTCAGAGGTTAGTTACTAAGCCAGAAAAATTCAGGGTTGTACTACTGAGGTTTGAGATCTGGGGGTTCAAACGTGTTGAACTGTGAAAGTTACATTAATTAATCAGGAACAGGGAGGTGCATCTGCAGCATAATTTACCATGCAGGAAGCTAAGGTGAGGAAGACCACACTACATATGGGGTGAGTACAAAACACCATCTCCTGGTACTCATCTTAGGAGCTCATTAAAACAGTTATATTCACCCCTGCATATTATATGTAAATATGTGCAAAGTAGTTGACCACAATACCCTTTCCTACCTGTTAGCCATGCCCAAATCATGTTTAATGGGTTGAAAAGGTTGGAAATTTTGGTAGCACACTACATTGCATATACCCAAACAATGCAAAATTATAAATGTGCACTTAACTCTATGAAAAATCCACAGACCAAGAACAGCAAAAACATTCAAGGCTCATTGCAAGTTCCTGATATGTCCATATTGGTGTGATGGGGTTATATATCCTGAATGACACCCCAATGCATTTTCTTAATGCACATGCAAGGGGTGCATTGGCAAAAATATACATGGACCTTTTTATCTGATGGGCTGCTCTAATGTATTTTAGGGAACTGAATGGGTACTGAATGTTTGACCACAGTGCAACAATAGTCCATTAAAACATTTGAGCTATCATTATCAGTTTTGTATTTTCAGTGGGGATTTCCTTTACATTGAAAAGAAGTTGAAATTTTTGCACACTATTATCTGCCAAGCTAAAGGAATATCTTTCGTAGTTTGGCCTATGTGTTTAAGTCCCTTTTCAGTCTGTTTTAGGACTTTTGTCATACATTTCATTACCATCTCGATGAGCCCATACCAATAAGACTGGACAGGTAAAGCTGAAGGTACATTGGTCAATGGGTTTAGTGAATACATTTCTATACAAAAATGTGGTTCGGAGTCCTTTTGTTCGTGGTTCTGACCAAGAAAGGATACTGCTGAATTATTGTTATGGTTACACTTTGTTTTCTAAAAGTAACATAAAATGAGCCTTGAATCAGATCTTATTGTTTTAGGCTTTTCTAGGCATTATATACACATGGTCTCTTCTGTGTAGAAAGTTAATTTCTCTTCAGAACACAGTTCCTTTCTCTGAGAGTTTTTGCGCACTTTATATGACTTCATGCATTGTATAAAACATAAATACTGCTTGTTATTGTTGGATCGCAAACAGAAAAAATACGGGGAAAAAAACAACAAAAGTGAAGCCTGCCAAACACTCAGACATACACGCATATTAAACAAAGCATGAAATAAACGCAGCAGTGATTTCAGTCATGTTTCAAAGCTGTACACTTAAGTAAACAAATATGAAACATTCATTAATGGATCATAAAAAAAAATTGTTTTCCTCAGGCAGAAAAATCCAGAATAATAAAGTACACTGTCAATGGTCATTGTCAGAGTTAGAGAGGTCTATGTTAGAATCACTCCACTCATTTTTCGTAGTTTGAAAGGTTAATTGGGTGCATCCAAGACAAAACGGTTCCACTATTTTGGGTTCTGCGGGTACATAAACCCTCATTCCTTGCCAGCATATCTGATTTATTTATAGCTTCAACAAAATTTTGCTAGAGATATGTCAAGATCATATATATAGCTATGTATATATCAAGTGTATGCCTGGTATTGGTGAAAATATCAGCACACAATAACATAATTTACTGAGACATAATTTACAGCCCTGGTTACTTAAACAATATCGTATTTTTTAATATTTAATATTTATATGCTCTGCTCATAGAACTTGTTTTCTTTCTTTATTAGCTAGAGTATGGTTTGGGAGATTTCAGGTTGGGTGGATAGAGTTACAAAGTAGTTGCCTATTATTTCTTTCCTTAAAACTCCAAGGCTACTTCCTCTTGATACCCTACAGCAGGGGTGGGCAAACTAAGGCCCAGGGGCCTGATGAGGCGCATTTACCTATCTTTTCCGGCCCTTTGTCACCTTATTGAAAAGGTGCGCCCCTCTGCTTGTTCTCTGCAATAAGTGAACAGAGATGTCCAAACACCTATGCCTGGAGATGTCCAAAAGCTAGCCATACACGGCACGGATTCCCTGGCTGATCGATTCAGCACCCGATGGATTCCGGCGATTCCGCCGGCATCCACAGGTGAGAACGATCAGCCAATTAGGGAATCCGATCGTGGCAGCCCACCTTGTACGGCCGGATCCGTGTCCGATGGATCGGCTCCCTGACCGCAACGCCCCCTGATCAGAGCAGAATCGGACCCGAAAAGACCAACAGGTTGGTTCTTCCTCGGATCCGATTCTGTGCCCCCGATCCATCGGATGCGGTCGGACGGGCAAGGTGGGCTGCAGGGGATTCCGGCACGATGGATCCGCGTGCACGCGCCCGGAATCCATCGCGCCGGAATCCGGCACGAATCCGTGCCGTGTATGGCAGCCTAAACGCCTATGCATAGAGATGTCCAAACTTTGTCTTGGGATGATGCAGTAGCGTTATCATGCCATTTTGGGGGCATCCTCGTGGTGACAACAGGCAGTCTCTAGGAATTAACACTGCTCATTGCAATAAAAAAGCATTTTTTTAGGTGCAGAAAGTGTAAAAAGTTAACAATGTCCCTGTCACAAGTTGCCAATTACACATCACTGCTGTCATCATTACAGACTCTTGGCCCCTTATCAGAATTTAAGAAGCCACTGTTCCCCACCCGTCAAAACGTTTCCCACCCCTGCCCCTAATGTAATAGGGAGTTTTTCTGAAAAATAGGAAAGCTTCTGGTAGGTATATTTAATGCGAAGACTTCATTTGCATGTATTCATAGTAGATTTAAAAAAATCACCTTTACAATGTAGTGTACCCTCCGGCATATGGGCTACCCTCAGCAGGCATTTCTGCAAAAGGTTCGGCTCTATTCCAGTGTTTCTTAAGACATTGTGAACAAATAACAACTTTGAATGTAAAGAAAAAGTAAATTTAACACTCCTGCTTTAAAATAGACGTGGCGCGTACTGAATGAATGACTGACTTTTCAACTGCATCCTGTCTTCATGATTTTTTTAAGAATGTTTTTTAGGCCTAACAGATACCTTAGTCCAAAGCCAACTGTAGGAGCTTCCGCCTCAAACTGTAAACATTGATTTTAATGGTGAGGCAGTGGCTTCGGGTTGTAAGCCTAAAACAGGAAGTGCTGGTAATAGCCAGATCTCTAGGTACGAATATCTATAATTTTGACATATTCATGAAAACAATATCCTTAAGGAATCTGACACATGATAGCAAATATAATATGAAATAAGATTTGCGTATACTTTTTGGTTTTAGTGTTATTAAATTGGGGGTACTTTGTTGACCTCTGTAGCAATCATCATTACTTAATTTTATTAAAGGTGAACCAATTGTTCAATGAACTCTAATTTAAATTGCATTGTATCTGGACAAAATACTATTTATATTAAAGTGAATACGCAGCAGAAATTGGCCAAATGTTTGAAATTTCAGAGGATATCTGTTGTATTTAAGCAATTCTGGACACATTAAAGGAAAATAATTTCTTAGTGATTATAAGATTGCAGGAAACATCCTTTTTATGTTTAACAGAAACAACTGATGTGAGCGTGAGAACACAAAACAGCGCTGGTAGAAATTAGGGAAGAAAATTAGTAAATATTATCCTAAGTGTGATAGTTTGCTATTATGGTAATCTGCATCTGAGTTAACAGAAATTCCTTCAGTCGTTCCTCAGATGTAAAACTTGTGCTCTTTGTGTCATCCTATGCCTCATTTACTATATATTAGTGCCCAGTATTAATGTCATTTGTAGAGAAGCATACTTCCGAAGGAACTTAGAATGTGCTTAATGTTTTGGATCAACTTCAACTAATTACTGACTTCTCCAAATCTCATTTCTGGTATCCCTTATATTTCCTCATACTTCCCACAATACAGCATAATGTATATTTTAGTTAGCGGTCATTGGCAGGAATGCAATAACAATGAAAACTCCTGCAGTAAAAAAAAAAAGCTTTGAAACATTTATTTCAAGGAATTCTGCTTCATTTCAGATTCTTTTTATGGTCAACTTTAGTGCTAAGCATGTCAGTTATTGTAGGGAACTACAATGGGTCTATGACCATCAAGAATGTCTTGACTGCCTAGAACAGGCGGAGTCTCTGCTAAGTGATTTGTTTTAGCAAAGATTAGAAACCATGAACATGGTTGATTGGTTTAAATTCATTGCTAAGGTTTGCAATTCAATTTACTTTTAAAAATAAACCTGTAACTGATCTGCCCCATCAAGGATCGAGATTACAGTCAAGCTGCAGAAACAGCAGACAAGTTCAAGGTCAGGAGCAAGCTGAGTTTGGTACACAGGTAATAGTTATTTGGCTATTATTATTGCTAAGCAATAATATTGGAAAACCAAACTTGTTCAATTAATTAGGAAGCAGCCTATTATTACTTAAAAGTTGCAGTTTTCTGACAAGTTTATGATCAAGTTAAATTCACATA
The DNA here is from genome assembly GCA_036250615.1 of Ptychadena robeensis. Taxonomy (NCBI): domain Eukaryota; kingdom Metazoa; phylum Chordata; class Amphibia; order Anura; family Ptychadenidae; genus Ptychadena; species Ptychadena robeensis. Next base: position 113,290,177 of record CM070036.1, read on the forward strand.
TGACATGGAAGAATTGGAAATAGAATAGACTGGATGTGTTAACTGCAATATGGAAATGTTGGCATTCAATTTTATACATTTACGCTAATTTAAATAGAAACATTGATCCTAGTGTTGCAGTGCAGGAGGTACAAACATTACTGATTTGAAAGTAGTTCATTCTTTCAGAAAATACTGCTCTCAATCTTAAAAAGGATTCAAATTGAATGATGTCACTATGTATATACAGGAAGTGCAGAATTATTAGGCAAGTGGTATTTTTGAGGAATAATTTTATAAACAACAACCATGTTCGCAATGAACCAAAAAACTCATTAATTATCAAAGCTGAATATATTTGGATGAGTTTTTAGTTGGTTTTTTATTTTTAAGTCTATTTTAGGGGGTTTCTGTGTGTGCAGGTGAATCATTACGTGCATAATTATCGGCACTTAACAAAAACAAATGTTTAACCATTTCCAATTATGTATTTTTCCCAGTGAAACCAATATAACATCTCAACATTCACAAATATACAATTCGACATTCAAAAACAAAACAAAACAAACAGCAGTGACCAATATATCCCCCTTTCTTTGGCAAGGACAATAACTCAAAGCCTGCCATCCATGATTCTGTCCATTGTTTTTGATCTGTTCACCATCAACATGGCATGCAGCAGCAACCACAGCCTCCCAGACACTTTTCAGAAGGGTGTACTGGTTCCCCTTCCTTGTCAATCAACTTTGATGATGGACCACGGTTCTCAATGGGGTTTCAGATCAGGTGACAAGGAGGCCTGGTCATTAGTTTTTTTCTTCTTTTATACCCTTTCTTTCTTTCTTTTTCTGTGCCAGCCACGCTGTGGCGTACTTATCGACGCGTGTGATGGAAATCATGTTTTTTCGTGAATAGGATGCAGACTTCTTCCTTACCACTGCTTGAAGAAGGTGTCCTTTCAGAAACTGGCAGTAGGACTGGGAGTTGAGCGTGACTCAATCCTCAACCCGAAAATGCCCCACAAGCTCATCTTTGATATACCGCCCAAACCAGTAGTTCTCTCCACCTCCACCTCCACCTTGCTTGCGTCTGTAGTCGACTGGAGCTTCTGCCCTTACCAATCCAAAGCCACGTGACCCATCCTCGGGCCCACTCAAGACTTACTCTTCATTCATTTCATCAGTCCATAAAAACCTTCGAACAATCAGTCTTGCGATATTTCTTTGGCCCAGTCTTGACTTCATCGCTTGTGTGATCCGTTTTGTTCGTGGTGGTCTTCTTTCAGCCTTTTGTCTCTGCGTATTGTACATATCTTGTGCCTTTTGGCACTCTCCAGTGATGTTTGCCGCTCCTGAAATATGGCCAAACTGGTGGCAAGTGGCATCTTGGCAGCCTGCACGCTTGACTTGTTCTCAGTTCATGGGCAGTTATTTTGCGCAATTTTTGTTCCACAACGTTTCGTGCGACCCTTTGACTATTTCGAATGAACCGCTTGATTGTTCGATGATCACGCTTCAGAGCTTTGCACTTTTTAAAAGAGTGTCTGGGTGGCATCCTCTGCAAGTATCTACTATTTTTGACTTTTCTAAGCCTGTCAAGTCCTTCTTTTGACCCATTTTTTTGCCAAATGAAAGGAATGTTGCCTAATAATTATGCACACCACCTAATATAGGGGTGTTGTAGTCATTTAGACCACACCCTTCTCATTACAGAGATGCACATCACCTATATGGCTTAATTGGTAGTAGGCTTTTTCGAGCCTATACATCTTGGAGTAAGACAACCAATGCATAAAGAGGATTATTGGGGGGGGAGGGGGGGAGGGGGGGGCGGTCCCAAGAGGCATATGGGCAGAGGACACTGACGGCTCCTGGAGAAAGGAGATGGTGATGATCTGGAAGGAGGTGAGGTAATTTGTCCGTCCTCCTTTGCGACTTCGCCTCCCTGTATTGCTATGTCTATATTTTAACTGGATGTCTTCTTTGCTTCTTTCAATAAGAAACTGTTAACTTTATTTCTTAGAGTTCATGTTCTGTTGAAATTTGTCATTTAAAAAAAAATTATATATTTGCAGTTTTGTGAAAAGACAACACACAATTTAAGTACAACTTACATCATACATTTCTCAAGTATGTTTGTTTAGGTTACATTATGTTTTCAATGACAAATTTATTTTAGAAATTTCACCTGCTCATCTCCTGCTGTGTGTGGCAGCTGCATAGTATTAATCGTCAATAGATGAAATCACAGAATTTCATGTGCTTTGTGAGTTAAGCCCCTGGACATAGTATCATCACCAAAAAAGAATTGCTCTAGCACGGTTTTTGCATACATTAGGTCAAGTTGAGGTTGACTTAGGCTAGGCATTCAAGACTCGTAGTGCTTGATTTTGTTTGAATCTATTACAAAATAGGGCCATTCAGCCTTTCTTCCTTTCATTTGATCCCGCTAAAAGACAGTTTGGTTGAACAGGAGCCAACATGTTGGTAAACCCTGTTTGATTTCCATTACTTTGAAAATCCACTATCGGATGGGATCAATGATGCAGAAGTGCTGCAGCTCGATAACAAGAAAGCTTGATCGCAACTTGGCCCCTCCGTTGTGCAGGCATTGAGCCGTGTATGCCTAGCATTATTATTATTTTTACTTTAAGTTAGGCAAAAACTTCACGTGCTAGGACAACAGTTTTTTAACCTACAACCCTTCCCTACATCCCCAGCAATTTCTGTGTTTCATGTTCAGGGGCTTTGCAATTTACTCACAAATCCAAATATTTAATTTGAATTGCCCTTGTTTATGAATATTTACATATGGGTATGTGTATGGCCACAACAATGAGTGAAGTTTAGTATGGAGGAGACCTTTGAGCTAACAGTGGCAAATAATAACTACTTTAATCATGAATTTTGATTGCAAATATTGGCCCTTCTTGAATTTGCAAAGATCTCACATATAGTGCTATATCTTAGTAATCACGAATATTCAAGATTTTTTACATCAGTACCCAGAACTACCATGCACTGCATTTACAATATGCACATGTACAAGTGCCAATATGCATAATGAAGGTAATGATGACAGGAGATCACGAATCCTCAAATTTATGAATTTAGGCAAACTACTACTAATAACATGTAAAGTAATAATAAAAAAACAGCTTACTTGCTTTATATAGGATGTATCAGTGCCACTTGGTAATGTTTTTATATTAATAATGGTATTACTGATACAATTATTAAGTTTAGTATAGTATAGACCTACGTGTTAAGTATAATTAATAAAATATCACCAAATTGAAACATGAAAAAAACCATGAAAAAGTATTTGGAATTTGGATAGAGACAAGCATTTATACATTGTGGTAGTTAAAAAAAAAACATATATTAAATATTTATTTCTGTTTTATTATTTTAGCCAGGGTGATTTAAACATTTTTAATCCAGTCTATCTATACGTCCAGAATTCCAGGTTGATGTCAGATTTGCACAGGTGCTGGTTTCATAGCAAAGAGTGATTTCATTTACTATCCCAGCTGTGTTCTCGAGTGGTGTTCCAAAGATGTACATTGTTTATACTGAAGCCACTGTGTGTGTAGCGTTGCTGTGATGTTTAAGATGAATACAACTGATAGAAAAGTGCTTAGTGGAGAAAAGTCTATGAAAAAAAATCATATATTATAAAATAAGATTTAATTAATTCTGAACTATCCGCATTTAGACCTCACATGAGGTTGTTAAGTAGTAAGTACATATTGAAAAAAAATCTGTTCTATCAAGGACTGTGGCTGGGTTCAGCAGATGATGGGTCTAAATGGTATAGCTAGCTCCTGTTAACATACCAAATAAAATGTCACATTTCTGTCAAGCCTGAAGTTTCTATAAACTGTTTAGACTAGGTGTACTCTAGTCATACACATTAACCTTTACAGATCATGTGGGGAAGATAAAAACAGGAGGAAAGAAGTTAACTTTTGGGGAAAATTACACTTTGGGTCATTACTCTTGTAGTCAACAATACCAGTCTTTCTCATACGTTACATGTGTCGTAATTATGTTTAAAATACTTGGGTGGCATTTGGGAATTATTTGCGTAACTCAACACAACTAAACAGAAAACCATATGATCTTTATGTTGAGTTGATTCTTTTAAAGTCAAACAAAGAGGTCCCTTGTCAAAATGTTGGTTTCAGATTATTTTGTTTCTGATCTTTTTTATAGCAGTTCATAACTATACTTTATGCTCCTTGGATTGCCACACCTCGAAGTCCATCTTCCCACACTATGACCCCAAGTAGACCTTCAAGCCCAAGAATAACAGTATCTCACTCTTTTGCTTCTTTCCATATTTTCCCACACACAATGCAACCCAGACCTCACCTTCTGCTCTCCTGAGGCCACTTTGGAAGACTGTCCGATGACACAGCCAACGGCCATGCGTTCAGGCACTGGACGAGCACATTGCATTCCAAATGGTGTCACTGTCCACCTGAGCAAACAGTCAGTAAAAAAAAGAGAAAAAAAAGGAAAAAGAAAATATAAGTGAAAACAAGTCTGTGAGGGAGGGCTGGCAGGGTGACAGCCAATGTACAATAACATTAGTCTTCCGTCTCCGCCAGCTGAAAGGCCCTTCTGGACATGTCTTTGCTTAAACGTTTTCTTGACACAGGCTTCTCCAATGGAAACACATTCCTTTCATGCCTCACTGCTATTCCCTGTTTAGATTTCACGTTACAAACAGCATTGCATAGGCCAAAGCTGGCATAATTGCAGACATATCAGATGTAAGTTCACAGTAGTAAAGGTAATGTTCAGCATGACTTCCAATTAAAATCTAAACATCAAGAGAAAACTAAACATGTTGCTAGAAATTATCAACATATTAATTTTTATGTAACTCTGACAGAGAGTTAATGTATATATAATGTGTAGCTAATATTTGATACAACAGGCTTCTCCAATTTTAGATAAAAACAAAATCAATGTCTCAGAAGTCATGAATTGGAATATAATTAGAAGGGGTATTAAGAGCTGTACACATAGAAGAAGGTGCTCAAAAGCAAGGTGGTTTAGTGGTTGCCATGCCATACAGGGAGTGCAGAATTATTAGGCAAATTAGTATTTTGACCACATCATCCTCTTTATGCATGTTGTCTTACTCCAAGCTGTATAGGCTCGAAAGCCTACTACCAATTAAGCATATTAGGTGATGTGCATCTCTGTAATGAGAAGGGGTGTGGTCTAAGGACATCAACACCCTATATTAGGTGTGCATAATTATTAGGCAACTTCCTTTCCTTTGGCAAAATGGGTCAAAAGAAGGACTTGACTAAAATTGCAAAGCTTCTGAAGCGTGATCATCGAACAATCAAGCGTTTCATTCAAAATAGTCAACAGGGTCGCAAGAAGCGTGTGGAACAACAAAGGCGCAAAATAACTGCCCATGAACTGAGAAAAGTCAAGCGCCAAGCTGCCAAGATGCCACTTGCCACCAGTTTGGCCATATTTCAGAGCTGCAACATCACCGG
>CM070036.1:113297641-113309003 GCA_036250615.1 Ptychadena robeensis
TCAAAAAACCCCCCCCACCTCCAGGTATGAAATGGGATGGCGGCGGATTTTTCAATTCAACCGCATGGGGTGCCCGGACAGCTATTGGGGCGAGATCGGTACAACCGGCCCTCCTTGGTGGGATGCAATCTGAGTGTATCTACGCAGCCGATGTTCCTGGCTGCAGGACCTCGCTGGCTCCTAGAGAGGCTCAGCAGAGGGCGCCTCCCCCCCAAGAGGGGTGACCATCAGCACCCGACATCCTTGGGGCGTCGGGGCTGCAGGGGACAACGATCTAACGATCTAAGCCGCTCGAGGTTCCTGCAGGGAACAACTCGGGCTGCGGTAAATAGGCTCCTCCGTGGGGGATGCAGTGGATGCATCTGAGCTGTCTATCTATAGCCGTATCAGCCACCCCCTCCTTGTGGGGATGCGATCCTGCTGAGCCTATCTAGAGCGAGCTCGATGTTCCTGGCAGCGAGAACATCGGCTGCTGTAGATAGCGCAGATCCGCATCCCTGCACTGAACCGGCACGTTCGGCATCCCCTGCACTAGGTGGCCTTTCAATGTGGGGATGCGTGGCTAGCTCCACGAACATGCGATGTTCGCCGCGAATAGTTCGCCGGCGAACAGTTCGGTCCATCACTACACCTTGGTCTAAATGCATTTATTAACAAACCACGAAACTGAAAAAAAAGATCGAAGGTACATTTGCCCATAGGGAAAAGCACTTTGCGGAATTTCTTTCCACAATTTCCTCCCCAAAACCATGGTTCTCTGCGTCCTGTTGAGCACACAATTCCCTATGGCTATAATAGAATTTTAGATTGTAAAGAGTATATTAACTGGACTTTTACTTTCATTTATCTTGTTTCTAAAATGCCTTGTCTTTAATGGAGAACTACATAGCCATTGTACAGTTAATGGATTCACCTTTCTTTTTTTCAATAATTCCTTTATTCTACTTTCACCTTAGAATATAACTCCAGTAGGTAAGGATGGGTACACATCTGAGGAACAAATGAGTAGAGTGCTTCTGTTGTATTTCTGTAGTGCAATAAAGTTTTATTTGGAAATTATCCTTGTTCAGATTTACATGAAAATGATAGACAGGGAGAGGTGACAGACCCAGAGTTAGGGAGTTAGTCTATGTTTCCACTTCCCGTCAGTGGGACGGACGCAATTTTAATCATATGCTGTGATCACGGCTGATCACTTCCATTTAGTTAAATGGGCTTGTCCCCATCAGAATCGCAGCTCCCCACATTAAGATCGTGGGCCTACACTATTTTTCTGCCCTGATTGCACCCATAGACATGAATGGACGTGTTTTTTTTAATTAATGTTTTGTGGGTAGCAGTTTCTTAGACAGCCAACTTAACATTATCTAAGAGAGACCAGAATTCTGTCCAAGTCTGACCCCTTGCAGCTAGAAGGAGATATTGGCAGCAATAAGCCATGTTGTACTTATCCACATGTTTTAACTACAAAGAATTCCTAGCCTTGCCTTATATATCACAGGAGGTAACTATTATGCAGAAAATTCATAAACCATGGTTATATTTTTATTCAGCTGGCAGGACGGCAAATAAATTATAGTCTATGTGAGGGCAGCCAAACTGATTTACTGACACATTGGCATGTAGCTAAGCAGAATAATAATGGCTCATACTCAATGGTATGCTGTATATAAGGTTAATAATGGCCCGACTGACATTAAATAACAATCATATCCCATAGATTTAGAGTTTATGTGGGAAAGTTTACATTTTTTAAATTTTTACAAGATATTTATCAAAGATCTTCTCTGTGATTTTCAAAGGGAGAGAAACTAAACATTTTATATGCCAATGACTAAAATGAATATAAGCCAAAAACATATATAGCAGTTTACAAGTATAGACCTGGCATAGAAAGCATCAACTACAATTAATGTAATTGATCCCACTGTGAGTCTGAAATATGGGTGATGTGAGCTTATCAAATTAATAAATAGTGATGGCCGAACTTTGGCCATGTCCGTCCGTGAACGGGCGGAGCGGACTTTTAAAAAAGTCCGCCGTCCGCCCGTTCGCGGACTGATTCAAATTCCCCGCCTCTAGGCGGGGAATTTGAAACGGAAAACCCGGATGTGATGTCAGTGACGTCACATCCGGCACCTGGAACGCATAGTTCCTGGTGTGCTAACCGGATGTGACGTCACTGAGTTTTCACTGAAAGACCGGGTTCTCTACCCGGTCTTTCAGTGAACAAATTCTTCCTGCGGCGGGATCTCGCTTCTTATGATCCCACCGGAGGAAGAATAGAGGGCTCCTTCACGCCGGCGAACAGGGCGGGTCGAACACCCGTACTGTCCGCTGGCGAGAAGGAGGGCGAACATGCAAAATTGTGTGACAACACTTGAACACCTTAACAGCTCTGCTTGGGTAGATATTAGGAGAGTAAAAGATTCAGGTCTAGCTTTGCAATGTCAATGTTCTACAACATGAAGAAATGCTTTAATACACTCTATTTAGGTGGTAAGAAGGTACTGTTAAAACAAGGTATATATAATATCATATAATATAATAGTCAAGTCCTGAAAGTTAAAAAAAAACCATTTCTGAATTTGTATATATAAAGACATTGTATCCAGGAGCACACCCTGGCTAGTGCACAGTGGCCCAGTTTATGAAGGTGGGGGGGGGGGGGGGGGGGGGGGGTCATGCCCTGTTTCAGTATTTCAAGTACATGTTAGCACTCATGGCTCCCTCAATAAATTGTAGCTCCCCAGTACTGGCAGGAGTCCTGTAGCCCCAAACAATCACTCCACTCCCATCACTATGCTTGACAGACACACTTGCCTTTGCACTCCTCAACTTGTTCCTGCCCCACATGATTGACCATCTGAACCAGTTTATCTTGGTGTCAGCAGACCACAGGACATGGTTCCAGTAAACCACCTCCTTATTTTTTGTCTTCAGTAAACAGTATTCAAGCTTTCTTGTGCATCATCTTTAGAAGAAACTTCCTTCTGGGATGACAGCCATGCAAACTAATTTGATGCAGTATGGTGCAATTTGATGCAGTTTGCAGCGCTGACAGGCTGCATTGAGTTCTGCATATGAAGAAATAATATACTCAAGGGAGGAAATATTCCTGTTAAGGGGGGCAAACACGAGCTAGTATTAGGACATTAGATTTAGGAACCATATGGTAAGCTTCTACTTGGTGTAAGTGCTGGTACAGAGTGGGAATGATGCTTTTAGGATATTAATGAAGAGGTCATAACCTCACCTGTACCCCAAAACGGAACTCCAGCTTTCCGGCAGTGGAAAAAAGACACATATACATGCTGGTGTTCATCTTTAAATATAGTTTTTTTTTATTCCAACAGAAAAACTAAAATTGAGAGCTATGTTTAAATAAAGGCAGCCCAGAGGTAGATGTTTGTCCACTTGTAGTGAAACTTCAAATGTCAGCAAGCCCAATGAGACTTGTAGTTCTACCACAGCTGGAGAGCTACACAGCCCAGCTTGTTTCAGCTACTTACACGATCATTTCCAGGATTGCGTAAGAATCTCAGAGAGTGAAAACAGAAGCTCCTGGGAGGTGATATTCCTGTTCTGCTGCAATGAGCTGTAGACTTCTGTGCAGTAAATCAGGCCTGTTGCAAAATGTGAAACTCATCAGGAGAAGCAATTCTCAGGAGCTACTGGTATTAGTCTCTGGGATTCTCTTGCAATGATGAAATTTGCCATGACAGAAGGTTGTATTTTGCAGTGCTATGAGGATATATCTAGTAGCACGAATAGAACATAGACATTTGTACATACCTATAGGAACAAGGACACCAGGCGCACAACCTAGTACAACAAACTAAGGTTCTGTAAATGGTTAAATAATATGATATGAAATAAGACAAAAGACAAAATACTCACATGAAAGAAGTTTACAAGGATTGATCTCTCAGGGCCGTGTGCTTTCCAGGATGACGTCACTTCCTGGTTAGGGATGAGATTTATTTCATGTTATTTATAGTACCTTACTTTTTTGTACTAGGTTGTGCGCCTCATGTCCTTGTTCCTTTTTGTCTGTTACAGAAGGGCCACACTCCTCCATTTTGAGAGCTGCACACCTGCAAGCAACTTAAACACGCACCCCTTAATTTTACTCTGTGATCTTTGCTGAGGCATCCATACACCTACTGAGGGGCTTTCTGGCCACTGACATCACTGTAACTGTGTAATCATAGCTGATGGTTGTGCCAACTATCTATTATCTTTCTTAATCTGTACATACCTACCCAAGTTACACTGTCCTTCTCCCATTCCAGGTATAGTTGTATAAGAAAGAACAACAATAATAATCACAAATCACTGTAATCATGTAGATTTATTAAGTTGATCGATTCCACTTTTTATAAGTTATTATTTCTGCCACAATATGCTCTATAATACTATGATTTCTCTAATATAAGACAATTTTATTTATTTTTGATGGGTATATTTTCAGGGGAGGTCTTCTTATGAACAATAATCTACATTATAAACCTTTTCTCAAATCTAGTCATCTCAAGACATTGTTAAATATCATCATAACTCCATAACCCTGTCGGTGCCTTGTTTTGGGTGTCATGTGGTCTTTTGGGGCTATCTTTTTTCTGTGTTGAATGGATATATCTGTCCTGCTGCATTCTATTGACTATCAAGAACGGCTACGGCTTTTTTTTTAGAGTAGGGCAATTTGAGCATCCTGGGAAGGTCTTTTGGCAATTGGGGTTTCCTTCTTCAATGGGTAATTGATCGTATTGCCTGGGGGGATGAATAGGTTGATATATTTAACCAATTTCTCAACATAATACATAGGTGTCAAACTCTGGCCCGTCAAACATATATTTTTGACTCGTGGCAGATTCACTAAACCTGCCCACCCAGCAGCCCCCTAACAGCTGTACACCGCCCCTCCATGCTTCCACTCTGGAAGTAGGGTCCTGGCTGCATAACAGCGTGTTTCAGTGACATCACAGCCCGCAGTGGGATGGGATATGCTGGGATACATAGCTCTCTATTAAGTTGGAGCAAAGAGGTGTAGTGAGTGCAGCTTGTAATGGTGCTGCAGGTAGGGGGGCATACATGGATTACACACACCATATGCACTGTGTGTACTGTATGAGTAGTCCATGGGTGTCAAATTCTGGCACATAGGTCAAATATAACCCACAGTGCAATTATATTTTCATATAAATATAAATCTTTGCCTAAGTTTTTACATTTGGCCCACTGTGTATTTGAGTTTTACACCCTTGCCCTAGCACGTCTTCTTCCCTATATGTGACAGCATTCCCCTAAACCTTTTTTGCTGTTCAAGTGGATGATTTCATTTGGCACATTAGTCTGAAAGAATCCAACAGCATAGTAAGGTAAGCATTTAATCATGGTTATAATTTCCTAGACAAAGTCAGCAGCTAATTCTTGCAGTGAGATTGGGCCATCATATAATACTAAATCACGTTCAAATTAAATGAGAAAGGTATATGATTATTGCCAAATACAACACTTACCCACCCCACCCATACACACACACTTTATTAAGCCTGCCTATTACAATTACGACTTTAAAAGAATGGGGAGGAGGTAGAAGATAATGTATGGTTATACTTTTGTGGAAAAGATTAAAAAGTTCCATATACATACTGTATGTATATCTCTGTTTTAAGTATATATGAAGGTTCTCTAACCTCAAATGCACCTTTAAAGAGACAGGAGAACTGTTGATTTATCTATCATCCTGATGAACTGGTTAGAATAACCACAAAACGCGTTGATGTTGTATGTCAATTTGAAATAAAAATATTATTAAGAAACCACGGCGCCTCAACCAGAGCTGTTTTCTTCTTTTTTTGGGGACCACACAACCAAATCCATCTATGAATCTATGTAGATGTCTGTTTTTAAAAGTACGCATAGTCTGTTAGCTATAATTTTGCCAAATATAAGCTGTATTTTTCACATTTGTAATGATAAAATAAATTTGCTCTTATACTATCAAGTATAAATTTGCTCTATACTATCAAGTATAATGCCCCACTCTCCCTAGTGCAATTACTCCATCTTTATTTCTAGCCTCCTAGCCTGGCAATGTTAACATATAAAACACATGCAAACCAACTGGCATATGCACAAGTCATAAAAACAAGTTCTTCCAGCTACAATTCATTTTCTGCAAACTTTATTTTTATGCTTTTTTATCTTCTTCGAGTTGCAAAAGATTGATATGAAGGCAAAGAGGATTCCTTGTATGGCAAATGATAACTGACTTTATTAGAGATATCAGATAGTTAACTTTCAACTCCTACTTTGTAATATTTTTCTGGGATCCCTTGAATAACATTGTTATTTGTCTTGGAGATCCCTATGCACTTCTTTGGCTGAGGACTGTGTTCCTCCTACACATTTCCTGTCTGCACCATCCTAGGCGACTCCAGTATCTTTTGTGAGGATTAAATTAGCTGAGTAAAAAATCACAAGGTTCTAACATTGCGAATAAATGTTTTATGCTATTACAAATTAATATTAAGGGCTTCAGCTTCATGAACTTATTATTTATACATTTACTAGATGTAGATATTTACTAGATGGAAATTCAGCACAATCAGATTCTCTAACTTGTCCGAGAACACTACACAGTTGTTACTTCCTTTTCACAAGAATGCTCTGTGGGACCTTAACTCTTTCATGTTCTTCTTATATTTATTGTGGGAATTATGCAGTTTGGAATAAACAGCTTTGTACCGTGAGGCTTTATTTGCACTCTACAAGTTTATCTATTTCCAGGTTCCCTTTTATGTTTGTGCCACATCCCAAATATTAAATATTTTACAGAGAGAAAGCATTTATGAAAATGGGGAGAAGGTGTCTATAGCACCTATGACCCCACCTTCCAGAGTTTGAAGACTAGGGGCTCCGGGACTTTTAAGGCACTGGTATAAATATATTTAACCAATTAAGTAAACGTAGTTAGTTGTCACAGTATTTAACATGATTTCTTGTCACAGTGTAGACACATGAGAAATGTGCATTACAGTACATACAATTCATACGATAATCAGTAATAATTACATAATTATGATCCCCAACAGTCATATAGCAGTTTAAGAAAAATGTAGTAAAACAATACATCTAGCACACAAGCATACGGTATATGTATCCGAAATTTCTTGGTGCGAGATAAGGGATAAAAACATCTCGACGCGTTTCGCCGTGTGGCTTCTTCAGGAGATAACTATCTTTATCCCTATATAAGCTTCATAACAAATAGTCATCGTTAGTATTTTGGAGATCAATTGAAATATATTGATAGGTGCGTACATTAGATGCTTACATATTAGTGAAAGGTTTGACACCTATTGGAATGGGTCAAAAGCTTGTCCATGGAGGGGAGGGGGGCCCCTCGAGACCGCCACGGACCTATCCCACAGCCGAAGTCCCGTATGGAGAAAGTAGGGTCGCGGGGTAACAGGGGATTTTAAGGGTGCTTGACCCCGGACCCTCGCCACCTGAGGACGGAGAAGGTGTGGTGGGTAAATAAATGCGGTCCACCCCCAGACGAATCTGGGACATCCCCCCGCCCATTAGGGGTTAACTACGCCCATAGTGTACATGATATGTGTAAAATCAGAAGTAGTGACTGGGTGGAGGGCTTGTGAAACTAATGTAAAGATGTGAATGTGATAATTGGACTAAACCAGTCCACCTAATGTGATGACCCCTAGATGTGTATAAAAGTGTACCAAAAAAACACTAAAAAACCAACCCGTTGAACATCTAAACAAACCATGAGTGTATGAACACTGAATTGTATCAGTGTATGTATGTGTGAGTGTACTGGGTATCCCAGTATGGGTCCCATGTGTGTAGCTAACAACATCTAAGTGAGCCCTTTGTTAGCATACCAGATTATTTGATCTGCCTTGGTGTGTACCTCCAATGTGCTCAGGGATATCCCTTCCATCCATGTGCGTGGACCGTCTCCCCACCAAACGTGGTGTCAGCTCTCCTCACATCCGCCTGCGGCGAGTGCCCGCGGCCCGCCCCTATATCCCCCGCCGTCGCTATGGGAACCCGGGGGCGCGCCCATCAACCGTAACGCGTCCAACACGGCTCCCATAGCGACGCGCGGACGCCCAGACGCGTGCAGCCGGCGGCCGACACCGGAAGGAGAACAAATGTATATTCATTCTCCACCGTGCGCCCCATCAGCCTCGCCCCAGGGCGGCTGTGTCAAGAATGCACTCTACACCAGCAATTCTGGATGTGCATTTGGCTGATGGGGCTTAAAGGGATCATTTGCATGGCTTCACCCACTGTCTCTGAAACAAGGGGTTTTACCTAAACTTTCAGGATTTGTGATGGATTGGGGCACGTAAATACCTTCTGTCCTAAGAAGAAGGGAACCTTCATAATTGTTCCTCTAATGTGGGAATTATGGAACACTACAGAGTACATCGTTAGTCTAAACTGATCCATATGATATGATACTCATAAATAAATTTGAAGTTTTTCTGTCCACAGTGTAGTTGTCATCCATCTGACTTAGGCAAATGATAAATATGCCTCATAGGACGCACTTATCTTCCCTTCCCCCAATATTTGGGAGGCTCTCTGCGTTATATAAAGCAAATGCACGACCACCCGTGGCAAGTTCTTATCCTCCGGCAGTTTGGTCTTCCCTCTTGATTCTCTACCTACTCTTGTCCGAGCATGAAGCTACCAGTCACCTGCTGAACGGGGCAGGAATCCACCTGGCCGGCCAGCTTGCCAGCTTGGTGGAATGACATTAAAGGAGGCTGAAACCAAAGAGGAGCCATGCTATATAGTTATGATTCTATTATATGCTGGTCTTGTATATTTGCAAAGCATAAAGGCCTCTATCCATATGTTCACAGGTATTTAAACCCTATTACCCTCTCAAGGAAAGTTATTTGTATCTTTCAAAATGTGCAAAAAAATGGTTATCCTGCTAAGAATAACTTAAGCTCTGTGTTCTCAAATGGAACCAGAATGCTAAAGGCAAGCTGCAGTGATGGCCGAACATCGGCCAGGACTGTCCGCGAACGGGCGGGTCGGACTTCTAAAGACGTCCGCCGTCCGCCTGTTCGCGGACAGATTCAAATTCCCCGCCTCCAGGCGGGGAATTTGAATTGGAAAAACCGGATGTGACATCAGTGACGTAACATCAGGTCCCTGGAATGCATACTGGAACGCATAGTTCCTGGTTCCGGGAGCCGGATGTGACGTCACTGACGTCACTTCCTGCTCCGACCCGGTTTTTTCACTAGGAGACCGGCTTTATGCCCGGTCTTCTAGTGAAAAGATTCACAGGTTGTGATCCTGCCAGAGGAAGAATAGAGATCATCTTCTCGCTGGCGAATGGAGCGGGTCGAACACCCGCACTGCTCGCTGGCGAGAAGATGGGCGAACATCCATGTTCGCCGCCGAACTGTCCGCCGAACTGTCCGCCGGACGCCTTGTTCGGCCATCACTAGCAAGCTGTAATATATATTTATTGTGTATCTTAAATTTGCATATACTTTAAATACTAGTTGATTGGCTAAAAGGTCAGCTCAAAACCAACATCTTTAATGAATAGTAATACCAACAATTTAGTTGTATCAACAATTTAGCATGGATTAAGGTTCATTTGGTAAGATCTCTGTACTTGTTTTCTCATGTTCTCACATTTCCTGCAGTCTTTACATAATGAACATATTCTTCTTCTTGTATTTATATTTTATTTTATAATATGGAGAGCACAACAGAAGGAGTAGAATGGGAACACCAAACACTTCAAGGTGGGCAGAAACACAGCCAGGCACAATGGCAGGGAGGTCTCACCGCTGGCGTCCCATGAGAAATAAAAGAAGCCAGTGAGTGGCTCCACCAGACTACCTTTGTATCTGGAATGTCAGTTTTGGATGGACTTACCCTTTAGGTTGTAATCAATATATTTACTGAAAGAACCTACATCCAAGAGACTTAGCACAGCCAATTCAGAGGTATGAACTGAAGCGTCCCAAGGTAGTCTACACTGCCAGAACGCATAAACTCAGTATGAAAACTGTATTTTTGTAGACATATGAACTTTTTCAATTCTGAATTTTCAGAAGACTTTTTTAAACACAATTTGCAAAGTATATATTTTACTGCCCAACCATTTCATGCCGTTGAAACAAATCTTAATTTTTTTTTTATATGCTTAAATATATTTCACATGGAAGATGCATCTTCCTCTTACTGTTCCTCTTACCATTGCCTATGGGATATTAGGTGTATATCCATATATGCAAGTGTTATTTTAAGGCAGAGGGCATTGTGAGCAGATAACCAATGTGTTATGGAAATAATACTCGGAGTATATAAGATTGAATACTATGTAAACATAAAAGGGAGCTCCTAAATCAGTACAGGATATGACCTAAGTATGTATAATAGATGCTATGAGCAATCACTTCATTGTGAAAAAGGGGAGCTTTGTTTTTGTATGCACATAACATAACTTTGCCAATAGACAAATACATGCAAAAAAGGGTGTTGTAAGACAAGTTTTTAGTGTAAGTTTAACTTAAACCTCATGGGCAGTTCACACACGTTTTTAGAAAGGATTCCATTGTAATCCTCCATGAGATCCTGCCCCCTTCTAGATCCAGAACAGGTTCCCATTGACGCCTGAGCTCTAAAAAAGCAACGCCTCCTCCATTACATGGAGGTCAATGGGCATCATCAGGTTGGACCCAGAAGAATCGGTGTGTACACCAATAGGGAGAGTCAGCGGACAGGTGCGTTTGCCCACAGTTAGCTTGTGAGTTTTATGAGCAAAGAAACACCCCTCGCGTTAACTCAGGATATACACCCAGGAGGATAATAACTAAAAACAAAACAGTAGGAAGGTACACTATTTTGCAAAATCTGTCAAACCTTTAAATTCAGCTATTCCGATCACTCCCATTGTCACAGGTATAAAAAAAAAAAAAGTACCTAGGCATGCAGATTACTGCCACAAACATGAGTGGAAATAATGGGTCACTTTCAGGAGTTCAGAGAATTCCAGCATAAACTATAAAAAGATGTCAAGTGTGCATTTCTAAAAGTCCAATTGTGAAACCCACTTTATGATAATTATTAAAATGTTAGTGGTATTACAACAAAGTGGATGTAATTGAGGACAAAGCCACTTAAAATCATAGAGATGGGTCAGGGCATCACCAGTGAAGTCACTAACTTTCTGCAGAGCCATAAGCTACAAACTTTCTATGTATAGCCTATATGGATGGTCGAAAAATTTACAGTGCGAATTTTTAAGTAGAAATTTCGACTTTTTCGCCAAAAATTCGCATAGTCGAAT
>CM070036.1:113309103-113324679 GCA_036250615.1 Ptychadena robeensis
AATCTCAGCTCTGATTGTAAAGCTCTGCTACTATGTACACTGATTCTTCTATTATACAGTAGCTCATACAGCAAATCAAAATTTTTCACCTTATGTGAATTTTTGACCTTATGCGAATTTTAGGTTTTATGCGAATTTTTCTGCGAAATTTCGCAGTCTAATCGAAATTCGATTGGGAAACTCTAAATTTAAGTAGAATCGAATTTTATTCATTTCGACCATCTCTAATAGCCTACAGACTAGTTCAGAAGCACTGCATAGATAAACTGCACTGCATAGATAACTCAATGAAAGTGTTTCATGGTCACAGCTGCTTCCAGCTATATCACCAAGTGCAAATCAAAGCCTCAAATAAAGTAATGAAAAGTGCTCGACCAATGGAGTCTATAGCATTGAGAATGGATTGAATCCCTCTTCTGTTCTGTTATCTGAGGGATAACAGTCGGGGTTTGGTAGATACCAGGAGAATGGTATTGCCTGACTCTATTGTTCCAAGTGTAATTTGTGGATTTGTTATTCAAGAGTCAGGATTGGCACCTTGGTTCCAGTTAAGCGAACCAAGATACTACATCTTTGTGATAAAGTTTTTGCATAAATGTATGATCTCAACTTTATGGAAAAAGTGTGGGAATGGCCTCTTCCTGTTCCAAAAATGACTGGTTAAGTTTGGTGTAAAGAAACTTCATTGGTATGTACTGATATCTGACCTCAACCCAATAGAGTATCTTTGGGATTAACAGTGGTTTTACAGTGGAAACTTGGATCCAGGCCTTCTTGTGCAATGTCAGTGCCTTACAACACAAATGTTCTTCAAAAAAAATGGTTAACCATTCCAAAAACATGTTTCCAAACTTAGGGGCATTCCTTCCCAGAAGAGTTGAAGCTGTTATAGGTTTTTTTTTCCTTTTATTTTTTCATTACAATATACTCTCTATTAGAGGCACAGATTTTTTATGCTGATTTTGGAGCTGAGAAAAAAATACAATACTCTTTAGGAGTTATTTTATGTTTAGTTTTGTTTATCTCTAATTAATACCTATATAGTATAGATATATTCTTTGGGTGCCTCTAATAGCCCATAAGAAAACAGCAGAGAGTGCTGCAACATATTCAGAGGGTCTGCCTTGATGTGGAACAGGTACCTTCCACTAGTTGAGCAAAACAGCAACTGCAGAGTTTGATTGGCTCAGCCTTAATCTGCATAATGGCCATGCCGAAGTGTCTATATCGGTTGTTTTGAGATAGTTTAGGATGCGATATATGCCATGTCTCCAATATCGCTTCCTAAACTTACTATTAGCAAACAGCGCCCAAAAACGCATTGGGTGTGGTTTACACAAGTCACAAATCTGGCCCATTGTTTGCCAATGAGCACAATACATGTTTCCGGTGAGTCTGTGGGACGCCACTGGATTCACAGCACGCATCATTTCCCAAAGCGGAATACAGGGGGTGGCTGCACTATGTGGTTTTCTCCGCGGTTGACTCCTGGTCAACCTGGACTCCAAAAAACGTAGTGTAGACCCAGCCTAAGGCAGGTATCGAATAGGAGGGAGCGGAGCAATAGCTCCCGATACCCCGGTATCGAAAGTGACATCGGTGGTGTCACTTCCTGCATTTGGAATGTGAAAGTAGCTGTCCAAATACCAAAAGTGATTTCAGTGATGTAGCTTCCTGACATTTTTACCCTTAATCAATAAGGGAAAAACAATGTAATTTTAAAATGTACATACATTTAACAACAAAGTGGAAAGTGATTTTAATTGGTCAGATGATTTGTTAGTATATTGAAGCCTACTTCTTTATACTGTGTAATGCTTTCGTATAACATAGCAACTGCAAAAAATTATTAATGGATCGCAGGGATATTATCCCTGAATTCACTGTCTTATAACGACAATTTCGAGTTTCATCAGAATTGAAATGTTATCAGCAGTAACACATCATTATGTCTTATAGCAAGAAAAAGTCTAAAGAAATGCAATAGATATATTTTTGCTAAATTAAAGTAAAATGCCCATTATAATGATGGCATGCATGCAAATTGTAATATTACCCTTTTACTAATCATCAGCCCCCTGTCACAAATGTCAGCATGCTTCAGATGGTCTGATGACCAGGCGGGCAGTAGATGACCCAGGAAATCTAATCTAGAGACTGTTGACAGCAGCTAAGAAATTGACGTAATTGAGTGATAGGCGTATATGATTCAGGACAGTCTACAAAATGTTTGTCCAATTGTGCTAATCTCATTTATTTGATTTGTGTCTATAGAGTTATATAACTGTGTTGTACAATGTACTTTCCTTCTGAGTATAATGGTAGAACATACATTATTTACAAAATTGTATTTGGTACAAAAAAAAACGTATGCAAAACCAATGCAGTTTTCAAGAGATTATACAAACCACTCAACTTCTCATAGTACGTGTATACCATAATATTAAAATCTTTAACATGTTGTATCTATTGGGTATTTAGATGTTTGTGTAGGGTCTTCCATTTGCACAACAGTTTACAAAATGTTAACATTGTCAATGTCTTTATGAACAATATTTTTTGCAGTATATGTATATAAAATGTTTTTATTGTTTGCTACACGATTAATAGGCATTCCTCACTATTGGTGTTTTGTTAATTTCTATGCAACACAGATCCATTCCACCTCCACCACCAAAAACTTACAACATCTCTGAATATCTCACATAATGTAGGATTTTATATATAAGTTAATCAGTATTGTGTAACTAAACATCTGCTGATCCAAACTACTGACTGGCCCCCAAACACGATCTAAACCAACCGATTTTAAAGTCGATTTTAAACCACATACTTAGTTTGGTCAAAATTGACAAAAAAAACGATTGAAAAGTGATAAGACATGTCGGAGAATTTTGATCGATCAAGTATACATCGAATGCTATTTTGTTGTGCCCGACTGATTTTGGTTAGATTTAAATAAAAAGCATATTTATACATCCTTTGGCAGACATTTTGGTGTGTTTACGTCCGATATCCTTCAATTATGCTTTAGATCGATCCAACCAACTTTGTTAAAAAATCGGCTTCTCCATGTGGGAGGTAGTTCGATCGTACTTCGATCGATCCAACCAACGTCGATCAAAAATTACGATCAAATCTGACATCGATTGTAGGGAAATTGAAATGTGTATGGGGGCCTTAAATTCAACCTTGATTGGGTTCTGAATAACAACCAAATAGCACTTGAGCCTTATAGTGCTACACAGAGAAACTAATACTTCTCTTTCACAGCTTAAAACAGAAATCTCAGGATCCATCACTAGAAACAAGGGTTATAGGCACACAATTCAGTCTTCCAATACTTTTATTCAATTGTCCATCCGTGGAATCCTGAGATTCACAAACCGGGAAATATCCTAGCTTACAAACCCATCTTTGCATTCTTGGGAAAGTCAGGCCCTACTGGAGTCTATATTTTGGTAATATGGTGTTCCAACATCCATCTTCCGAAACTCTGTATTGTCTTTCCTAGATTACTTCCCCGGGCTTAAATTTTGTCTGCTATGGATTAGCTATGCTCTTACTTACGCGATTAATCGTCCGCGCTCAGCGATTTTCAATTGCCGGCAGAATCACCCGCCAACCGCCTCCTCTAGTTTCAATGGGCTTGTCCCCATTGATAGGAAAATGGGGGGTTGCGTTTGGGCACGCAATCAAATTGTGGCTCCCCACGTTCTGAGCACCGCAATCTATATTTTGGTAATATGGTGTTACAACATCTATCTTCTGAAACACTGTATCATCTTCCCTAGATGTCTTCCTCCAGCTTAAATGTTGTCTTTTATGCATTAGGCTATGTTCCCACTCGCGATTTTCAATCGTCGGCAGAATCACCCGCCAACCGTCTACACTAGTTTCAATGGGCTTCTCCCTATTGATAGGAACACCAAATCGGCAATCAAATCGCGTTCTGACCACCGGCGGTCAGCGGCTGCGATTATTTTCCTCTGATCGTTGCTTATTGCGCGTGGAGGCGGACAAAAAATTCGTCCATTCATTCTCTATGGAGGCGAAGAAAACGCTGGTGCAAATCGCCTGGCGGTCGCCCGCCGGGGATTTAGCAGGCAATTAATTGCTTAGTGGGAACATAGCCTTAGATTTGTACTATCCCCACCTCATTAAACGCTTTCACACCAGAAGCAACCCATACCCCTTATTACAGCCGTCAGTTGTTCCAAGACAATGCTGACGAGGGCACCTCCATAGCATCTTACAGAGAAGAATTAGATATACAGAAGGAAACTGTAAGACGTATGGAACTGGTCTGCCATGTCTTCTTGCATAAAGTGTGTATATATCATGGCTTGACCACAAATTAAAAAAACAAAAACACACATTATCTACGATCTCAACACTAATATTTAGGAAAACTTGCTATTTTCTCTCCAGCGAGGAACATAAAGTCGCAGCTTATAATAACACAAATGGTCAGAAGTTCTGCAAACTTGGATGAAGTTTTCAAAGGCTGTTAAAAAAAAATCACATATATCCTAAAAGATAAATGGGAAAGAGAAAATGTGTTTTAATGAAACCCAGACTATGTTCTATATTTGTGACGTGCCTCTTTTTTCCCAGATAGCCAAAACTTTGAGATTTATACTGTGCATGCCTTGTTTCACGCTGAGTGTTGTTTTGACTCCTCCGCAGCTCCTCCCTTTAAAATGTAAAGATTTAGCTTTGCATGTGTACGTGGTTGTTTTTGTAAAACCTGGCACTGGAAGATTGCCATATTATTTTTTGATATATGTGGAATTTTCTGCTGTCTGCAGAGCCTACCCTTGGGATTGCTGTATGAAAGCCATACTTATAGAGAAGGTATCTCCTGTTTGCAAACATTATGTTCCCTCGATCCCTCTCTAATCCAGCATGCTAAGATCGCGCACAGCTTGAGAGTCCATCTCTCATCTAAACAAATGCCATAAGTTCCTTTATAGTTTTTACAACCATGTCAAGGACTAATATTGACTGCCAATGATCATGTGATTGGAGTGGCCTCCTTAAAGTCATAAAAGAGGCTCGAGGTCTGTTATCAATTCTTCTAGAGTTGTCCAGAGAATTGTGGGTTGTTTCAGATCCAAGTTATAAATGACAAGTCAAACACTGCAGAGGCTTTTGAAGCTGAGAGTTGATGACGACAGTATCGTGACAGCCTGCCCTTTCTTATTTTAGGAACTTATTAAGAAAGGAGAGAAAGAGACTGAGAAATATTTAGCAAAACGTTTTTTTGCAGAGTTTAGTCTTGTAAGCAGAGTTATCACTAGAGATATTATTATTATTAACTTTTATTATATTATGCAGTGCTGTACATTAAATTAGAGTTGAGAAACAAGATAACACAGAAGTAGAGGTTATGACACAGGAGGAGTTGAGGGCCCTGTCTGATACTGGTTTACTTGGTTTTACTGTGCAGTCATTATTTGATGAGACAAATTTGTGTATATACACACACACATATATATATATATAATACACAACAACAAATGTGTGTGTATATATAATACACAATACTATCTAAATAACCTCAATTCCCCCAGCTGGTTGGTCAGTGTTTTTAGAGAATGGGCACTGCTAGTGCTAATAAAGCTTAACGCATAATACCCAATGCATGTTATCTGACACAGGAGGAGTTGAGGGCCCTATCTGATACTGTTTTACTTGGTTTTATTTATCGTTATTTGATGAGACAAATTTGTGTATATATATATATATAGTGTAACACAGTGACCCCAAGATCATCTGTGTTACTGGGCTGGAGTGCTGGATGCGAGATATGTGGGACCCCGGTATCTCAGTGTCCAATTCTGAGGGGTAACCAGCAGTGTTTTATTTGCAAGGAACTCCTATGTTCCTCTGCTGATGTTTGTAAGTTGTGTCCTGGGGCTGGTTTTACTGGGAATCTGCAAAAGCAGGGTGGGGCAGTTTTCCAATGCCGGGTCCAGTATTTCCAGAGACTCAGAAATCACTTTAGAGCACCTGGTGCTGAGTATCAGGGACTGTGTGTGTGAAACAAGCTCTGATCTGAGAAGGATGTGTTTTGTCAAGGAGGGTGTGGGCCTAATTTATAGAAATTTCTGTTACTACTGGCAACCCCTGTGATTAGGGTAATTTTCAGTTTGTTTTGTCAAATAAAGGACAGGAGTCCTAAAGAAAGTCCTGATGTGTGGAGCGCCTCATTGGGAGCACCATTTTCAGCTGAACCCTCATAATATATATATATATAGATATATATATATATATAGATATATATAGATATTTCTAAATTGGTTTTAATGGGAAAAAGTCCATTTAGTAAAAAAATACAGTAAATATTTGATCCCTTTATAAAAAATTACTTTTCTTAAAAACCTTAGCAATCATAGAGGTTAGATGTTTCTTGTATTTGGACAACAGGTTTGCAACATCTCAGGAGGGATTTTGTACCCGCTCTTTCCAGATGGAATCCAATGGATTTGCTGAAGATTAAAGAAGAATTGCAAGAAGATTTTTAGAAGATGAAGAAGAATGTAATATTGTGAAATATATTACAATACAGGAATCAATATATTGCCCATGTATTGTAATATATTGATATTCTGACTTAATTCTTTTTTTTATTTTTATTATAAAAGATGTTTGCGTTGGATATATGCATATGGAAACGAATCTACAAGTATAAGTTTATTTTACTTATGTTTTTTCCATTAAGAACCATAAAAGAAATGTCATACTTACTCTTATTACTTTACAGGACTGCATTGAAAACCAGCTTGTCAGACTATGTTTGCATTTAAATCCCATATTCACAGAGAAGTGTTTGAATAGTTGCTGATGCTCATCTTCGCTACAGTAGTGATGGCAACAGCTTTCACAGCTTTGGCTGTGAAAAGTGGGAATACAATAGATTTTCCTTTAATCGATGAACCCTCAAGGGCAGTGTGATGACCCTCGTCCCCATCCAAAGTAATGGCAATCGAACAGGGTTTTCCAACATGTTGGTTCCAATGGCAATTATG
Source organism: Ptychadena robeensis (assembly GCA_036250615.1). Classification (NCBI taxonomy): domain Eukaryota; kingdom Metazoa; phylum Chordata; class Amphibia; order Anura; family Ptychadenidae; genus Ptychadena; species Ptychadena robeensis. The sequence continues at coordinate 113,316,138 of CM070036.1, forward strand.
GCAATTGACTGTGTGGGAATCTATTCAAACATTGCCCCATGTATAGCCTTAACAATTCAATTCACAAAATTTCACTTAAATTTTTTTTTGTAAATTGCAAAGTCTTCAACATGGTATTGTCACCAAAACTGCTTGGGGTAATGGAAATTGGTCCCATGTAGAAACACTTGTCGCAAGTAAAGAAATGTTACTAAAGCCTGTAGATTTACTAAGTTCAAAAGTCTGGAAAGGGTGTTTTCTGATTGTTTAAATTAATTGCAGTGTTACCAAATTGCAGGGGGCAGGATAGCTATAGGAGCATTTCTAAAGTGAAAAAAAACATGTAGAGTTTTCCATAAATCACAGTTTTAGTTTAGACATAAAAGCTTGTTTTTTCATTTTGCAATTTATTTATTTACTTGTCTAATTATCTATTTTTTTATGTTAGTGCACCCCCTTCTCCGTCATATCAGGCGCCTTTAAGCTGTGTACACAGGTGTAGATATGGGCCAGATCGATGCACGATTCAAGTGCCAAGCACGCTCACAGCTATCTATCTGACCCATATCATATGCGGCCATCACAGAAAACAGGGATATCGGACATGACTATAAACCACAGTCGATGTTCATTGCTTTAGGAAAGAATATAGGGGTCTCCAGCTCCTCCGATATCTGATGGCGTCATTACGTTGCTGAAGGTAACATCGAACAACTCGAGCCGTGTTTTCTCTGCTTTAGCCAAGGTGCCTGACTAGACATGAAAAAAGAGGGCAGTAGAAGCATCAACAGAGGTGCACACTTTGTCACTGTCAACTTTTTTTTGTTCTGGTGTTAATAGTACGGTGAACACCACACGTCTTTCTTTAATAATAAGCAAACAGATAATTATAAGCTAAAATATATAAAACGCAAACTTATAAAGGACAGCTTACACATTAGAAAGTGACAGTTTTAATGAACAAACTGCTGCCTTTAACAACATGTTTTGCCAATTAGCCAAGTTTTGCAATGTTCCCCCCAGTAATCAACGTTTTCACCCGCATTGCAAATAACTGTCAAAGTTGATGGCTGGCTTTAAAAATGCAATTTCCTGACTTTAACTTAAAAGTGGAGTATGGAAAAACGACATGATTTCCTTCAGTCAGTTCACTAGTGACATGTGGTGGGCAGTGCCTAGGTTCCTATTCTGTATGTTTCTCAGTAGAATGGCACTAAGCCTTTAAAGAACAAGGAAATTTACCTTTTCAGCGTGGATTGCCACAAACATAAAGTTTACAAAAATCTTTCCCCGCAGTTGAGGAAATCACTTAAAAGTAGCCTTTGTGGGAAAATCTTAGAAAATAAAGCATGCTTACGTGCAGTGGACTATACCAGTTTACCAGTGCAGCATTTAGGGAATCTGCGAACAGGAGGATCGGACTTTTATAAAAGTCTGACGTCCACCTGTTTGCTAGAAGATTCAAATTCCTCGCCGGCTTCTCTCTGCAGTCTCTGGTGAAAGAATTCTTCCAATGGCTGGATCTTTATGCTCTTGATCCAGACAGTGGAAGAATAGTAACCATTACAAACATTATGTTCGTTATTATGTTCACGGCTGAACTGTCGGCCATCACTAGTAGTGATTATGAATAGCTATCTTACGCGTTTCACTCAACTTGTTAGAGCTTATTCATGACTATGAATAAGCTCTAACAGGTTGAGTAAAACGTATAAGAGGGGAGGGGTCCCTGGACTAAGGGGGTGATAAAGTCATTTCTCTGTACATGATTCAAGACTAAAGATTAATTGCTTTTTTCCAGCATGCGTATAGTCTTTTGGATGTGGTGTAGTACAAGTGAAGCGGAGGACACGCTAAGAATCCTGGCACCTGGAAAAGCAATTTGGAGTTCAAGATAGCAGCAACTATATCAGCAATTATAGCTAAGTGACTCGATTTCTATCTTCATATGGCTTTGTGATAAGATGGATATGATGATGTATGTCGGAAGGGTGTAGTGCGGGCCACTGCATATTTTTTTCTATGCTGTTTGATGTTTCATATTTGCAATGAACTCACACTTACTGTATATTTATTGAGACTGTATTTTATGCCAGATTTTTTTATGCACAGTTTTCCAAATTGTAGGGCATGCCACATAGTTTTGAGCGCAAATTTGAATATTGCCTATGCTTCTCATCATAATGCCTCATTCACTGGCATGCCAAGCAGGTAGAGTACCAAGAGACTATATTTAGTGTTCCACAGGACGCTGATGGAATGACCAGTAGATGATGCATCTTGTCTACCACTGGGATGAAGAGTAATTACTTACAAAGGTGTCTGCAGCTCTGGAATCTGGTGGGCCAGAAGCTAAAGCTTAGAGAGAAATGTTTCATATAATGCTCACATCTGAGGCAGTGAATGAGTATTCTTTTCCCATCTTATAATATAGGTGAATAGAAATTAATTTAATTAAAGATGTAAAAAACAGATTTTCACTATAAATCAATCTTCATCTTTTCTAATAAGGTTTAATACAATTAAACTATGAAGCAGTTTCATTTTTCCATATGAGATTAACTCAGGCTGAAGAGAAATGTCCTGTATGGATTTCCTATTTACTATTTTTTAAATGTCTAGGGTCCGACTTTTGCCTATTTGGAGAGCTTGTACCCCAGTATAAATCTGAGCATAATACACTAGTTACATTTCATGAGGAATGGCTTCACAACCTCAGATATGCTGACAGAAAACAGCAGAGGCCACACTTAGTCCTTTGACAATTCTGGAAAGAAAGTAATCTCCTTGTTTTACAGCTACAATGTTTCAATGATTAATAACTTGAATTAAAATTGCATCATACAAGCTTTTGATTGATTTGCCTTTACAATTAATACTGAATGCAGGAAAACAGCTGTTATACAGACTAGGCTTGTACACAAAGACATTTTTGTTAAGACAGTAAACCAAAAAGGCTACTTTATGTAATGGAATGGACATGGGTGAAATATTGTTTCATTTGAACAATTATCCTAGGTGGGTAAAATATCATCCTGGGTGGTTGTAATCATTTCCGGAACTGGAAGGGTAATTTTCAAGGTCCTCTGTATGAGGTTATATAGTCATGTTGTTAAAGCCCTATGTCAGCTTCACTAAGGCAAGATTTAATTCCCGAGCAAACTGCAGAATGCTGAACAGAGTTGGATGTCAGTGTAACTTTATTAAAAGTTAAGGCTGATGTCACACAGATAACTTTGCTTTTGACAATATATTCTCACCTGGAAGAACATTATCCATGCCTTGCTGGCTCGTTTTCAAGGACGTTTTTTAACTGCTTGATAATTTAAACGAGCAATTGGCACAACTGCCTGGCGGACGCTGTCATACAGTTATTATCAATAGTGTTGAGCGGTATATGGTATATGCGAGGCATATTCGAAATTTTTAAAATTCGATGCTACTGATTTCTATAGCTTTACATCCTGCATAGATATTTGCAATGTTTTGTGAAGATTCGCAAACCAGCCTTAAATAGTTTCAGATCCCTTGTTTGAACTTTGCTGACCTTGCCGTAGTGTGTAATGCGCATCCCAATTCGCAATGCGCATAATCTAGCGCAATGTATGCCGGTAAACCAAGTTGAGGCAGAATATTCGACATTGCGAATATCCAGCACAACATTCGCAAAATATTGGTAAATGTTGAATAGTTTATATTCACTGAATATATTCAAATATTTATGCTCAACACTTATTATCAAAACAAGTCTCCAGGCACTGTTTCCGGGGCTGCTGTCAGTCTGCAGCGACCGTGTAATTCCGACTGGTAAGTGACATTTTTACTTAACTTAACCATAGTGAAATACAATAGAAAATTCTTGTACTCTTCTATTCTTAAGGTGAATTATAGTGTTGAGCTAGAATTTTCGAATAGCAAGTAATTTTTGACAAATATCGGCAATTGCAATAAGTCCTCAGTTAGATCCATAAAATGTAAACATATTCTAACCTGAAAAATATTACAACTTAAACATATTGTTGTTATATACTCTGGTTTAAATGGTTAAACATTAGTGATGAGCAGCACAGGCAATATTCGTATTCTCATTAAATCACAATTCTTTGACCTATAAATTCTTACATTCAAGAATTCGTAATCTTCAGTCATTACTACCTTCATTGCGCAAATTTGCACATGCGCATATTGTGAACGCAATGCATGGTACTTACCATAGATTCCCTTATTGAGCAAATCGGCACTTGTTCATGCACATATTGGGAGCGCAATGCAAGGTATTTCCAGGCACCGATGTAAAATATCTCAAAGACATAGCACTACATTCAAGATCTTCACATTTATTGAACTGCTAATATTCCCAATGAAAATGCATAGGAATAAAAATATGAGTCCTATAAGGAAATATATTTTTGTTTTTTTATTTACAACCTAAATGCACCATCGTAAGTAGTATAGATGAATCTTTTCATAGTTACTGTGAGGGGTTGAACTTGAATATTCGAATTGCAAATATATTAAACGAATAATGGCAGATAATAATGGCAGATATTCCCAATTTCCAATATTTGCAATATTATGCATTGGGAAGCTTATGGCCATTTTTTGGGAGAAAATAAATACCACATGTGACCATTCATTTTGAACATAATCGTGATGAGATTATAATTGCAAATATATTTTCGCAATGTATGGCCATACACTCAAATTTCAAATATAAATATCAAATTGAATATTAGTAGAATTATTCGTGAAATATTGTGAATTTGAATACTGTCTATGCCGCTCATCACTAGTGAGGGGTACTAAAACATTTAGTTAACATTGGTTGGAACCAATGGTATTCCTGCGACAATATCAGTCTCTTTTGTCTGAAACAAGAACCTCACAAGTACCGTATTTTCCGGCGTATAAGACGACTTTTGAACACAGGAACATGTGTGCAAAAGTCGGGGGTTGTCTTATACGCCGGGTGTGGCTGGCAGGGGGATGCAGGAGACCATCTAGGGTAGCCGGTAGAGCTCTATGTTCCACGGGCTGCGTGCTGGCTGGCCAACAAAAGCAGAAGGAGAATGAGATTGGGAAGAAAGAGAACTCTTCCCTGCTTCACAGCAGTGTTACCATGGCTACAGGATGCTTCTCCATCATCCCAGCCAATAAAAAACGCAGGAGGGGACACACCCTCTCCACTCTGCTGTAGAAGCAAAACCAACACCTGTGTAACAGTGTAACTTTGAACATTCATAGCAAGAATACCATTAATAGTAAAATCATGAAACTTTCAGGGTCAGTAATGCTCACCTACTACTACTTACACCCTGAGTTTCACCACTCTAGCTACAACACTTGTACATTAAATTTCAGAGTGCTATACTCCTATATGCAACATTTAACTTGCCTATATTGAACACATAGATCTTTGCAACCCTGCATGGTAGAACCTTGAAATTTTGTGGTTTACTAGCTAACCCCTAAGACTATATCCATGCAAATTTTCAGGTCCCTGAGCACAATCCTTCCTACTACAAGCCCCCTATAAAATATTGCTTCCATATGAGCATAAAGCACTTCTCTGTTGCATACAGGCTTTCACTTATCTGAATTTAAACACAGATCTTTAAAACCCGGCATGGTAGAACCTTGAAATTTTGGGAGTTACCAGCTAACCCCTGAGACTACATTCATGCAAAATGTCCTGCCCCTAGCTTCAACGCTTCCTACAAAGAAGTTAGTTATCAAATAATTCTTCCATAAGACTATAATGGCTTATTCTGCTACATGCATCCCCTCGTTTGAATGAACACCCAGATCTTTAAAACTCTATGATGTACAACCTTGAAATCTGAAATTGGTATTGCAGTATTGAGATTAAAGCTATTTTATTGTCAAATGTATACAATTTATGTCAGTTGGATAACTGCAGGGAAACATTAATAAATATAAAAGGTTGCAGATAGGGGTGTCAAATTGGGAATGTAAATTACTAATCCAAAAAAAATTGACTTCTAAGGGTGTTGGAGATCTGTGGGTTGAAAGTCAGAGTGGACATAAATTATTTGGTGTGCGTTGGAAGAGAAGTAGTCTTATATGGCGAGAATATACCAAACTCTATATTTTAACTGGAAAAGTTGGGGGCCGTCTTATACGCCCAGTCGTCTTATACGCTGGAAAATAAGGTAGGTTTTTTGCCTTTGTCCGTTGGTTTGTTCTATCCTAACGAATACATGGAGAATCCATGAAGAATAACACATAAACATTGCATTTTTCACTTAAAGCATATAAAGCATAGTTTTTTTTTATTGAGGAATGACTAGAACCTGTATCTTTTTGTGGTCATTTGGGCAAACCTGGAGAAAAATCACTTGTTAAAACATGCTGTGAGGAAGGGATAAAACCTATGCTATCTATTTTCTATTGGTGAGTAGTGATGATCAGCATAAGAAATAATAATATTCACAAAATATCTCAACCTCTTCCCCCTCATATATGCAATAAATGCATAAATTTGAGAATTCATGATTCCCAGTCATTATTATCCTCATTGCACAATTCGGCGCATATATGCACATATTGCGAAAGCAATGCACGGTAGTTCTGGGTACTGATGTAAAAAATCTTAAGAGATACAAAGGGTCATTACCTTTTCACCTAGTAAATGCGGCCATGTTACTGATACCTTCTCTTTGGAAACAACCCAGAGCGCCGACGCTAACAGAATGGTTCCAGGGGATTAATCATACAGCCGAGATGGAGAAATTGATCCATACGGCGCATGATTCCTTGAAAATATACCTAGATAGGTGGTCTAGCTGGCTCGACTTCCTAGCACAGAATCCACAATTCTTGACTAGGTATGCAGACACCACTTGAATGCAATTGACAGCAGTTGGATGTTTAGTTCCAACTCTAGTCTCATCCCCTTACTAGTATCTCTACTGTTGCTCTTTACACATAGAATACATAGTTCTAGGGAAGGTTTAGAAAAATTTAGTTTGTTAAGCCTGTTTACCATTGGGATTTGTTGATGCTTCACTCTTATGCTTGTTTGTTGTTAGCCCACAAATCTCTGGGGACAATTGGGCTCATTGTATGCCTCATATACTTGCCTCTTTGTGAATTGAGGTTTACGGGCGTACAGTGGACACATTGGGCCCTATTTACCTAGTATTTCAATGTTTTTTTTTTCATCCTGTTTATTAACATTGTTTGAGTTCTGTTATGTAACTACATGAGAACCTCTGTATTTGCTTTATTGACCATTTCTGGATGCAAATGTCAGTATTGTCATATGTTCAAAAATTTAACTTGAATGTCATTTCTCTTCTGTAATGTTGCAAACTTTCAATAAAAGTTATATTGGTAAAAAAAAAAAAAATCTTAAATTTCCATGATTAAAAAGATATAGTAGATACAGATATATTCTAGATCTTCATGAATTCTCGAAGCATTCATATACCCAATAAAAATTTGCCATGCTATTCAAAAACTTTTTTATTCTAGGCTATAGCTTTTCATTTAAGTTGTAAGAAAACTTAAGAAAACGGTAGAGTTAAACATTGTGTAAACCTCTAAAAATAAGGAATCCATGCTTTTTATTGCTAAAAAAAGTAATATAATTTTTATATTTACATCAAGCCAAAGTCAGCATTGTGTTTTTTTTGCTCACAACAACAGCTGCTTCAATAATTTCTGCCAAAAGAAAGGCATGGAATGCTCTATGTGTCTTTCTCCAATATCAGTATTTGTAATCCCATGGATAAACCATTAAATGTAATTAGCATTTTCTTTAGCAAATATTGTATTTCTGTTATTCATACACCTTTGGTGTAAATATAATGGTATATAAACGGGATGCTGTTTTATATAAGACACAGTTGGCTTCTAATAAGATGGTTGTAAAATAAGAGGGTCTTGACCCGCACATCCACTTAGCTTGTCCACTGACTCCCGATACAGACTCCCTCTGGGGTGAAGTGTATTACTGGCGTAATCTCCAGGTGCTGGGCTACAGAGCATCAGTCCATCTGCACACTTGAAAACGATAGTATATACCGTAGTAGCCACAGTCCACATTCGGTAGTCCTCTAAGAGGGGGATCCCTGGAGGGACCCTGTTTGTATTGTGTATCCATGTAATGAATTGATTTGAAAATAAAGCTGAAAGTTTTTAAGGATTCTGGTCTGTGGACTGTCGCTACTATATACTATCATTCACAGTTGTCTTCTATTAGTGGTTGTGATTAGATTTACTCTATTAGCTGCCGTATATATTTATTTTTAGCTCAAATATACTTTTGTTTACATTTTGTGTTTACATAAGATGTAGCATAGGCAGAATTTATGAATCAATAGCCTGTGCCTATAGAAGACTTTTTCTTAATAGCTATGAAATCAATTCATATCTGTGTAATTAGGCATTTTCACAATATTCTATTGTGTATTGATTGGGATCCAAGAACACAGCAATTTTCTTGAAAGTGATGATTCTGACATGGTAATTAGCATGGCCATTAAAGTGGACCTACCACCAGAAATCTATGTTTTCATGAATGGCACTAGAAGTGCCA
>CM070036.1:113324779-113349397 GCA_036250615.1 Ptychadena robeensis
CTTTACAGGTATGTGTCCTCCAAGGTTCCCGATAACGGGTATGTCCATGTGTCTGGGCATAGGGGGGGTTTTTTGTCTTTCCACCCCATATTCCCCGACAGTGGACAAAAGGTACAAACAAAACAAAACAAAGAAGAAAGTGCACCTACGTGTTCCATCACAATAGGGTCATTCGTGCACTGTATAGTTCCTACCTTGCTTAGTTTGTTCTTTGTAATGTCCTGTTCTTTGTCAGTTCGTTAGTCCAAACATGTGGAAGGTCCTTGGTCATGTCTGTCTTAACTTATTTATTGGTCAGTATTTATGTTGTCCCTTTTCCCGCCATGAGGCAGGCCGGGTGGGTCTGCTCACAGGGCGACGGGTACTTCCGTCGCACCTTGGGGCATCATTACCCACTGGCCTGTCACCTTGGGCGGGCGCAATGCGTCTCATTGAGACGCATTTCCACCCTACTCCCTACATCACTTCCCGCAGGAGGCCAGGAGTGACGTATCTTGCGTCTCCGGTTGCCTAGCAACACGGGGACGTCAGCTCTGCCCAATTGCAACCCAGCTACAGTGTTCCGCTTGGTCCCACCCCTCCCTGCCATCGAGCCAACTACCCCCCGGTCTCCCCCTTTCTGATCCAAATCATCCAGTCAGTGAAAAACCCACGAGTGTAACATCCGTGTAGATAAGGTGTCAGTGTGAAAGTGTGGGGTAAAGGGGCATTGTTTGTGTATATATCTAATTGTGATCATGTGTGTGGAAGGGAGACATATAGTGAATGTGTTTGTTGGATGCCCTAATGTGATGGCCGTTTGGAGTGTATGGGAGTGTGAAGGGAACTAGAAAGTGTGAAAACACTGGAGAGTAAAATGAGCCCCTCAAAGCAAAAATAAATAAAAACAAAAAAAACATGTGCACAGTGTGGGGTTGATTGGTGTTGTGGTGATAGGAAAGGAATTAAACTGTTATGTATGGATGTGGGGAGATTGAATGCTTTTGGTCGACACCACCAATCTGTATGTTTTGGGTATTGTGGAATACCATTATCGTGTATTTAGACTGTGCCAAGATGTGTTAAGATGTGTCAATAAATAATAATTGTCAATCCCTTGATTGGAACTCATATATATATACTCACCATTAAAGTCCATTTAGGGTTGGCCACCCTTTTTCAAATGTACTGAGTGCTCCCTTGCAGAGAGAATATGAGCCTACAGTGTGTGGTTCCAAAGAATAGGAAGAACAAGACAAGCAGGAGCATTAGATATTTTACCTTTTCAGAAAGGGCTCTACATTAAAATAACTGCACATAATAAAATACATTGTTATTTGTATATTGACAAAATACATGATTTATTGATACTTTAATCTCTTCCAAAACCTTTTATTTCTCTATAGGAGAAATATTGCCTGCTTCATTTTTGGATCATCAAATTGGTTCATCAAATTTACTTTTTCATAAAGACATTTTGCTAAAGACCTAAAGCTCCTTTCTATCAAAGGCATTATAAATCTGTCCTAGTTCAAATGTTGGATATCTCTTAATCATGATTAAAAAATGATTATTCAAATGAAAAGATTGCCAAAACCAATAACAGTTTAGAGCGAATCAACCCCAACAAATTAAAATGTAATGATTCTTTTTCCAACTCCAAGGAAAATATCAGATCATTTGATGAATCATAAAGGAAAGGGATTGCATCACATGGATTAGTCTTTGTGAGATAATCATCTTAACTAAACAGTTAAACATACTCTTCTCTACCAATCAAAATAAGAGGTAATTTTTGCCCATCTACTGCTTCAGAAAAGCTTTAGCGCTAAAAAATAACTACATTTGTAATCATGTTATAGTCCCGGGGTGCTAAGCAGGTAGATCATGATCTACTAGTGGATTACATAGGCAATGGGACTAGATAATGGAGTCCTAACTTTTTATTTATTAACAAAAGGTCAATGGACAAAAATGACCAACATTGTATTGTGTCATATATATTCATGTTGTTATGCAAGTTAAACAATTTTGGTTGTTAGTAGATCATGGTGTCATTGTAAAAGTAGCTCACACAAAGTGTTATACCTGTTATTCCCTGTTATAACCATTTGAAAAATATATAAATAAATCCTTGCAAACATTCCTTACCTGGAGCAGCATAGCCTCCACCTCTCTTGAAACACAGGTCATTTTCACTTCTTGTATAGCCAGCAAAGATTACAAACCTATTAATTAATTTTGAAATTTTAGGTCAGAATCATGTACTCAATGTTATCCATTGTTATTTGACTGCTAATATTCCTGGGTTACAATATCTGGGTATACAATTATAACACCACCAAAAAGATGTCAAAAATCTAAAAAGTCAGTAGGAAGCCACCCATTTGCTACTCATGGGGGAAACACATCCTTGCCCATAGTGTTAACATGGGGGGCTCAATATTTGCAACCACTGCAAAGGGCAGCATGCTTGAGGTTATAGGATGGCTGCAGAACAGCTGTCTGAATTTAGGCTTATGTAATCATACTGTATATAAAAAAATTTGTAGCCTACTTATCTCTAGTGATGATCACGAATATTCGGATTCCGAATATTAATCGCGAATATCGGCAATTCGGAAATGCGCGAAGATGGTGAATATATTGCCGAATATTCGCAATTCCGGATATTCTGTGTTTTTTTTCCATTACACACACCTCTCAATGCAAGTGGCCAAATGGGAAGGCTGCATCAAGAGCTTAGCAACACTCCCTGCGACCATCAACAGTTTTTAAATCCAATATTGGGGTGATGCGAATATTCGGAATATTGCGAAAATCGGCACTTTAGAAAATTCGCGAAAATTTTTCAACACGCCCCTCAATGCAAGTTAAACATATATTCGCGAATATATAAAATTCGCATCAAACTGCCAATATTCGCAATAAGAAGAATATTGCGAATGCGAATATTTTCTGAATGTTTTCCCAAAAATTTGCAGCATGCCGCAAATACGAATGTTGCCTATGCCGCTCATCACTACTTATCTCCATACACTGGACATTGATTAAATATTTAATTACATTTAAGTTAAACCAGATGCTTACCATGCCATCCTATGAAAATTGAAAAAGAAATGTGAAGCTCAAAACTGTTGTTCAATTCTCACTGTGCTTGATGCAATAAAACATTAGTATAGGAAAAGTTTTATGGTACGGTATCTATTTCTGATGGATTATATATTGATATTGGATGGATTGTGAGGACATTTTAAACAGACCAACAGTATATATAGGATTTAGGAATGATGCATGCAGCTCATCCAATTGGTTTGTATATATTTATATAAAATTTAAGTTTGAGTTACCTCTGAGCTGGTACAATGGTGGTGTTGCACTTCAAAAATGGTCTGCTAGGACTGCTTTAATATTCTTTTGTGCCCACAACTGTAAGATTCCTGGTGACTATTAATTCTCTAATCTCCTCCTGAGCCACAGGGGCATTTTGGTAAAAAAACACATTGAATAAAATATATGTAAAAATATTGAAAAATAGGTCTCCAAAAGACCAGCTTGGACGTTGTGCTAGGAGTTAAAGCCACAGTGTAAAATGAAAATGTTTACTGATGTGCTATAGTGCCTAAAAATTTTATCTCACTGCCAGCAACATTTTCCAATAATTAAGCAGAATGTGACAAAACTGGCTTATAGTACAGAACTCAGAAGAGGAATTTGAACAGTGGTTAAGTAGTCTCAATAACCAACTCATTACTGGTATGCAAATCCTGTTGCTAGTTTAGGTTAGTCAGCATTAATCTTTGGACAATTTTGTACCAATCGTTGCTTTTGGATAGAATTCAAGCTCATAGGAGCAATTAAATGAATCAATCAAAATAACCAAAAGCCTCATGGAAACAAGTTGTCATTTTACCTACCCAAACTAGAAGTTGTATTAGGATTCAATATGTCACATCAAGTCTATGTGACACCATTGATGATTTTTGTAGCTAGGAAATCACACACATACTTTAGGTAGCAGAAGAAATAGTTTTGGTAAACCACTGCGGCTAAAGGGGAATGTATAACATTACTATACACTGCCAAACAATGTTAATTTTCCAGATTCTTAGTAAACTACACTTAAGAATGTATTTCTCCTAATATTCCATGAAGGTGGAAACTTGTGATTATAACAGCCAAGAAAAACTTTAAGGTATCATAAACATTAGACTTTCTCCATATGGGACAGTGACAAGACTCAGCCAAGATACTGTCATGTGGTATGTGAGAGTATACAGTATATACATACCGAGCTAAAAGGTCAGAGATGTTTAGTTTTATGCATATTTTGTTGTACAATTAATATAACACAGAATAATCTGTTTTATTTGTCTACATATGGAAAACGTCCAGAATATTATTTGATCAGAGGTTAGTTTAGGACATCCATTAATTTATCAGTATGCAGTGGTGTTGGTTGTTTATTCACAGTTACTCTCAGGATAAAACTTTTTTAAAAAATGTATCCATAACATTTAAAAGAGCTGCTAAATCTACTTAAGATAATGCAACAGGAACTGGAAACATAAGGCTCAATTCTCAAAAATAACACCCTGATAAACATTTTTATTTTCAAGTGACAGTTGTTTAAAGATGTCAATGAGATTAGAAAATGAAGGTCACATAGCTCAACAAAAAATGCATGAATTGAGGTTATATTCATGCATTAGTCCTAAATGTTTGAGGGGCATTCAAGTACTTAAGTCGTGATACAGTAGAGTTAACTTTATGTGGGAATGCAAATGACCTCTTCATGCATGATAAATTAAGCTACACCCTACTACCATCTGATAGGATAGTATAACTATAAATTTCAGCCCATGACTCAGCCCGGTGTTCCTTTTCCTTCCTTATTATCTTTCATATCACATAATTCTGTACTGTTCGGTTGTTGTGTTCTGTTTTCCTCGTAAACTACTTTGTATTTTTGTAGGATCCCACCAATTTGTGGCTAGTTATTGCCTATCTGTCACTGACATGGAGCTGACAGTTATAGGGAAAATTGAATTACTTACTTACCATAATTTTCCTTTTCCTCTTATCTAGAGATTTTTTTTAACATTTGAAATTTTATTGGATTTTGGTTGAAACATAGTATCACAAACAATAAAAACAAGGGTCATAGAAAAGAAGGGTTACATTGGTTGGTATACAAGATAATGACACAGATGCCCCAGCGCGGTCCCACCCCCATTCTAATAGAAACAGCCGACACAAAATGGAGACCACAAAGCGTATGGCCGTGACACCACTCCGGGCATCAATACATGTCTGTGCATATGTAGTCGCGCACTGCTACACAGTCCCAACCAAAAAAAGGAAAGAACATAGACTTGGGAAAAAGGAAGATAAGCAAGAAAAGAGAGAAGAGGCCAAGGGAGGGGGGAAGAGTAAAGGGGGGAGCACAGGCAGAAGGGGGTAGGAGAGCACGGCTTTCCGGGTTTAACTGCCACCAGGTGGGCCCTAAACTGGCAACCCTCCTCACTCGCCCCAGCAGCGGGGTCAACCCTGAGACAACAGTTTTGCATATTCTGGGGTCGATTGAAAGTCCTGCCAGTAATACCAGAACTTCAGGAACCACTCCCTTGTGTCCTTCTCAGTGGCTGTAAGATCTTCCATCCTCATAATATCATTAATTTTGCGGAGCCATAGTCCTACTGGTGGCGTGTGCGTTGTCTTCCAGCACAGCGGTATACACGCCCTGGCAGCATTCAGCATATGCACGATCACTGACTTTTTGTAGGTCTGAAGCGCTATGGCATTACAGTGCAGCAGGATGAAGGCAGGGTAATCCGGTATCTCTCTGTCCGTGAATCGCCCCAGATGGGCTTGTACAGCCTCCCAAAATGGGCGAACCAGGGGACACAACCAAGAGGTTTTAAACATCGTGCCTGGGGCAGCCTGGCAGCGCCAACAAGTCTCAGAAGCCGCCGGAAACATGCAGTGCAAGCGTGCGGGTGTCCTGTACCAGCGGGTGAGGATTTTGTAGCCCAGTTCCTGAAATTTGTTACATATGGAGGAGTGGTATGCAAAGAATATAATCTTTTGTCTTTGGGAGTCTAAAAACGTCCTACCCAGCTCCCTCTCCCACCCGGAGAGGAATGGCAGCCCCGCATCTGGCAGTGGGTCATTGAGGAGGGTGTACACCATGGAGAGCGTATGTTGCACGGGTCCAGCCTCTGCACAGAGGGCTTCGTAGGCGGTACGCGGCCTGTCAAAGGAGGACGGCAGCGGGAGGGACCTCAGAAAACATGAGACCTGTGATGCCTACAATGGAGGGAGCCGAAAGGGCAGCTGCAGGGACGCAAGTTCCACCGCCGTGTACCATCTGTAGGAATGTAGGAAATGTCGAACTTGAAACCCGCCAGACACAATGCTAACTGGCCGAAGCCACATCCCGGGGGGAAGCTGGGATTCCCCAAGACCGGATATAATGGGGATGATGTGAGGGAAACATCCCTCATGGGGAAGTATCGTCTGCATGCCCTGAGAGTGGGGCCCACTGTCCGATGTGAAGCCACCCCACCTACTGCCCCGCCCGGCAGCCATGGTAGTGACCGCAATGGTGAGTGAAGGGACATTGCTCCAACTCCACCCAGCTTTTCTGGTCCGCATGCCTGCACCAGTCCACCACCCGCACTAAAAGCACTGCTCCATAATACAAAAATATGTTCGGGGTACCCGTCCCCCCGAGGACTTAGGCCTAAACAACAAGGACCTCCGAAGTCTGGGGTGCCTACCCTGGCAGATGAAGCAAAACACAGGAAAATTTGCCGACCGGAAGAAAGCTCGTGGTATGTGGATAGGTAAACAGTGCAGCAGATAGAGGAGTCTCTGGAGGATGTTCATTTTGACTATATTAATGCGGCCAAACCACATGAATGAAGGGGCATCCCAATCTTTCAGATCCCACCCAAGCGAGGCAAGGGTGGGGAAATTTCGTGCATAGAGTTCCAACAAGACCGCACTGATCCAGGTTCCCAGGTAACGAATTGCCCCCGAAGACCAGTAACTCTCCATAAATATCCAACAGCCGGAACAGATTAGGCAGCAAAGTGACTGGGCTGGCTATGGCAAAAAGCAGATCATTGGCGTACACCGCAATTTTGTGGGTGGTAGCTCCCACCGACAGACCCTGAATGTTGCGATCTGCACGGACCGCGCACAGCAAGGGTTCAAGGGACAAAATGAACAACAGGGGGCAGAGAGGGCATTACCTAGAGATTTTACCGTATTAGAGACCAGAACAGGTATGGTCAAGATAATTTTGCAGTGAACAGGCAGACGTCAGACTTTTCCTGTCCACCTATTTGGGAATGGATGTTCGGCCATCACTACTGACAGGCTCCATGTCAGGGTTAATTCTTCCCGCTGGCTAGTGCTAGTTATGGAACACGGTGCTGGGCTATGGGATGAGCTTTATAGTCATATCATCCTATCAGAGGGTAGTAAGGCGGAACCTAACCTACACTGACATAAGCCTGTCAGGAAAGGAAATTGACGGTAAGAATACATAATTTAATGTCTATATTACATAATAAATGAGCAGATTCCCCTTATGCCTGGCATACACATGCCGATAAGCGGCCGATTTTTCCGCTGACCGCTGGGTCAATGAAGACCGGCGTCTTCATTGAAGCTAATGGCCGGCACACAAAGGGTGGCCGGCCGACTAAAGCAGCCCCATAATGCACCAGAATGCAACGCGATGACATCATCACGTTTGCATTCCACAGCTCATCGGAGCTTGTCTGTCGGCACCCATCTGTGGGTGTATGGCAGGCATTAAACGGCACATGGTATCACATGTTGTAAATGCATATGTGATACAGCAGCACATATATGTGATTGGGTCCTTATCTAATCAGTCTAATTTATTGCTGTCAAGTGAAATAACTCAAACCTCATGTGAACTGCCATCACAATTGGGCTTTTTTGGGGCAGCCATTTGGAGTAATATTAAGTTTGTCAAAAGCACTTATTATTATGCTTAGAATTGTATTCTTGTTTAGTGATGAGCAGCATAGGTAATATTCACATTTACAAAATATTGCACATTTTTTGCCTAATGCAGATGTGGGGACAAGCCCTAACAGGATTTTAGGCACAATCATGATTAAATGGCTTTACCAAAGATGTGCTGTAGTGCTGTAAGCAGGAATTCTGCAACTTTGGTGGTAGTAAGCCAGACTTTCATGAAAGAATTTTACATTGCTTTATATTCAAGAAATCCAGAAACATAAGGCACTACATACAGTAGTTCACATGACAGACATACCACAAATAAGTGCATGATGTATGGTGGAATACTAAAAATAATATCAGCACATATGATGGAAGTCCAGGTGCCCTGGCACAAGTTAAAAGACTGAATCATTGTTGGTGTTGGCCAACCATTTTTCTCAGTTTGCTTTCCAAACTAACCACACAGACTGATTCAGTAATGCGTAGTTTAGAAATAAACACATATTTGATGACATTATCTTTCAAAGTTAAAGGATTAATGATTGGCCCGTTTTTCCTTTGAACCACACCTAAGATGGCCAAAGCTCTGTGTATGAAAGTTTTAGCTGAAATGGAAACATAATTAACCCGTTGCCAAACATGAGGCTATTAATTTAATATTTCACTGATAATTGTTGGGGTGTAACTAGAGGTTTTAAGTCCATTATCACAATGTGACATCGCCCCATGCCTTTTTATGCTGCTTCCGTTACTTTTTAAGAACTCAGAAACAAGAAAAGTATTCCAGTAAATCACTAAAAGAAAACAATACATGTAGATACTTAAACAGATATGTAATAGATTTTATGCATTGAAAATTATGGCATAGTAAAGTCTTTTTATCACAGAAGGTATTTACATGCCCCAATCCATAACAAATGACCCATCAGCCAATAGCACATACAGATCAGCTGGTGTACAGTGCAAATATAGCCTTATGTTACAGAGCCATGTATTCTAAACTACATACAGCTGTTTCAGGCTCATTGGCCATCGTCAGTTCATGGAAACCATGGAGTAGGGCATGGGAGCTGAACATAGAGGAAAAACCATGAAGGTTATGGTGAGAAGGGATTAAAGGAATCAAAAAGCTTGAATCGAAAATGGTTTTATGTTTTTATATTGTTGCTGTCTGGAATTAGATATAATTTAAATAAGAACTAGAGTCACTCACATAGTATGAGGATATTTGTGTCTGAATATTTAAGATATTTAGAATGGGAAATTAAATGGGACAATTTTGTGTTATTGCTATAAAAAACTCAAATTAGCAAAAGAGAATTGCAAAATGGCCATTAAGTCCAGCTAACAGTTTTTCCTAAGTTTCAAATGTTTTCAGGTGTTTTTCCTGCTATTCATTACAGAAATTTGCTGTGCCAACAAAAAAGTGACAGAATATTTACAACAAGGACACAGATAGCAATAACAGCTATTTTACTATAACACCTTTTTTCAGTTTTGCTGTTGAAGATTCTCCCTCATTTCCTGTATGTTGACACTATGGTCATCCAACATGTCTTCTAATGGTTAGGTAGGTATCCATCTCCATTTAACTATTAAATATTTCCCTTCAAATAAAACTCAAAGGGCTGTTTTGCCATATCTGTGATATAAATAGCTGTAATCTCAATGTGGATGAATTTATAAAACTCAATGGATCAGGTCACCTAAGGATACACATTGAAAATTTACATTTATGGCTTTATGAATGAGTAGAGTTTCATAACACTTGCACTTAAATACTTTTTCAACTTTCAAGATGGTTGCCTCATAGCTAAGCCATTCATATTCTATTCCATAACCATATTATGTAAATATACTAGAGAAACACTTAACATAAAAATCTTTACAATAAATAAACTACTGAAACAAGTGATTATTGTTCTGATTGTTCCACCTCATAAAAATGTGTATTTAAATTACAGTAAAGGGTACACCAGATAATAAGTATAAATCTAAAATAAATTTCCATATAAATTTCTTTTTAAGAAATAAAACCCCAATGGAGAGATTTGGCAGTTGAGATTATTTGGCAAAACTTGTGTCTGCTTCATTTGTACTGTTGATGGGATCCAACATTTGATCACAGTGCAAATTTATGAAATCTGTATATTAATGAGCCATTTTGTTTTTTGGCAAATAGTAAAGAAGGCCTTTTATGGGCGGACAGGATACATTTAAATGTTTAACTATGTTTAGACTGAAAAGGGAGAAAAATATAGCAAAATTTTAACTATAAGCCAGAATAAACACTAGTGTCAGTAGAGCTTGAATTTATATCTGGGAACTGACTGGAACAATTATTTGGGCACTCGTTGACACGTAAGAAACTTTTAAAAACATCACCCCTGCCTAAAAGAATAAAACACTAAATACAGTAAAATAGCCTGTAACTGAATATAGAATCTAATTTCTATAGACAAACTTAATCAAGTTTACAAGATCTTAGTTTGTTGGTATTTGTCTAAATCCTCCATCCATTTACCAGGGTATTTATATATGTTCACTGTATAAGCGGATAAACTAGATGTAGTAGCTTTTAAAGAACTGGTCAATAAAATTAGTCCACAAGGTTAATTACAATGAAATCAAGCAAATTGGTGAACCTGTTCAGTGGAGAAAGTCGTTTATATAGCGACTGCTACAAATGTCTATCATAAAGAAATGGTATTCTTAAATTCTAGTTCAGGGTTCATAGTCCCCAGAGACTGTCTATCATTTATTTGTTATTCATCTCTGCATATATTTGTTCAGTTTGCCTAATTTTAGCAACAGAAATGGCTGGCTCATCTTCTGATCTCTGGTAGTGAGCTCCAGTGCAATAGAGCCCCGGTGCAATATTGTCTTTGACTCACAGGATGGGATGTACATCAATTAACTTGAAAGAAAACAGACAATGGACTTACCTTTAAAAAAAAACTCGAATACCAGTAAAATGAACTACGGTTGTGCCCCATGTTGAGAGCTTTTTATTTACAACATATCGGTTTCGCTATAAAAGTTCTAAAAAGCCTCTTGAAGCAGGTCAAATGTATGTAATAACAAAAACACCTCAATCTGAAGAATATGTAAAAAGAAAACCCAGGTGAGGCCGAAACACATCATATGGAGCTGCTGTACCTGAAAAGGCTGTTGATGTGAAATGTTGTGTACTAAATTGATAAGAATGAAGTTACATAGTTTTTTTCCCGAGTGTTGGACTATTGTTAATGTGGGTATGGTTGTAGGGAGGTAGAGACAGACCACGACTTGTCTTCCAACACCAAAATTTAAAATATTGTGCTAAAATAATAAAGACACCCACAAGTTGATGGTGGAGTGTGTGTTGACTGTGCTTTTTTCATCACACCTGAAAGTATGTTGCATCTTCCCATTGAAACACAAATTTTAAAGCCATCAACATAAGACATGAGGCCAAGTTTAGGCTTGTGGTTAAATGTGCTGTAACCACAACTGCATCTCTTGATAGAGAAGTTGTCACTAATGTCCAACTGGGATGTAGGCAGCTGCCAATCACCCCCATCCACCTGCATTACCTAATAGTGCATTTTAGGTAAGACTTAGAAACACCCATCCCTTGTCTGATCTATTTCTGTGTTTGCATGCTGTTGTTTTTCTTGCTAGTTTGAAAATTGTGTTTTTAAATAAAATGAGCAGCACCTTCATGATTTTGTTTTCCTTTCTCTTCAGCTCTATATAGTGTTGTCTGTATTCATTCCATTGTAAAATGCTGGAAGGCAACAGGTAGTGATGGCCAAATTCCACGAACAGGCGGAGCGGACTTTTAAAGAAGTCCGTCATCCGCCTGTTCGCGGGCAGATTCAAATGCCCCGCCTCTCGGCATAGTTACTGGTTACAATAGCTGCATGTGACGTCACTGACATCACTTCCAGCTCTCGAGCTGGCTCTTCACTAGATGACCGGCTTCATGCCCGGTCTTTTAATGAACAGATTCTTCCTCCGACGAGATCTCGCTGCTCCTGATTCTGCTGGAGGAAGAATAGAGAGCTCCTTACAGCCGGTGAACGAGGGTCGAACACCCGTACTGCTCGCCAGCTCGAAGGAGTGTGAACATCCATGTTCGCGGCCAAACTGTCTGCCTTGCGGGCAGTTCGGCCATCACTAGCAACAGGTAAAACAGGCAAGACAGTATTATAATGGACTGAGCTATAGCAAAACCATTACCAATTTAGTACAAATGTCTTTTTATTTTCTAAATAATGATTTACATTATTTTTAATATAATTAATGCTAAATGCCTTAATTTTATATTTCATGCCCAAATGGTCTATATTAAATATGAGCTGAAATTATTAACCTGTAGAGATAACAGTTAAGAACCACTTGTTCTGCACAGAACTTCGCATCTGATATTTTTGAAGGTTTTGGGTATCTGATCTTCTTTGCATATTGTGGTTCCATTCACAGGCCCCTAACACGACTGAGATACAGACCCTAGTACAGGGGTCAGGAACCTTTTTGACGTCGAGAGCCATAAAGCCTTATATTTTAAAGTTTAATTCAGCGAAAGCCGGAAGTGACGACACTGACAGTACTTAAAATGACTTTCGTCTTTTTTTTTAATGCCTTACTGTCACTTTTTATAATGTGTTTCTTCCATTTTACAAATTACAGGAAGTGACATGACTGACGTCACTGCCGGCACTCCCGGTATCGGATTTAGTTCTAGGCTGATTTAGCAGGGAGAGGGCGTTACTCTCCCTCCTGAAGTCCCACCCTGCTTGTGCTAATAATGTACATGGGCATCAGCCGGGAGAGTAACGCCCTCTCCCTGCTAAATTCCTCCAATTTCAAGAATCTGGCAAACATCCTGGATTTTTTTAAATTGGGATTTGGCTGGGAAAGCCACATAAAATTTACTCTCCAGGCCAAAACTGGCAGAGAGCCAGATGCAGCCATCAAAAGAGCCACATCTGGCTCGCGAGCCATAGGTTCCCAACCCATGGCCTAGTAAATGGAAGCACAGATTTCCTAAAACACATTGAAGACTACTGGTGCAGGCAACAGGAAACAATGATATCATAAAGGGGTGGACTTTTTCTGAACAAATTAACTTTTACACAAATGTGTGTTAAACTATCTAAACACAGGACTGAAAAGTACACAAACCAACTTTTTATTAATGTTATGAATGCATCTTAAATTTACATTTTCATAATATGTATAGAGTGTGGTAAAGTAGAAATATAGAATTGATCAATAATAGAGTAGAAAATAAAATCAATATAAAAGTTGGAACTGCAGACATAGAAACAATGAAGAAGTGGTTACAGTAAACAGCATACATTTTAAACAGAACAAGCAACAGTATATTTCAATACAGTAAGAACCATTGAATCATTTTTACAGCAATGGATGGAATATACAATAATTAAAATAATGAAAGGATTGAGTATGTCAGTTAAATACAATTAGATACATCCTTTATGAGATTTGTGAGAGAAAAAAAGTGAACCGTCCCAAAAGAATCATTAATTTCAAGTCAAAGTATGTATATTATCAAATGAAATAACATTAACAATTTGCCTTCGGCTTAGTATAAGTAAGTTGTGGCACGAAAAATGTCTACATCTCAAAAACTGGAAAGTAAAATCTTATATTTATTTTCAAAGAAGAATACATGAATTTAAATGGTGTTATTAATTTCACACTTAGTCTCAGACAATTATACAATGTACATATTGAAAAAAATATATTAAAAAAAAAAACAATTTAAGGTTCAATGCTTTAAGAACAATTAAAAGTTTTTTTTATAAAAAACATGACTTTGATTGAATAAATCTGAACATTGATCTTTTAAATAATGAATGATACGTTTAAATTGTTACTGAGGTGTTGGGTAGGTTTATCATAACAGTTTTTGCCTCTTCCTTTCAGCAAAGAAGTTTGTATTTCCGCTCCTTTTTCCTACTAACGCACACAATGTAAGAGGCGGCATGCCTGTTTTTATGCAACATTTTCTACACCAATGACAACACATTGGTGCCATCCATTTGGTTACACTAGGGAGAAAGTGATGTCATCAAAGGAAAGGAAAGTAGTCAGAAATGTAGCCAGAATGAGTGTCTACATCTCTTCTTGCCCCCTCAAGAGGACAAAAAAAAGTGGTGAAGTAGACAAATTTGTTTCTGTCAGAATCGTGCAGTAATAAGCTTTTGGGGGGCAAGTATAATTTGCAAATGGAGGAAGATGCAATGTCAGAGTGCAGAGTGTCAGGGGGATTGGGTTCTTGAAAGTTCCAAAAACAAGGGGCAACTACAGTACTCATAGTCTATGTTAGTTATTGGCAAACTACAGGCCCCAGGCCATATCCAGCCATTTAGTGTTTTAATTCTACCCTTGCTGCCCTCCCCTCTGCTTGTTCACTTCAACAACATGTGCAATAGTAAATGTGCTTTCTTTGCACTTCCCAACAAAGTGCAAAATTGTCTGACCCTGCTGCATTCCACTTTGCTAATTCACTGCCATTGTGCCCACTTATAGCCATGAAGAGTATGCGTTAGTTAATGCTTGCAGTGTTCACAGTGCAATGCCTACCACTAGTCTCCACTAACCTAAACCTAACGCATGTTTTGATGCTTTCAAAATATTTAGCTTAAGCATCGCTTTGTCTCACTTTGCCAGAGTTTCAACATGGGGTTGCTGTGTTGTCCAGGGGGACACAGCCCTAAAGATCTCCATGAAATGTGAAGGATGGTGGGGGAAGGGTGCAGAATCATGGTGGATTACAAACATAATAACAATAGGGGGAACTCAGTTTCCCTGTCTTTCTTTGCCATAACATGTTCTCCCAACAGGCATTGAGATGAGATGAACAGAGATGAACAGGATAAGCAGGTGCCAACAAACACTCTGCAGTACGTCATACCACTTGTGCCTTGAAAAAAAGTTTTGCTGCCATCAAATTCACAATGAGCACAAAAATAATTTGATATGTCGTATGTGTACTACATTTAATATAAAAAAAATGTTTTAATGATTTGCAAAGCATCACATTCTGGTTGTATTTACATTTTACACAATGTCCCTTTTCAACTTTTTTGTAAACAGGGTTAAATTACAGAACACAGTTACATATGTCTGTAGAGGTTCCCATAACAGAATAGGGTTTAAACTGTTTCATGCTGTTGTAAAGGATGTGTTATTATTATTTTCTTTTGTCTGTATCTAGTTTACATTTTATACCTGTTATCAGTGTGGAAACCTAAATAACTCAAGTATTTTCTACTGTTTTTGCATTAGCATTAGCTATGTGCAGTTTATCATTTATTTTAGGATGGCAAAATGTTGTTGAGAAACTCATTGCTTGATAAGGATGCACAGCAAAATGTTTTCTTAGATATTCTGCATTGTTCATAATTTGTTTTTCAACTCATCTTTATAAGTGGTCACTGAAGACATCGTCAAGTCAACAAATAGCTTTGAGATCTATTTTATGAAATATACAGTTAGTGTAGCTATCCACAGTCTTACCCCTTTTTATTGAGGGCTACTATCCAAGCCTTTTTTTCCTGTTTCATGAGTATTGTTCCTGAAATTTCTTATGTGTATATCAGATAACTGTGAAGGAGATCTTCTCCATTTCGTGACTCTAAACAATAGTAGAGTGTTGTACCGTGTTAGCCATCGATAAATAGAGAGAGTTTGGCGTTCAAGTGATACCGTTTATTGGCTAACTGAAGTCATTAGAGAAGCAAGCTTTCGGGATATCGCAGATCCCTTCTTCAGGCTAATACCAAGGGTCGTATTAGCCTGAAGAAGGGATCTGCGATATCCCGAAAGCTTGCTTCTCTAATGACTTCAGTTAGCCAATAAACGGTATCACTTGAACTCCAAACTCTCTCTGTGACTCTAAACAGAAATAGCAATTTAAGCCTATGACATGGTTTTTATCTCAGTAGAGCAGCAGTTCTTAACCTCAAACAAAGATTACACTGGGTTCACTGAATAAGCAGCAGTGCTCATGCCACAAGAGGGATGGGAAGTTAAGAGGGAGAGTAACACCCCCTCCCTCCTAACTTCCCACACATCCTGTGCACAAGCAGGGTGGGAAAATAGGATGGAGGGGACATTACACTTACCTGATGTCCCACTTCTGGTATTTGGAACGCAGAAATGACACTCCACTGAACTCTTATAGAAATGTCAATAACCACTGATACATTTGAGGATTTTATTCCAATAAATATTGTTCTTGCCCTGCATTTGTCTGTGTCTTACTATTTGCCAAATAGAATGGATAATTGTTTTTACTTGTACAAAAACATATACGTATGAGGGTCGACACATTATATCTTATGTCTGAAATAATAGCATATGTTCCCATGTGTGATGGGTAATGTTCCACTTTTTGCAAAAATATTAGTCAGGCTAAATGAATTGCAATATGTTAAAAGTGTTCCCATGGCAAGATAATATTGAATATATATGGCATGCCAATTACATTTGCTATGTATAAACCTGTATACACCCAGTACAGACCATCATAAAAAGTGGCTGTTGGTTAGTAACAAATATACTATGTATTTGAAAATGTCTGAAAAAGACCCTGTGACCCAGGAAAAAGTGATTATAAAGAGCACAGAAAGATGTCTTAATCAATATAATTAATTCATGATATCAGATAGAAATATGCCCAGTTACATTGTGCTGATGACTTTAGTGCATTAGGTCCAACTCCAAGACTGCATGGAATGTGAGGCCCACTACACAACTACTGTAGCAGGAGAGAAATGTAAGACAATCAAAGTGTATGTTGTCATTACAATCTGTATAAATAAATGGTTAAATAATATGCAGTGTCTATTTCAATAGGTTTGCCTTAGAGGTGTTGAGACATTGGAACTGCTCATCCTTGTTTACCTAAAACAATCAAATATAAGATGTGATCTAGCTGATTTATGAAGATAATTATTTGATTGAATAAAATGTTGGGTGTCCAATGGGCCTCCTTAGGACTTGTCTCCCTTTAGACTATAACCCACGATTTTAATTGTGATTTGAATAACGGGAGATGACTAAAGTGGGGACATAGTCTTAAGCTGGACATAGCTGAACAGATTCCTGCCCAATTTTTCGGCCGATCGACCGATGTGCACATTCCCGACAAGCGGCCGGTTGGCTGAAAATCGCGTGCGCCCATCTGGCAAGATCGACTAGGAATCTGCCACATGTTGGATCGCATGGTGGTCCGACAAGCCGGTAAATTACCGGCTGATCCCATTACTTTGGTCATCGTGATCCCATTATTTTGGTCATGCCGTCCCCAGCCAAAGTAATGGCCAGGTGCCCAGACAATTTTCAGCACTAGCAGCTGTGCGTGATAGCATCATCAAACACGGTCCGTCTATGCCCAGCTTTAGACAACAAAAACAGTGGTTCACTTAATCAATAGAGATGATTTTGAGTAAAAATTTCAACTTAATTTGAACTTCATTTATTCAAAAATGACATAGTTAAGAAAAATTTCCCCTTATAATTGGGACTTTAGTTGAAGTGTTGGAAGTAGTGTTAACTAAAGGATCGCTTCAAAGATTTGTTCTCATATAATGCAAACAAATTTTATTTGGACTCGTAATGTCCGAAAGTTACATAATACATAACTAAAGTGTTAAAAACACATACAATATACAATTGATACAGTTTATAAACAAACATGGTCAAAAGGTATGCCTTTGTGGAGCGTAACAATGCTTGTGCCAGATCTTACTGCGACATGTTTCGCCACGGATGTGGCTTCCTCAGGCCACACACGCCTTACACAAAGATCTTGTAAACAGAGCCGTGGTATATGTGTAGCTTTTTAGCACCAGTTTAGAGAGCACTCTTGCTGCAAAGCAGTCCTGTATGTATCCAGAACTCAAATCTTTGAAACGATCCTTTGGTTAACACTTCTTCCAACACTCCAACTAAAGTCCCAATTATAAGGGGACAATTTTTCTTAACTAATTCTACATTCTGGGATGGGAGTGTTGGAATACATATGAGCTAAATCCAGATATAACCAAAAATTCAAAAATGACATCTGAAAGAACAATACTTTCTGTAATGTTCTTACAACCTTTCTCTATGTTTAGAAATTGCTAAATGTAGAATTGCATTTTGGTGATTTCACCATGTTGAGGGGCTTTGCAAGTAACTCACAATATCAGCTAGGGGAACTTTATTTAAAACAATTCAACCATCTCTGTTAATCAAGCTAATAACTTGCAAGTGAAGAGTCCACAGGACAGGGAAGGAACTAGTGGCACATAGTAAAAAGGAAAATACCTAAAATCACATGAAGCCAGTGGAGGGTATATGAGGGAAAACTTAACCAACATCAACATGAAGGTGAACTTCAGTATCGGCTTTATGGCCGCTTTCTCATTTCTATGGTGTTTAGGTTTTCTGCTGACTTTTGAGTCTATTTAACAACCACAAACCTGCAGATCTGTCATAAGACAAAGGTACCTTTATTGAATTAAATGAGTTGTTCCTGTTGGAATTCAACATATAAACAGATGCAATTAATTTAATGTCAATGATCCAGCTCTTCATAAGGGGTAGCATATAAAGTTAAGCCTTGCACTAAGGGCCTGTAGTTCTAGTACAAATGCTAAACCCAAAACTTGAAGAAATACTATACAGAACTTTATATCTTAGTTATCATAGTATCTCTATGAAACGTGGTGAAGTGATCATTCCTTGTCCAAGTCACAGCTGTTGTGAAGATCATCTTTTCTTTCAAATGTGATTTTTAAATTCGCATTTTGTGATGAGATCTGAAATGTTGAACGTGGGAAGTCCAAGCCATCAACAATACAACTATAAATACCCATAAGTGCACCTGTTGATATTTTGGCAAAAGCCTTCAATGATAGCAATGATTTATGAGTATGTGAATGTACCGCTTCTGATTTATCAGACACGTCTGCTGTCACAATGCCGACATGAACTCAAAATATCCAGCCAAAAGAGAGGGAGGATGAATGTTCAGCTACTGGAGATATTCTAAGCATTTAAATCGGCTGATCCTACAAGAACAGTGAATTTATCCTGCCTATTAAATCCGGTCTTCAGGGAGTCCTACCAGTCTCATAGACATGCTTGACAGGCTGGTCTGTAGTAGGTTGAGGTAACGATGAAGCAGCAGGGGAAGACTGGGTTCTGGACACAGGCCGATGTTTGTCTAATCCTGCCATGCCAACTGTATCCATCTGAGCCTGGTAGACTTGAAATTGGTTGATACGCTGATGGTCCGAGAACTATAGTTGCCAAGAAAACAGCACAGCGAAAAGAAACATGAGAAGGGATCAAGTAAAAGACACCGAGAGAAACATGTCAACAAATTAAGTTCATTAGGTCAGGCCTGTTATAAACGGTGTAAAAAAAAAATCAGAGCCTCAGTCAATAAATTCATTCAACAGATGTTTTTACACTGACACAGGAGAGTCATTGGGCCTGTGGAATACTAGGTGATGGCAGGAAGCCTGTCAGTTCTCACAGTCTGAAGGAAGCTTTTCTTTGGCCTAAATGACCAAAAATGTACAAATATTAGAAATAACTTAAAAAAAATGTGCAAACACAAGAGGTAAAATAAAAGACTTTGTGATTCTAGCAAATAGTAATAAAAGTGAGTTATACAGAAATCTGATTTTTAAAAAAACATCAAAATAAACATAGTCCTATATTCACTGTTAAAAACCCAGATTATTTGACAGGTGAAGAATTAGTGTTAATCTGTGGTTTCCGACAAACACAGCTGTCATTTAGTCAGCTACTGTATGGATCCTAAGTGATCTTGGCTTTATATTTCACATTGTGATATAAATGTCAAGTTGAAATTAAAGTGTAAAAAATTGTATCTGCTTCCAATAAGAAGCGGTGTGTACTCTGCAGTAATTAGATTTTCCAACTAGGCATGTATTGGGTAACTAATACAATATCCTTTGTAAATGAAGCAGCAGATTCATAATGGAGGGAAGCAGCTAAACCAGCAGACAATACTAAGTAGAACTATCCATCTGGCAATATCTAGTTCTCTGATTCCCTTTACCCTTGGTGTGGCCTAAATGTAACTCATCTACACACATCTACATTAATGTTTTCTCTGTTTAGGCCAGGGGTGTCGAACTCAAACATAAATTGGGCCAACCGTGATATTAATTGAAAACATTTCTACACTTATTACTACACTTACACTAATTAGATGTAATTATGAACCTTTTCATACAGAGACAAACTTTTTTGCCTAAACAATGAATCTGGAACAAGAAAAGTGTAATACATACTAGCGTATGTAAAATCAGAGAAACACATATATCTATGATGATGATTAATTAAAATTACAATTTTATCAAATTGACACCCCCTGGTCTAGACTTTTACTAGAGAAATCCTTTGAAGACCATTTGTAGAAAGAATAGGAACACTTCCCTCATTTCCCTCCAGGTTCCATGCCAGATAAAGTCCATATTTTTTAAACTTTATCAAGGGCTGTCTATTCCTCTTTTTCTATATATATTTTTTCTTTTTTAATGGTTTGCAGGGAGCCCCAACGTTGTATTTTTTGGGATGTGTGAATAAAATTGTTGTTCCTGTTTTTAATTTTATTCTTTATTTGTGATGAGCAGCACAGGCACTATTCAAATTCGCAAAATATTGCAAATTTTTAGTACTTTTGCGAATTTGTGATCTCCAGTACCATGCATTGTACATGCGCATATCGTGAACACAATGGATGGTTGTTCCGATTACTGATGTAAAAAATCTAGAATATTTTCAAATACGATATCATCTCTAAAATAATTGTAAATTTACTTTACTTATTCAGTTAAGTGAAAAGTTCATTCTGTTCACCCATATCAGCAAGACATGATTGGGTGTTCAAAGTGAACAGAAATTTGCAATTAATTAAGTGACAGTTCTCAACCTCTTAAGTAAATTATTCTCTTCCATACACATTCTTAATAACAAACAATCAAGTAAATATTACTGATCGTGAATATTCGAATCACAAAGCACTTCCAGAATTTGTGAAGATCTCGAATATAGTGCTATATCTTCATACTTGTGAATATTCAAGATTTCTTACATCATGGAACTACCTTGCATTGCGTTCGCAATATGTGCATGTACAAGTGCTGATTTGCATAATGGAGTTAATAAATTATTAGTTTTCATGTGATAGTGTTGGTTGCAAAAATATTGTGAATATTTGCAAAAATCTTTTTCGTAATGAAGGCAATAATGACAATATCAC
The DNA here is from genome assembly GCA_036250615.1 of Ptychadena robeensis. Lineage (NCBI taxonomy): Eukaryota > Metazoa > Chordata > Amphibia > Anura > Ptychadenidae > Ptychadena > Ptychadena robeensis. The sequence goes on from CM070036.1 coordinate 113,346,069, forward strand.
AAATTCTCTAATTTACACACTTTTTTTGCGAATATTAGGTGAAAAGTTTGCAATATTATAAGAATATGAATATTGCCTATACTGCTCATCACTATTAAATATTTAAAAAAGGGGTCAAGTAATAAATTATAGATATTTGATCAGTCATATTTGCTCAGATATTTAGAATATGGCACAGTTATGTATGTTACAACCCCTCACACTACTAATTTAGTCCAACCACCAGAAGAAGGGGGACCAGACAAACAACCAGCATTCCAATTTTTTTTTATGTGCTGTCCAGAACACTTGCCATTGGGCAAGTCTCAACCCAACCCTGCTCAATCTGTAAAAATATTGGACTGGGCTGAGACCCTCTGTCAAGTTTTTTTTTATTTTGCCAGTGTCACCATTGGGAGATTCATCCCTCACCCTGATCCCAATAATCATATAATTGGGACGCCTCTTCTAGGGGGAACTATTTACAGTGGATAAAAAAAAGTCTAAACACCCCTTGTAAAATGTCTTGTGCTGTACAAAAATTAGACAAAGATAAATCATTTCAAATTTCCCGTTTAATGTGACCTATAAACTGTACTACTTAAATGAAAAATAAACTGAAATCTTTTAGGTTGAGGGAATAAAAAATATAAAAATAAAATAATGTGGTTGCATAAGAGTGCACACTCTTAACTAATACTTTGTTGAAGCACCTTTTGATGTTATTACAGCACTCAGTCTTTTTGGGTATCAGCATGGCATACACTTCTTTGCAGAAAAACTCCCAAATCTGTCAGATTGCAAGGGCATCTCCTGTGCACAGCCCTCTTCAGATCACCCTACAGATTTTTAATTGGATTCAGGTCTGGGCTCTGGCATTCCAAAACTTTAATCTTCTGGTGAAGCCATTCCTTTGTTGATTTGGATGTATGCTTTGGGTCGTTGTCATGCTGAAAGATGAAGTTCCTCTTCATTCTAGCAGAAGCCTGAAGGTTTTGTGCCAGTATTTGGGACTGTTCATAATTCCATCTATCTTAAGTTAAGCCCCAGCTGAAGAAAAACAGCCCCAAACCATGCTTCATTGTGGGTATGATGTTTTCTTTGGTGATGTGCAGTATTGTATAGTATAGTATAGTGGTTAGAAAAAAGCCTTAACTAATGAAGAAAAACATCTAAGCCAAGCTACATTTTGCAAAGACACATCTGAAGTCTCCCAAAAGCATGTGGGAAAAGGTGTTATGGTCTGATGAAACCAAGGTTAAACTTTTTTGCCATGATTCCAAAAGATATGCAAAAAAGATGGTGCAAAAAAAAAAAATACTGCACATCACCAAAAAAAACCATGCACACATTAAAGCATGGTGGTGCCAACATCATGTTTTGGGGTTGTTTTTCTTTCGCTGGAACTGGGGCCTTAGTTAAGTTAATTATGGTCAGTTCCAAATACCAGTTAATATTTGCACAAAACCTTCAGGCTTAGGCTAAAAAACTGAGCATAAAGAGGAACTTCATCTTACAGCATGACAACGACCCAAAACATACATCCAAATCAACAAAGGAATGGCTTCACCACAAGAAGATTAAAGTTTTGGAATGACCCAGCAAAAACCCAGAACCTGAATCTGATTGCAAATCTGTGGGGTGATCTGAAGAGGGCTGTGCACAGGATGACAAGATAAATCAGAGGAACAGTCAACTTTTTGTAGTTCCGAACAAAAGACCAAATAGGCAAAACCTATTAACTATTGTCAGCAATGTCCCAACAATTCCATACATACAATCAAACAGTTTAAAACTCTGGAGATTTTCCATACAAGTTTGGCAATGATCAGCAACAATGGGTCAAAAGTGAGGGCTCTCACTACTAGATATATATTTATACCAGCTACTTAATTTTATTTTTGGCTAGAAAACAGTGACCTTCTTTTTCACTTGAGCCCATATGAAGACAATTTAGCTTTTCTAATATCACTACAAAACATATTAAAGCTAACACACATGATTAGGAAAATGGACATCATCATCACCTCATTTGCATTACAGTCAATAATAGCGTCACTTAAATGTACTATTCAGTATATTATGAACTGTAATTTTGCAGACTTCAAATAGTTTCCATTTATCACTGTCTGATGAGCCACTCTCTATTTCACAATAGCATGGCATGCCCCAAGGCCAACATACAGATCATATGTAAAACATTAGAAGACAGGACAGAATGATGGCCTGTGCTTGTCAGACCGAGGGTGATGTATAGACCATAGGATAGAAAAACATTTCTACTAAAAAACAGCAACTAGTAAGGCACCCCATACACTGTTCGATTTTCCAGTTGATCGACCTAAACCAATCGATTTTAAAATTTGCTACAACGTACAAAACATAAATCCCCTTAATATGCTTGGAAGTGCCGACATCCCAATTTTTACAGTACAAAAACACAACAAAGGGTGAGGAAAAAAGGGGGGTAGAGGCGTATATCTCGCATACCCACCGTTCCCCTCTATGGGGTGGAGTCTTAACTCCGGGAGTTTTAAGGCACATAACTTAACCCAGGATCTTAGTAAAGCATTACATATTTTTATTAAAAAGAGTGCATCCATGATCATATGAAATATTCAGACATAATTACTACTATTTAAATACATAACCATTTATCACACTTTAGTGACAATTACACGGTTTACATAAACATATGTTTAATTTCCCTGATAGACCTTTTCGACGCGTTTCGCTACATTAGCTTCTTCAGGAAGTTCGGTCATCAGTGTAATCTATAATAGTTAAAAAATATCCAAAATTCAAAAAAAGCATTTTTTTTTATTCTTTACACATTGCAATTAGGCATTTGCCCCACTGACACTTTCTAGGCAATTTGTCCCACATGCCCGCACATTTGGACACACAGTTTGCAACTCCAACGTAGTTTGACAATTAAGAATTAATTTTTTCACACAGACAGTTTTTTGGATTGGCAGTAGTTTGTTTTCCCCCCTTATCTCTCCTTTCACACACATATAGCATATACACATATATTTTAGCATATACACTCGAGCTTTGATGCAGGACACATCATACACCCTCCCCCCCCCCATTTCCTTTGTAGTTACACATTTATATGTTTAGGTCCATAGTCCGTCTAATGCGGGCACCCATTTTGATTTTCAACATGTTGTGGGCGGTGCGTGGCATTGACCATGGACACCCTCACCCCCATTTTTCGTCCCCCGTTATCCCGGCTTCCTCTATCTGGGTTGACTGTGGGGGGGCGTCTCTGCCCTGCCCAGAATACCACCAGGTGAACCACATGGCTAGACTGTAAGTACAGATATATACAAACATCGCAATAC
>CM070036.1:113357392-113374445 GCA_036250615.1 Ptychadena robeensis
TAAAAACCTGGTGCGTCTTATGGTCCGGTGCGTCTTATGGTCCGAAAAATACGGTATATCCTTATTTCCTCTTCACATTACTGTCAAAATTATTATCATCGCCAGTTTTATTACAGTAGATACCAGTATAGCTTTAAGAACAGCTGAAAGAAAATCATAAGGACTTTCTTATATTTATTTATATGAAGACATCAAACCACAAATACAACAGCTAGCTTTATGTGAACGATTTTTGGGTTTGTTTTGTTACTGTCAAAACACAAAAAAAAGGTTACAACAAATGTTACTTATTCTTTATTTGATACATTTGGAGCTTTTGATTTTAGGGGCAAAAGCAGGGAATACCATTTCAATTTACAGATGTTTAAACTTCAGGAGATCCAGCTCCATACTACATGTTGGATTCCAATACACCCAAGGTTTCTGGCTTCTGAATCTAAGTTGAGCAAGATTTTTTTTGGAAATATCAAACATGATCCACAGCAAATCTGGTGTAACTGCTGTAAGGATGATGTCAAAGCAAGTAGCCCAAAGTATAATTTGTGCCAAATCAGCCTTGAGATGATCCCAAATGAAATGTTGAGACCCTAAATGAATCAACCTACTTTAAATGGGTCAAACCAACTTTAGAGTAAGAGAAGAAAGTGTGGAGATGGGGACAAAAAAAGGGGTGTAGGAATGGTATACATTTTAATTTCATAATGCAATTATGCGTAGATGGAACAAATCATTGTCTATTCTCTCACAACCCCCCATGGGGTCTGAGTGTTTGACCCACCCCGTTCTCCGGCAAGAAGAAGTTTGTTATTCTTCTGCTGGCCGGATCAGGCGCAGAAAGATTCGGCCAGAGGAAGAATCTGTTTACTAGGGACCGGGTAGAGAACCCGGTCTCTAGTGAAAAATCGTCTCCGGGAACTGGAAGTGATGTCAGTGACGTCACCTCCGGTATTCGGAACAAGGAACTATGCGTTCCAGGTCCTGGAAGTAACATCACTGATGCCACTTCTGGTTTTTACGATTCCAGGGAATTTTTATCTCCCCACGAACAGGCGGACTTTTTTAAAAGTCTGATCCTCCTGTTCGTAAACGGACCTGGCCAAAATTTGGCCATCATTATTGATGACCCATTGATTGTCTTATAGATCTTTTTAGAGCATTGAGATGCATCTGTATATTCCTTGGACCCCTAGGGTGTGGGGCCCCAGACAGTCACCCATTCTATTCTTTTTATAATCTGCTATTTAAGAACATTTTAGGGATGATCTGTAGCCCAGAGCCTTCAGGAGCAAATCATTTGGATTTTAGTTGCTTGTAAATGACTACTACATACACATACTGCATATACATAGCATCATGAAATAGTCGACTGTATGTGCTGGATAAGGCAAATGTAACGGTGTGTGCAGCTTGGATATGTGTTTTTTAAAATTGTTATTGCGTTTAGTTAGACATTTAGGTTATTGGTTTACTGTTATGCTGTATGTATGTTGGTGGAGGAGGTTTGTCACAGGAAATGTTCAGAAGCATGTTTTTTGGGCTAAATGTTCCATGAAGTTTTAATACAATTTAATAGCAAGATGTAATGGACCATAAGGCGAATTAAATTACATTCAGCGCCACCACTTTGCTACCTGTGCGAGAGGTCTGGAAAACAGAGAGGAGTCATGAAATGCTTTATTAATTTTTATAACATTACATACATGCCCTGCTATTTACAAGTACTAATCCATGTTTTTCTTGTACATTAAACCATTAATATATTTTATTTGTTTTTCCTGGAACAGATGACTTTCAGCTGCATCATACTAAATGGTTTTAGACCTACACTGGAAGCGCCAAAAGTTTACATTTAAAGAGTTGAAAGCATAATAAAATATTTGGAGGCAGATTTGATTTTAGAGGCTAACAACCCTTGACTTGACTGTTACATTGGTGGCATTTAGAGGTTATACTTCATGTACCAACATAATGGTTACCCACAATATCTGGTCATTTTGAACAATGCATGTGGGAATCAACTGACCTTAGTGCCCAATTTTATTCTATTGGGTAGAAATACCAAATAATGGGGGTAGAGGCCACAGGTGCTGGCCTAACCGCTAGTCTTTCATTTTTAAAGAGTGACTCTGTCCTAAATTCAATTGATACCCAATAGAATGAACAGAACAAAAGGAGAGTGTCACCTAAACCCTAAGGGTGTGTAGCCCCCATCCCAAATACATATAGAAATACCAAATAATGGGGGGAGAGGCCACAGGTACTGGCCTATCCCACCATCAGTTTTTTCCTTGCTTGGGGCAAGGCGAGGGGACTTTGGCGGGGCCACCCTATATTTACTACATCACCTGCATGTGGAGGATTTAAACCATAATTGTTAGATACACTATCAAAAAACAAGTTCGATAGTTTAAAAAATAAAAGGAAACAATGAGATGAAAATAACCATGCTTTTAATAATATGGAATAAACTATATTATTATTATCGTTTTGTGCTATCTAAAGGACCTATCGTAGGATGGTAGTGGCCTGAACTATACCAACTGGTTGTCGGACCAAACTTATGCTATGTTATTGTTTTTTCATCTCATTGTTTCCTTTTATTTTTGAATTGCTACCCATTGTTTTTTGAGGGGATGTAGTAAATATAGGGTGGCCCCGCCAAAGTCCCCTCGCCTTGCCCCAAGCAAGGCAAAAACTAATGGTGGGATAGGCCAGTACCTGTTGCCTCTCCCCCCATTATTTGGTATTTCTATATGTATTTGGGATGGGGACTACACACCCTTAGGGTTTAGGTGACACTCTCCTTTTGTTCTGTTCATTCTATTGAGTATCAATTGAATTTAGGACAGAGTCACTCTTTAAAAATGAAAGACTAGCGGTGGTCTGGAAATTTCGACAAGTTTTTTTGGAAATTCATTGCAAAGCCACTGAACATCATATCATCACCAAAATTGCTAGAAATGTAGAGAAGGGTTGGGAGAACCTTACAAGAAAAAGTATGGCTCTGGCACATATAGTCGTAATTATGTTAAGAGTTAAATCGAAATTTCGACTTTATGTTAAAGCTTTTTTATAATGTTCCCATCCTTCTTTAGATCTCTAAAATGTTAGCGACACTATCAAATTTAGGTGCTTTGCAATTAACTCACAAAGTCATCCAGTCAAAATTTTACAAACATTGAACTACTTTGAATTCTCCTCAGGGGACTGTGGGAGCATAGTAGAACTTTATTTTTCAGTTAAGATTGGCTTTACCCTATCTCACATATTTAAAAGGACATTGCTCTGCAAACCTATATGTCTTGAAAGTGTAGCTGAGCTCAAAAACACTTTTGTTAACAAAAGGTCTAGTTAAGCTCCCATCTTGAGAAAAGTTTATAAATTATCTTATTGTTTATTGTTACTATCTTGCTTCACTTCTCAAGTTGTTTTCAGAATATAAAGTTCTTGTATTAAGATTGTTGTGTACAATGCAGTGGTTTAGAAATGACTATAGCAGCCATAGTGGTGCTATGGGGCCCGTAGCCACAAAAAGGGCCTGCCACTCCTGTCTGACTGATCAGTCTTTGTTTTTTTCCTCTCTGTTCCCCACAGTTAACCTCCAGTACTCTGGACTCCAGCTCCGGGTGATAACATTTACTGGTCGAGGCTGGTGAAATTTTTTTCTAAAGATGGAAAATAATTTTTCCACATCTGCCAGTTAATTACAATGTTTTTACATAAATGAAGTCCAAAGTCCATTCGAAATGGTATTACATTTTTGCAAAATGTTTAACTTCTACAACTTTGATATTTATTGATAAAATATCTAGAATTGTGGGAGGTTTTCCTTCTCATCAGATATAACGATGAACACAGCAACTCTATGGAGGTTAATGAGAAGTGGTCCTGGTCCATCAACAAATAGTGTTGAGCAGTATATGGTATATTCGAATTCTCGTAATTTTGTGAATATACAAAGAAATAATCAAACTTCATAAAACTAGATTTGTCTGTATTCTATTGCCTTCCATTGTGCGAGCCTGTGCGCAATGATTCGCAAAGATTCGCAATGCAGCTTTACAGCTTCTCTTCTTCAATCTGTGATCTCAGCCAGTATGAGCGATGTGTGTATTGCGCATATCCATTCGCAATGCGGACACATATGCGTGATGTATGCCGGTAAGCAATGTTGAAGCATAATATGACGAATATGCGCCATTGCGAATATCTGCGCGCACATTCGCGAAATATTGCAAATTCTCGAATGACGGATATTCATAGAATATAATCAAATTTTGAATTTTCTCGCTCAACACTATCAACAAACTGATTGCCATGATTTTTTATTGTTTGAGCTGATTTTTGTGTTTATTTTATTATTTTTTACATACCGTATATACTCGTGTATAAGCCCCAAAAATGGGCAGAAAATGCTCCCCTCTGCTTATACTCGAGTCAGCCGACTGTCCACTCACCTAAGCTGAATTACCGTGCTGAATTTCTGGCAGGCAGCTTCCCTCTTCACTGCATATGTTTGCTCAGCTCTCCTTAACCTCCCTAGCGGTTGAGATGAGCCCAGCTCGTCCGCTGTTTAGGCTCGTCTCAACCGCAGGGTAAGCCGACATTGGAGAGAGATCCGATGCCTCCCTGGAAAGCTGCAGTGATTGTCTTCATCGCTGCAGCATTTCCGGGGTTTCGGCAGTGCCCCGATCGCGTCCACGGTGATGCGGAAGCGGGGGCAGGGCCATAGACCTCCATGTTAATGGAGGAGCGCCGGCTTTCCCACTCACGCAGCTGGTGTCAATGACACCGGCTGCGTGAAGAGCCCCGGAGGGAGGGAGGGAGTGACAGGCAGTGCGCTATTGAGGTTAAAAGCCACTCCACACTGCCACCTGGTGGCCTGTTACTAGTTCAAATACAATTCAATTCAAATAATAATAATCCTGTGTTCTCTTACATTTATTGAGGTTGTGGCACTAAGATGAATCCTTTTGGATTAATTACTAGGGGCAATGGGTCTTTCTCTATATTTTTCTCATTTAGAAAACTCCACTATCTGACTCTGCATTTCTCATCCTCGGCTTATACTCAAACAATACGTTTTTCCACTTTTTGTAGATAAAATTAGGTACCTCGGCTTATACTCGGGTCAGCTTATACTCGAGTATATACGGTTATTTTGTGTTTCAAATGTAATTAGGACCCTTGTTTGCATTTATATTTCAGTAATTTGCAGGCCAAGAACATAAAATAAAATATATGCAAAATCTATGTACCACTTGTGTAATCAAGTAATTTATTGCACCCCTAACTGAACTCAATGTCCATCAACTAAAATTATGCCCAATGCACTTCCATCCAAGTATCCATACATTGGCAGAAATATTTGGATGTAAGTTATTGCTAACTTATTACTAACCTTCTAAATAACATTTATTTTACTCTTCTGTGTGCCAGGTATATCTATGTTAGAATTTATGTTTATAATGCTACTATTTATTATCTCCTGGAACTCCATGTTTTCCTTAATAAATCACAGAATGGTCTGTGGAAAATCCATCGATGTCATGTTGTGCCGGGCATGAAAGCCTTAATTTCAAAACTGAGCTAATTTAAGAAAACAGTTTGAAATCCACATAAATTACAATGTCCAGTTATTTGTAACCACAGTGACCTCACTCCAGAAAATGCAACTTCTACTGGTTGGGGGCTCTGACCAGAAGGCAGCAGGAGAAGAAAGGAAAAAAAAAAGTCCCGGGCTAATTCTTTGCAGATGCCAACCACCGGAAGAATTCTAAGAAAAAAATGAAAGCCATTCACTCTTTCAGTGACACGGGCCTTTGATACCAATACACAGTTATTTGGACAGAGAGCTCAGGGTCAGGAAGGCATATAAAGATTGGTGATTAGAGAAATACAATATTAGCAAAGTGTGGCGTACTAGTCAAGAGACTCAAGCTTTTATCATTGTATGACTGGATCTCCCCAGGGCTATTTATATTAGATATTGAGTTAAGCATAACTTATTTAGGCCAAGCATTCCAGAAAACAGTTTGATGTCAGCTACTGGAGGAAAGTAAACACAAAGGGAAAGGAAACAGTTCTGATTTTGCTACAGATAAAAATGGTGTAATTTAATTTAATTATCCCGTGCATTTTCGAGGAATTAAGAAGGGAAGGTATTTTGCAAATGTTCCTTTCAACTTGAAAAAAGATACACATTATTAACTTATGTAGATTTTTTTGTGCTTTAATACTGTTTACAGTGTATGGTCCATACAATGGGGCTGATTTACTAAAAGAGAATCTGAGCACCTACCATGATCAATATCGACATTGCATTATAAATGTTTATGCAAAGTGAATATCAGCAAACATAAAGTTCTGGTCTACCTTACTTCCCTATTGTCCCATACACTAAATACAGAATGCAACATATGACAGTAATAACCAGTGGGATCTTGGGTGGGGAGCCAAGAAGTGTAAAATTGGAATATTAATGCAAATACATACTGTATTTTTCGGCTTATAAGACGCACTTTTTCACCCCCAGAACTGGCATAGGAAATTAAGAGAAAAGCATAGATGAACTTGCATCTACCTTTTTTTCTTTTGTCCGTGGGAACAGCAATCATTCCCCACGGACACAGTAAGAGGAGAGGAGCCAGCCCAGCCCCCCTCCTCCTGTAGAGTGTACAGTGTAGAGATGACGTTGTTCAGCTGAGAGTTTACTGCTGCTAGTGACACCTGCTGGCTGAATTGGATATTGCATTCACTGAAAATATTGGATTAACCCAATTGATGTGAAAACTTTCCTGCCCTAAAAACTGGGTGCGTCTTATATGCCGGTGCATCTTATATGCCGAAAAATATGGTAATTAAAGTTCCGATCCTTCTTAGTTCTTTATGTTTCTTTGTTTCTACACATAATAGAGGATAAAACCGTGGTCTAGTGTTCAACATCAATGTACTTGATCCCCTCATTGCAAAAAAAACTTAAATCTCGGACTTGTGCACTGGGTTTTTGAGGGTTTTTGTAATCTATCTCTCCCAGCTACAATAAACCTCCAATAACAATTTAGAGTCAGAGGACAAATGTACAATCAAGGGGATCAAATCCTTATTTCCCTCACTGTAATCAAAGTTTTGGTCCACCTTATTCCTCTATGGTTTCTTATGCCAGCCTAAATTTAATATAGGATACAAAAGTGACCATAGGGTGTTTTTGAAATTTACACTCCTAGAAGTGTGTTAACAAACATAATTAAAATCCTGGTCCACCTTTCTTCTTAATGTTCACTATATCAACCCACACTTAATACAGAATAAAACAGTGACATGGTGGTCAGCAGAATGAACTAGTTGAAGCTAGTTTTGGACAATAACAGAAGTGCACATTTTTAATATATAATATTTTTAATAATAATAATAATAATCCAAGCTACCTTTCTTCCCTATGTTCCTTTGCTAGCCTTCACTTAATAGTGACAGCAATAGAAGGAACCAGTGGGAGAGCAGGGGGTTGGGAAATTACACTTCCAAAAGTCAAACAAAGATTTACCAGTATCAGAATGCAAATTAGGGGCATGGCTAAGGAAGTACAAATCATGAATGCAAACTTTTATAAATTTAGAGCTTGGAAATTAAGAGATCCCCTTTATTAGCAAACTGAAATCATTGAAAAAGCAAGCTTTCAGGATATCTCAGGTTCCTTTTATAGGTCTGGTTTTTAACACTTAAGTTTATACATATCTGAGTCTCAAAAACCAGAAGAGATCTGAGACATCCAGAAAGCTTGTTTTTTTAATTACTTAGTTAGCCAAAATCACTTGAATTCCAAACTATCTTTATTTATTGATGGCTAAAGCTGGGAATAGATGGTACGATTTACCGTCTATTCCTTATCCGATCCTATGCAGTAGCAGGCAGCATGATGACATCAGAATCAGACAGCACTCTGCATCTGCAGCTCATTAGTTCGTCTGGGGCAGCCGCCCCCAGCTGAACTAATGGGATCGGGCTAAAAATTACCATCCTGTCGGATAACTGTGCGATCCGACAGGATGGCTGAATTTAGCCCAATCCTTGTCAGTTGCAGCCTCCAATTCCTGCACGACCCGATCCCTAAAGGATGCGGGAACGCGCACGGCATCGGATCAAGCAGGAATTGGTACGTGTATGCCCAGCTTAACACGGTACAACACTCTACTATTACTAAATGTAAAGCTATAGTAGACTGGTGTACCTTGTTAGCCATCAATGAATTCAGAGAGTTTGGAGATCAAGTGATCCCCAAGTGATCTTCTGGCCTTATTAAATTTAGAACTGACATGTAATGAAAGAGAAGAAAATAAAGCAGAGTACAGATGGCTCGACATTTGAGCCTTCCGATGTTCCCTGCAGCAGCGTTATGACGTCACTCTCTCTCCAGCTCAGCCGATGCTTTGCATGGAGACCCACGGTTTCCATGCAAAGCAACGGACATCAGCCGTAATTAACAGTTTTCGAGCGGGATTAATTGGCCCCGCTCGAAAACTGGGATGGCCGCCTATGATATCGGCAAATAGATGACCGTGAGTGTGCACGACGCTCGAAACGGCCATCGGTCTGGCCCATATATTCATGTGTGTACCCTGCTAAAGAGTATGAATTTAATTTGTTTATAGATTATTTAAGTTTTTTTACATTTTTTCACTGACTGGCTTTCATCTATGTTTAAAAGTCTTCTTACTGCCCAAGTTTCAACTTTGATGGAACAGAACTGCAGCATTTAGGCAGCAGCAGAGAAAACATCAGTACACCAACTGACACATGAGCATGCTAGTTAAACACACTTATACATGGCTCAGATTTGCCGCTAATCTCAAGTCATTTATCTTTATTATTAAAAGATAAGAAGGCTTTGAAGGCCAAGTCCTGTTTATATGAACGCTAAGATCCTCTCTAATGTAGTTTCCTCTATTACTTTTCCTTTTAATTAATTTATGTATATCAAGATGAAGGGAGTGCACCATAGCAGATGAACTCCAGGACAGGCAGAAAAATAAATCACCTCTTCCCTGTCAATATGGAGAATCTTACATGCTGGATCGGGACATTTACTTAACTCTTCCAACTTATTCCTCCTTTATGAGTGTATGTCATGTGCCTCTTAACACATCTTATCAAATGCAACCATCAGAATTTGATATAAACCAGCTCTTGACCACTTCTTGACCCCTGTAAGCTCTAAGAGCACCTTTCTCCTCTGTCTTTTATCTCATTAAAGATTCAAAGAAGATGGAGGAGAAAATACATTCAGCACAGGGAAAGCAGACAAGTGTTCCAGGGATATAAATGGCTGTAACTCAAACCTTTAGGTCTATTTTGACTTTTTTTTATTGATGCAGCAAATACACTTTTTTTCTGCTGTACAAGATGTCCCAGTGTTTGAGGTCAAAAGAAAAAAGTCAGTTTATATAAAATGCAAATGTTCTAGGGATAAAAAAATTAAACTGCATTATATAAAGGTAAAAGCTTAATCTGCTTATAATTGTATAATTGTTCTCCTTGGTTCCTCGATACCCTCTCCATATACATCAATATGCTACAAACTTTTCAGCAACATTATAAACTTGTATTTATATTGCACCAACATATACCACATTACTGTACATAGACTTACCATCTCACAATCTAATGCCTCTACCATAGTCATGTGTAACTAGAACAGTCTAAGGACATTTGTATTAGGGGAAGCCAACTAACCTACCAGTATGTCTTTGAAGTGTGCAAGGGAACCAACACAAATGTGGGGAGAATACACAAACTACTTGAAGGTATTGCCCAGACCGAGATATGAACCTGGAACCTGTACCGGCAATGTGCTAACCACTAAACCGCTTTTATACATATATGGTGGACCCTTGACTTAGGAACTTAGTTTGTTCCAAAGGGTTGGTTGTAAGTCAAGTTGGTAAGTCAAAACCATTTTCCCATAGGAAATAATGGGAATGGCAATAATCTGTTCTGTACCTCCTCATAATAAAAAAATACGTAAAATATGTGTAACATACAAGAAACACCAATACAATTACTATTTTTATAGCAAATAAAGTTATAACATGTTCCTAGCCTACCAGAATCCACAATAAAAGACTCCTTTTTCTGCTCTTTTGTAATTGCCCTTTTATCTCTCTTTTTTTTTTATTCATTTTCATCATCACACTGCAATCGGCCGCTAGGTATTCGAGTGAGGATTGTACCGTGTATGAATCCCTTAAGTTGCAGTTTGCATGGAATTTGCATGCTTATACCATTTGTTCATCTCACCAATCATCTTTAGTTATCATTTACTTTTGTTCCCAACTAGCCACAACAGAACCATGTCCTATGTTATGAACAGAGAAGGTAGAATTTTGGGTTATATTTTGACTAGCTGAAAGCCCTGAACATGGTATCATACATAAAGTTCAGAATTTTTTAAATGAAAATGTTGACTTAACCTCCCTTGACTTAACTTGCCTTGACTTAACCTCCCTCCCTTAACCTCCCTAGCGCGGTACGGGCAATCGAGGCAGTGTATAAAGTACACTGCCTGTCACTCGCTCCCTCCCTCTGCCCCTCTCCACACAGCTGGTATCATTATTGACACCAGCTGCGTGGGCCGGAAAGCCGGCGCTCCTCCATTAACATGGAGGTCTATGGCGCCCCGGAAAGCCAGGAAATGCTGCAGCCATGAAGACAATCGCTGCAGCTTTCCAGGGAGACATCGTGTGGACCCGATGCCGGCTTCCCCTGCAGTTGGGGCGAGCCTGAACAGCGGACGAGCTGGGCTCGTCTCAACCACTAGGGAGGTTAACGTTGATATATGTCTCCAGCTATTTTGGTGATGATACCATGTTTGGAGGCTTTGCGATTAACTTTCATATTAACTTATTGAAATTTCACAACCATTATTAGTTATGAAGAACAGAACAGGGATGTTTCCGCAGCAGACGCACTGGACCATAAGATGCACCCAAAGTTTTGGAGAGAAAATTAGTGAAAAGCAAAGTAGGCAGAACTGGACCATGCAGTATTCACTGTATATTCCTCTAGCCAAAAGGCCAGTGCCAGGAGGGAGGTCTTGGCTGCATGGCTTAATCCATGTGTCTATACACTAGTTGTACCCATTCTCTGAACACACTGACCAACTTATGAAGAGACACATTTTACAATCTGGCACTGAACAACTTACCCATGAGTAGCTATTTACATATGGGTGGAGATATGAGACTTTGTTACAAAATTTATTTATTGCAATGCAGAATGTTAATGTAAATACACAACTCATGCTATCTAATTGTAAAATGTCTCTCTCCATAAGTTGGTCAGTATTTTCAGAGTGACTGGAGGGAAAGGAGCATATTTCTGCCTCATGGGATGCATAGCAGTTGCTCCTAGGATGGTTGGGACCAAAAAAAATGTTTTTTTAAATATTCAGACCGTAAGACACAGGGACACTTTCCCATTGATTAAATTGGTAAAAAAGTGGGTCTTAACCGCCCTACCCACAGTTCTGCGCTGTCCCGGTGTCCCCGATGTGACAAGGCTGCCAGCATGCCTCCTTCTCTTCTCTCCCACCCCCCCCCCCCCCCCCCCCCCCCTCCGAGTGATGGGATGACGTCACATCGGGGAGGCGGCGGGAGATTTGAAAGTACAGTGCATGAAATCAGTTTTCTATGTAGTGCATCTATGTACTAAATTTGGCCAGAATAAAAAGTCACTGGTGCCCCAGATGTGTCCATATTGCAGGCCTACAACATAAAAAATGTACCATTGAAGTCTATGGAGCACTTTTGGTACAAAAATCTGGACCTCAGCATTGCGCTAGGGGGGTTAAAGTCTGAAAAAAAACTGTATTATGCAACTCATTTTTTTGTTTAATAACAACATGTGTGTTACCTTTTAAGCTAAAGTGGGCATGCAAGTAAACAATCGTGGCTAGTGGTAAAGGGCCCTTATATGTTACACACTATTCACCAATTTAGTGTAAATGGAACATTGTAGTACCATGCAAATCATACACCATGTGTTTTAAACCGCGGACAGTGTAAAACAGTGCTTAGCGAGCATTGTCCCCATAGGACGGATGTGTGTTATTGGTAGAAATACCATGTTAATAAAGCTGCAATGCCTTTTATTCTTAGGTTTACATATAAAAACCAAAGTAATAAAAAGGTGGAATGTATTCATACTATTACTATGGGTTGCTGGGAACCCAGAGATTTCCCTATGTGCCTATTGTCAGTGTACCTCTCACCTTTCGCATGATAGTGAGCTTGATGCAATCAGTCAGTGTTATATAACACAACTCCGGCTCTGATTTTTGTTCTCACTGACTACACCACAGTCAGAAATTCCCAACACATCACGTATTAGAAATGCCATATTTCTGTTTCAGTCCTGCAGTCTGACTAATCTGATGTTTTTTCTTGAAAATGCAAAAGCAAGCTCTATAATTTATTACAGCGCCAGCAATTCAAGATGTTATGCTTGGATGATTTGCAAGCAGTTGGTTAGCAACATTCCAGAACTTTTTGCTTTCATTGGCTACTAGGTTATTACCCTCAATTTGATTCTCTAAATCTGTGTTTAAAAACAGTTTAACAACACTTTGATTTTGTTTTAGAAGCAGTTGTGTGTTCTTCTTGTTAAGACGCTGTACAGCTCAAGAAAATAAAAGATAGATTTTTTGAAAGGCCTTTAGTATGGTGAGTAAACCAGATTCTTCGTGTTCATAATCATTCTTCATCTTTTATGCTGGCACAAAACAAGTAAATAAAAAATGCGGCTGGGAACGAAAATAGTTTAATCAATTCGCTTCATGCTTGTCAAATGAAGGTTTTTAATTTGATTATATGCATGTGTTATTTGTTGAGTGTGCTACAAAATCAACAAAGTGAGAAAAAAATCAGTTAAGCTGGGCATAGACGGGATGATTCCTGCCCGACCTGCTGATCAGATTCCGTGCACGTTCCCACATCCGATCGGGATCGGGTCGGCAAGGAATCCGGTGCCAACTTGCAGGATTAGACAACAATCAGCCTACATGTCAGATCACACAGTGATGACACAGTAATGGGCGGCACACAAAGGGTGCCTGCCGATTCTTGGCACTAGTGGGGGTGTGTGATGATGTCATCACGCCCTCTAGGTCGGGTGTAGGGTCGAGGGGAAATCATCCCGTCTATGCCCAGCTTTTGGAATAACGTACTAATTGGTGTTGGGGGGTGCCCAAAGTGGGCTGTTTATTTTATTAACTCTGACCTCAGGGATAAGCAAATCTTGTCTAAATACAAGAAGCTTGTGTATTTCTTCTTGAATCTTGGTGCTCATCAATCTGTGCAATGTTCCAACATATTTCTTGCTTTGTGCAGACGCTTACTGTAGTTAAGAGCTGTCAATGCTGGCATTTCTGCCTCTACAGTGTGACTGGTCTTGTATGCACACATTTTTGTAGTTATACAGCAAGCAACCTGCTGGATCAGTCACAGCCTATGCCATAGGTAATGATGTTTCTGCTTTTTTGACAGGGTCACAATTGAGTTTGAAAATACCTTAAATGAACACAACATTTCTTCTGTTGTGTGGTGCATTAAGGAATATCTTTAAATTAAACTTACCTGAAGGTTAGTTTTAGGAACTGGTAACTAGTCTGTAAAATTTGACAATAACTTTTAGGTTATTAGACTTGCATGATACATTGGAAATGGGTCAATTCATAGAGACCTACTATGTTTAGGTCACTGTCTCAAGCCACATATTTGACATAACTCAAGCAGACCTCCCCAGAGGAGCCAGGCAACCAACATCCTTTACACCTTAACAAAATCCATCCTTACTTTCTATTAATTATGTCCTGTACGTCTTCGTTTTTTCCCGCAATGTCCCAAGAAAGCATCTGATTTCCAGACCATAGGTAGATGCAATAAACAACTTTAACTTAACCTTCTGAGCGTCTAGCCCGAGTTAACTCGGGCTGAGTTTCATGCATCATGAAACTCAGCCTCAGTTAACTAGAGCTAAGCTCTAGGTCTCGCCGGCTTTCTGCGGCGGTCGGGAGCATCGGCATGTATGCCGATGCTTCCGGGTCCGCCCCTGATCGTGTCACCGGTGACGCGAAGGGGGCGGGGGTAGGCGGCGCCATAGACCTCCATCAAACTGGAGGGGCGTCGCTTTCTTACAGCAGAAGTCCGGCGTCTCCAGTGACGCCGGACTTTTGTTTACATCCTCCAGCTGAGCAGGAAATCGCGGCGGAGCATATTGTGCTCCGCCGCGATTGCCCGTGGCACGGCTATGAAAAAACCATGCCAAGGGCGAAACGCTCAGGAGGTTAAAGGAATTTTACTTAATATTATGAACTAAGGAACCAGTTTAAAAAATCTAATCACTTAACAAAAAGTTCTCTCCTTTTTAAGCTTGCAAAGTTATGTTGGAGTGTTGAGTATCTTTGTCTTATTCTCTCTTTCCTCCATCAAGCCCATGTCTGTGCTTAGTTCTTCATAGGACTTGATTATCCACTTACTTCTACGTCTCTTGCCTTGAAACACACCCACACACTGGTAGATTACAGTCAGTTGATCTTAGTAGGTATACTGTACATGTGTTTATAGAGACTTAGTTTAAAATAATCTGCATTTTGATTCTTTGAGTTTGTCATGTTTGATGGAGCATTCGGAATAGGAGGATATGGTAGGGAAAGTATATGAAGGAATGTGGTGTAGAAGGTATGACATAAAGCAGTTTGTGCAGGAGAGGAGTGCAGATGCTATAGCTTGTTATACATAATACTGTGGTGTGTATTAAAAACATAAAATAAATCCTGGAGCTAAGTTCCCGGTTATTTGTGGTATGGTGCTCTACGTTTCTAAATGGTGTGATTCTCTCCAGATCAAAAAGCTCTATGGAATTAGTCAAGCAAATAAAAAATATATGCAGAGGCTTTCACAGGCTATTTCTTGCTTCATCATCTGACACCTTCTATCCTCGTTATAGTCATGTACAAGACTTAGGACATTCAAATATTTACATATTCTTAACAAGTAGTAAGTAGATAAAGCAAACACTCGAGCTCATGAATACGAATAAAATAACACATTTCCTTTTATTATCCATAGTTCATTGCAGTGGCAGTGAAGTGCCTGGACTTTAAAGACTAAAGTATGAAACACATCAGGATAATTTTGCTGTGATCTGGTTTTTGATGAGCAAAGTCTCCCACTTACTTCTGGTTACCGGTATTTTCTTTATGGATAGACTTTGGGGGCAATTTGTGGACCCGTTGAGGTTTTAACAGAAAATGTTTGCTATTTTTATATGTTTTTTTTTTATATTACAGGTAATAGGGTAATTTTACTGATAAAGTGAGACCCTTACTAAAATAACAGGCTTTAAAAACAAGCCTTCACTGACCATTATAGCTGCAACAGCTTTGGAGATATGAATCCTCAAATTTCCAAATAGAAGCAGTGAAGTTGATAAAGTTCCCTACACTTTTCCTGTGGACTTAGTCTGTTGTTACATTATAGCTTAGAAGGCAGCAAACTCAGAGGGTGGCAGAGGGAATCTAAGCTACAAGAAAGTGAAAGGAAAAGTGAGAAGTGGCTGAATCTAAAGCCCCCCATAGACGGGCAGACTCCCGCAGGTTGGTAGCAGACCAACCTGCGTGCTCGCTCCCACCGAGCACATCAAGGTTGGTCTGCCGCAACTATGTGGAGCCCACCTTGACACACGGATCTGACATGCCGGTTCTTTTTCTGCCCGACTGCGCTGCAGCTTGTTAACTCAGAGGGGGAGTCTCCTCCCCCTCCGAGTTAATTGGCTTCAGTCTGACAGGAATCCTGTGTGTTAGTGGAACACACAGGATTCCTGTCTGACATTTAGCAGACTGCTCACAGCGTGGTGACGTCACCACACTGTAATCAGTCTGCTAAAGGTCTGCCATAGATCGACGTGTCTATGGCAGGCTTAAAGAGCTTAGTGAGGGTTTGTGAAACAATTTATTCACAGATTTAAAAAACATTATAACAGCATGTATGTAACCTGGTGTGGCTTGGGGGAGATTTTGGCATACTTGGGTTCTTGGGTTTGCTCACCACTTTTTAACCTGCAATGTCCATTTGGCGTCTTCTTATTGCATTCATGTCCCTGACGTTAGTGATTGTAGGAAATGGCAAAGGCATCCCAAGTCCTCACATGAATGATGCCAGGGATACATAGGGGGGTAGAGCATGTGAAAAATGTAAACAGATTGTAATCTTTTTAACATTTCATATACCTTTAAACTTAAAGAACCCCCACAATAATTATATAGCTCAAGAGGTTAAAGTTAGTTTTTCTGCTTACTAATATCCACACCTATTGTTCCAGAGAAGTGAGGGCCGAACAAAACTGTTCTCCCGGTGAACAGTACGGGTGTTCGACCCGCCCTATTCTCTGGCTAGAAAGATCCAGCTGGAGGAAGAATTTTTCGTCTCTAGCGAAAAATCGGCTTTTAAAACCAGATGTGATGTCACGTCCAGTAATCGGAATAAGGAACTGTGCATGGCCGATGTTTGGACATCACTATTCCTGAAGCCTACCTCAAAGAGCAGGGGGTTAATGACCAATTTTATTACATGGAGTGGACTGGGTACTGTGGATAAACTCAAGTATCTGCTGGATTGTGTAATCATATCGTATATGATCACAACAAAGAACCGCTTTTAAAAGGTTGGTTGGTGGTTAGTTTATAATTTCAGTTGGAATTCTTGCATAAAATTTATATTAATAGCCATTAGCGTATTAATCAACATTCACAGCACATCTCTGCATATATTATTGGTCCTTGTTTTTTCATTAACTGAAAAATGTATTATTATTTATTATTAATAAAATGTATTGTCAAAAGGTTAGGATTTATTTAGAACCAGCGTGTATGTAAAGTGGATTTAAACCCAATAGTAAAAAAAACTGACCATCAAAGCCTAAATCCTGCAAACCATAAGCACTGCTTTTATTTTTGAAATAAAGGCTCATAACATAAATTTAAAAAGACTTATGGTTATGA
>CM070036.1:113380771-113393753 GCA_036250615.1 Ptychadena robeensis
TTTGTATTAAGTATAAAAAAAAAATTCTGGTTCCCGTTGAAGAGATTTCTTCACTTCCTGTTCCTGAAAAAAACAAAGTAGCTAAACCACACCTAAACGGATTTAAAGCAGTTAAATGTGGCCTTATTAATGTTTACTCAAGCAATGACTCTACCAGTAGGGATGGCCAAACTTTGGCCAGGTCCATCCACGAACAGGCGGATCAGACTTTTAAAAAAGTCCAACGTCCGCCTGTCTACGGGGAGATTCAAATTCCCCGCCTGTTCGTGGGGAATTTGAATAGAAAAAAACAGAAGTGACACAGTTCCAGGTTTCGATATCCGGACGTGATGTCACTGACATCACCTCTGGTTTAAGTTGGTTTTCTTTCACTAGAGACCAGGTTCTCTACCCAGTCTCTGGTGAAATCACCGGCCATCACTATCTACCAGCTTGAAATGGCTTTTTGAGCAAATTAGCCATCAAGAAGTTTGAGAAAGGACACATCAACTTGATTTTGATATTCCTAATAGCATTTTTTATCTTTAATTGATACAAAATAAAAAGTTAAAACAATAGTCACACATGAACTTTGCTGATCTAATGTATTATTTTACTTATCATTGGCTTTGGAAACATTTACTACTAGCTGCTAGGGCCCAAGGGGTACAGGAAAAGTATCAAAGAGCCATGGTTGGGCATCATTGGTTTAAGATAAATAACATTGCAAATCCCAATAAAAAAACCATAAAGTATTCTCAGTTGCATAACATTTGAAAAAAAAACAAAATAGTTTTTGAATTCAAATAACCCTACAATTATTCAGAGAAAATAGACTGTTGGTTACTCTCAAATTGCTTAACATATTCCGTATAATACGTGAAACATTTCTAAGCATTTTTGTAAGACACATTAGTATTTTAGAAAACAATCTCTTCCCAAAATGTATGACTCTTTGAGTGCCCCTGACTCCTGACATCCTGTTTAAGCCCCCCACTGAAATGCCTTCAAGCACAGCTGCATAATTGACCTTCGCTAGGTAGATATATCCGTCACTGGCTAATTCCTGTCTCGCTCTACACCGTTTTCTTGCACGCTAAAGAAATGATTCATTCTTATTTCATTCTGTCATGATGAAAATTCTACAATACTCTACCTAAATCCGACTTTTCATGTTTCTAGCAATGGCCTTTCTTTTCAAGTCATTCTAGAAAATGTGAGCAAGTGTGGAAAATGTTAGTGTGTGTAATGCTTCATGCTTATATGCTATATCTGTGTGCTGTTGTATAATGCACTTGCTATAGAATTATATAGTATAGAAGTTAAGCAATAATTATTTTACCTGCCAATCAATTAATAGGGTGTCTAGACCATGTGCTTTGTCTCATGGTAGTGGCAAATCACTATCCTTGTAGACCAGGGGTGGACAAACCTTTTGACTCTTGGGCCACATTGGCTTCTAAGATTTGATAAAGGGCCCCTTGACCACCATAGGTGTGACAAATCCATGCATCACTTATGATGCAGGTGATGTGTAATAGGAAATGTGTGACAGGGACATTGTTATCTTTTTACAATTTCTGCACTAAAAAAATGCTCATTCATTGCAATGATCAGAGATAATTCTTAGAGACTGCCTGTTGTCACCATAAGGATGCGCCCACAGTGTCATGATCACGCCACTGCAACATTCCCAAGGCAACATTTGGACACCTCTAGTCATTATGTGCTCTCATTAGAGAGAGCAAGAGGAGGGGAGCATCTTTTCAACCAGATGACAAAGGGCCAGAAAAGAAAGCCGGAGGACCAACTGTGTGTGGTTCTACAACTAGGGTTATTGTGGATTTCAAACTAATATGAAGGGGGTTTAGAGTTGGTAATTTCAACAGTTTTCAAGCATAATAAGGAGAGTGGTTACCATAATCAGTACATTTTAATCAGTTTGTGCTAAGGCACTGTATGAAGGAATGATGTCTTACCATGCATAAGTAAGGAAGGGAGATGATGCTAGAACTATAAAAGGTTGATAACTGTGCTCTTGTTTGCAATGTGGTGATCAATGGATGTGTTCTACAGTCATTACAAGTCATCATACAAGGTTTGTATCCCCAACTAAGCCCCATTTTAACCTGTCTGGCTCCCATTTTTGCCTTGTCAGGGTTTCAAGAGGCTTAAACAAATCAAGTGCACTAAATAGAATCAAAATCATGAATAGAATAAAATAGAATTAAATGAATGTTAAGCGTTTGCATGAACCATCTCCATCCTGGCCCAATGCATTCAACAAAATGCTAAATAACTGATCATAACATTCCTATTTTGCCAGCACTTATAATGGCCATGAATAGGAGTGATCTGTTCTTTAAAAAATTTATTGACGATCATTCATAAAAGTGAAGACCATGTTTTCTCATAAAAGTTTTCTACTTTTATGATTAGCGCAATCTAATAATGCATATGCAAATATAATGACAATCATTATATACTAACCTACAATGTAATCTGTGTAAATATGTCCCCCGGTCATGCCTCCCGTCCCCAGTAATGTTGAGCGAGAATATAAAAATTTTGAATATATTCAATGAATATGCAACATTTAAGAATTCACAATATTTTGTGAATGTGCGCTCGGATATTCGCAATGGCGAATATACGTCATATTATGCTTCAACATTGTTTACTGGCATACACCGCACATATTTGTGCGCATTGCGAATGGATTCGCGCAATATGCACAGTGCTCGTACTGGCTAAGATCACACAACAAAGAAGAGAAGCTGTAAAGCTGGTTCGCACATCTTTGTGAATAATTGCGAACAGCTACGTGCAATATGAGGGCAATAGAATAAAATCGAATTTTGAATGTTCCTGAATATATTCGCGAAAAACTTGAATATACCATATGCCGCTCAACACTCGTTCCCAGGTCCTTGGTGTATGCGGACACATGGGACAACTATGGTAGACACACATCGCTGGAGGACTCCACAGGAAGCCGCATTTCCCCATTCATCAATCTTGCCAGGGATCTGATGCCAGGGGAGACAGGAGCCATACAGACATCACTGAAGGACTATGCAGGCTCATATGGATCAGGTAGTGGCTCTGGGTTACAAATTTTAGTAAAGAAAACCCACGCCAAGTCACACTTGGGAATTACCACTGGGGAGGCTAGTTTAATAATGAGTGTGCCAAGACAAAACAGTTGTTCCTTACAATATTGATCTCCTACTTTGCAGTCTTGCAGCTTAGTGTATAAATATGAGTCTTGAAAAATAGAATTTTATAAACCCTTAAGAAGGGATCTGAGACATCGCAAAAGCTTTTGCTTCTATGACTTAAGTTGGACATTAAAGATGATCACCTACACTCCATACTTTCTGCAACAATAAATGACCAAATATAACTTCTCCATCTAACAAGGATGTAAAAAATTATTGTTCCACACAGAGTCATTACTAACGTAACAACATTACAACCACATAACGTTTCCTTGTTGTTTCTTCTTAAGATTAATGACAGGAGTTAAATATGTAAGAATATATGATTTTGTGGAATACAGAAAGAAATAATGTGCTAACATATAGCCCCTGAAACATTTAGTAGCATGTCATACACCTGTTTAAACACTTCGTTTTGTGTTTTCTGGGAGCACTATGCTAATTAAGCAATACGATACAGTAGATATACGTGATTAATGTGCTATGCTTATAGGCTGTACATCCTCCAGAGACCTGCCATGCCTCACTAGTATTCTCAGCTGCTAACTTACCTAGCAATCAGCTGCTAACTAATTTGGTCACCAGAGTCGTTTGCAGTTCCGGTCAAAGAAATTCTTAGTCATAAAAACAGCCATAAAACAGATTATTCTGGAAGGTATTTAAACTACAATTTAAAGTACCTCCCAGGATATCAGTTATGAATGTTGTTCATGCAAAACACATCAGAACTTGAACAGAAGAAAAGAAAGGAAATCTTAAAGCACATTATAGAGAACCAGACAGCACACGTTGATTGTATTAACGCAACTATCATGAATGATTGTTTGCCCCCTCTACTTTGCACACCACCATCCCTTCTTGAACTTTCTTTACCTCCCTGGTGAACGATTAATGTTTTGGTTAAAACTGATTTAAATTTCCAGCTCGGACAAACCCCCTCCGTACTGAAGATGGAAGGACTTGGGGTGCCCATGCTGGTTGTGCATCACAAGCAAATGGTATGGGAAGCCTTATGTCCAACCTCATTTCTGACACAGAGGACATGCTTTCTGGGCAAAGGAGCTGGATCACAGGAGGATCCCACCAGCTCTTTTGGAACAGGTAAGCAATTTTAAGTGTGGCTCAGTGGCTACTTTTGGAGGACTACCGCTAGGGAGGTTAATAAAGAGCACATACTATACACATTAATTTTTTCAAAGCCAAAAGAAAACGAGTGTAGCAGTTACTTGACTGGTAAGATATTTTATATTAACATTTATGTTCTTGAGTGTAGATGAAGATTTAAGGTAAACTTTTCCTGGGTGGCTAATATGCATGGCTACCAATACCTTGCTGAAATACATTCAGGGTTACTTACCTGCAATTAACATACACATTCCAAAAATCTGAGAAGAGTCTTTATCTGGGTACCTGTTGTCCGCTTGGATTTTCCATAGAAGTAACCTCAAAACTAGTAGTGATTCATTATGAAAATGTGCCCACAGATTCTACTCTGATTCCTCCCACATCTTTCTTTAAGCCAGTGGTTCCCAAACTGGGGGGTGCAAAGGTATTCCAGGGGGACACAGGCCCTCATTCTTAACCTGTGTTTGAATAAGGAGGGGGGGGGGGCTCGATAATTTTCCTAAATAGAAATAGGGGGGCCCTGCAAGGAAAGTTTATGAACCACTGCTTTAAGCAAATAACAATTGGTGGCCAGTATGGAGAAATTAGCACAATAAATGCTGGCCAAGGGTGAAATCAAGCCAAGCTGTGGCCAGAATTTATGGAATGCCTCTAGTTTTGGGGAAACTGGGTTGCTTGAAGGGAGCGAAATTCTTATTTTGTAAAGACTTAGAGCAACATTAAAAGAAAAGACCCATTTATAAACCGAAATGCATCAACAACTAATACTGATTACTCTACATTTGTCCTGTAGTTGATCCAAACTATCTTGCCCCTAATCTAATTTATTCACCTTTAGCAATTATGTTCTCAGGGTGGTCAGCTTTGGTTTTATACTATACATATTAGTGGTCTTAGACATTGTCTCCACATCTATTTTTTGTCTTTGTCATACTTTGGTAAACTCAATATAAAGTTTGTATTTTTTAATCGATATAAATGAGTCATAGATGGTATCTTACATCTCACCTGTGAATGTTTGCATTATTATTATTAGCCTTATAGGTGTTTTTATAGTCGATTTCATAGTTGAGTTTTGATGGTCTGCTTTTTCTTCTCTATCTTCTGTTTATATTGTATTACCTATACATCTATTATTATGTATATTCTTTATTTTATTTGTAGTGTTGTATGGTCCGAATGTGAGATTTTCTTTTTATGGTAAACCAAAGTCTATGTCTCTACTGAACACTATGCTAACCTTGTTTTGATAGCTCAGTGGTCTTAAGGGTGCAATTTATGTATGTCTGTATATATTCTTTAACAAATGCTAGGGTCTGCCAGAAACAGGTGTATTTATTTTAAGATCATGTGACACTTTAACTGCACACTAGTGGACGCCTTTTTACTGATCATGTGACTTTTGAAGACAGCTGGTGGTAGCAAATTTTATTTATTTTCTAAGCGATGTAGTCTTTTATATTATTGCATTATATGCAAAATTGTATAGCTTAGTTACAAAAGTGTACTGATTTATGTGGTACTTATCCTGTAACATTTTATGTTGCACAGTATGCTGGACTTTCTAATCAGAAAGCCCAACATCACCCACTTACTTTTTAATCTTCTTCTGTCTTACCACTCAACCAAACAACCAATTAGCACTTTTGACTGATAGACCTGTCATGGGATCATTATCTAAACGACCCCCGAGTACCTGCAATGAGTGGTGGTTATTTCCCAGTCTGCTGCGGACTGACAGCAGCCCAGGAAATGCAGACCTGCCAAGCCTCCCGTTTTGGCCGGGAAAGTCACGTTTTTATGTGGCTTTCCGGGCCAAATCCTGATTTCAAGAAGCTGATCTAGCAGGGAGAGGGCGTTACTCTCCCTGCTAATGTCCCACCGTGCACAAAATCATCACAAGCGTGGAGGGACAATAGCAGGGAGAGTAACGCCCTCTCCCTGCTAGATCAGCTTAAAGGCCGGCGGAAGAACCACGATCCATATATCGGAAGCGACATCACTGACGTCACTTCCTGTACGTCCCCTGGTTTTTTAATGCCCAAACTTGACATGACAGTGTCAGTGACATTGTGACAGTGGAAATTACAGTGTAAAAATGGGGTCTACCCCATACCTGTCATTTTCACTGGCACCGAATATGGAAAAAATACAGGAAGCTACATCAGTGATGTCACTTCCGGTATTTGGGGCCAGACTTTTTACGCATTCCAGATACCGTTATCAGGAAATTTAACTCCCCTCCTTCCTATTCAGTACCTGCCTAACTTAGTAGGGAGGGGACGTTACTCTCCCTACTAATGTCCCACCCAGCACAAGTGGGGTGGGAACTTAGGATTGAAAGTAACACCCCATCCCTCCTAAATTTAAAAATTCTGTGAAAAATCTGTTTGTTTGTTTGTTTGTTTGTTTTTTTAAATCTTTGGCAGGGAAAACTACATAAAAACATGACTTTCCTGGCCAAAACTGGATATCTGACAGGTATGGTCTACCCTACCCGTGACTCAGGATTTAACTATATTAATTATAGTCGATAAATGAAAGCACGACTGTCAATCCTAAATGGTTTGCTTTCACTTTTGCTCTGGAATTGCTTGATCTTTCTATCAACCAGTAATATTAGTATGGTACAGGGGGCTGCTGTAATAAACCTAAAGACAGACTCATCATATATGTAATTTTTATTACTTTATGGTGGAAGGATGAAAGTAGATGGAAACTATTCTGTCAATAACAAGGCAACCGCTGGGTAGTATAATCACTATAATGCGTTTCTTTTTCAAAGCCTAGGTTGTGTGGATTTTTATTTTTTGCTGGTTCTGTCTTGTATGAGCTAAATGTCTGTTGTCTCATTTGTTCTGCTCTTTAAAGCCTTAAAAATGCCCCAGAGAAAAAAACTGGCACAATAAAAGGTACTATTCATAGTACAAGCATCCAAGCAGTTAGCATTACCTCTTTAATCTTGATATCTGGACTTGGCACAGAGAATGCATTTTATTTCAGGATCTAAGTAATGATTACCCTTGAATAAAAATGAGCATTTCCTATGAGTCAGTCTAGAATCATGTCTGTGAATGGCTGGCTGATTATCATCATTTGTGCTTTATTCTAATGTGAAGTCCAGTGTATATTGCTATGTGTCTTAATCTCAAGTGTTACATTCATGCATGCACAGCTGCATTTCATTGTAAAGGAGACCTATATTTTGCTCATGCAGGCTGGTGGTGAGATTTTTTTTTAATTCGGCCACCAGAATTTGTGAGTGAATCAGTGCTCTAGTACATGCAATGTTTGTGCTCTAGTACATGCAAAGTCTAAATGTTTACTTTGCTTTGAACTAAATTTATCCAAAAACGACATGTGCTAGAATACTTTTTTTGTTCCCACAACCCTTTAATACATCCCCAGTGATTTTAGTGATGAGACCATGTTCAGGGGCATTGCAATTAACAAATTTGGCTAGTCAAAGAAATTTGACCATCTTTAGTAAGTATGTGGAGCTTGGCATGACTGCATTGGGACTATATCCTAGTAAATCACTCCATACTAGCACATCATACCCTCTCTCTTCTTTTACTAAGTGTCCTATTATGTCATGTTTATTTTCCCCTTGGTTCCCCATGGAGAGCAATAAAACAGGTCCTCACTTGAATGACAGTTTAGAGTATACTGGCATCCAATCCACAATGGCAATGGCACACTTTTGAGGATTTTAGATGTCAACACAAAGGAGATCTTAAGGAGGTATATATTTTAAGATACCATAAAAGACCTCTGCGTGCCAAAGCAAATTATGACTTTGGCTAGGTAAAACATCATCATCAGGTCAATTTTCCATTCCAGCAGTTAAAGCAGACCTACCACCAGAAGGACATCTTTGCATGGCAGTAGATGTGCCAATAAGGGAGGAAAGCATAAAAAAAACAAAAAAAAAACATACCTGTATGGAGTTTTTAAGAAGATCCCTCGTAGCATACCCTTACTTCCTGGCCCTGATGATGTGGTGCCTAGGTGACACGTCATAAGTGCACTGTGAATTCTGGGTAATTCTATGATCTCAGCTCTCCATTGAAGTACACTGACGAAAATTACCATTGGAAACTATTAAACGTCCCCAGTGGCCACTCGCAATATTGTGCCCTAAGTTAACTCCTGGAAGTCTGACAACTAAATATGAAGTATTTTTTATATGATTCCACAGAACAGCAGATAAGTATATTATTTTAGGATCGTGGAGCCCTAAGCCACCATCATACCAGCTCAGAGGTAAGTCAATCTTTATTTGTAGATATGTATTTTTAACATCCGTATGTATTGTTTAATGGATTGTTTAAAATGTATCAACCAAAATCGATTCAAATCTAATTTAAAATGGTAAGAGCCATAATAGGTCAGGTTGGAATATTTTACCCAAGTATCTGATGGGTAAAGCTGGGCATACTGTAGACGGGCAGATTCCTGATGATTTTTGAGCCGATTCAGAAAATCGGGTGTTCCACCATTTGACCAGGAATCCGCCGCATATCAGATCGCGCAGCGATCCGACATGCCGGAAAATCCCGGCCGATCCCATTAGTTCGGATGGAGAAGGCAGTCTCCATCCGAAGTAATGGCCAGCACACAAAGGGTGCCTCAGAACTAGCGGCCGTGAGTGATGACATCATCAGGGCCAGTTGATTGGCTGAGCAGTCGACGGGAAAATTTGGAGTATGTGCACACACCTTTATCTTCATTAACTTAGAATTAGTGATGAGCGGCATAGGCAATATTCGAATTCGTGATATTTCGCAAATAATTCTACTAATATTCGATTCTATATTCGGAAATTTGAATATTCGCGGTATGACCATGTATTGCGAAAATCATATTTGCATTGCAAAAATCTTTAAAATGAATGGTCACATGTTATGTTTATTTTCGCAATGCGAATATTATTTTCGCAATACATAGCCGTATTGCGAATATTCGGAATTGCGAATATCCGCCGACATATTCGAGATATTGGCGAATTCTCGAATTGCTGATATTCGCGAAAAATATTCGCCATTCGAATATTCGAGCTCAACACTACTTAGAATTAATCAAATTGAAAGAATTGGAATTGCATCAATTACACTGTGTGGCAGTACCATGGAATTGGATTGACAGCCACCATTTAAATTGTACAAGTCGCCTAAACCGAAAAACCTTAGGCCAAGCTGATGTTAGCCACTTTACTCTAGACCAGTTCCTCTCAATCTGTGGGTCAGGATCCCCTTGGGTGTCGAACGACCATTTCACAGGGGTGGCCTAGCTCACTGATAGCATCAGAGCTGAGACCCACAAGCAGGTTGGGAAGTTAGAAGGGAGAGTAATGCCCCTCCTAACTACTGATGCTTGTGCAAATGATGTGCGGGCTGGTAAAATGTAAGGGAAATGACATAACATTACATTTACCTGATTGTGCTAGAAGTGATTTCATGGAGTGTCACTTCAGATATTTGAAATGCCAAAGTTAAACTCCGCACCGGCACACCGCATTCCAAATACAGGGAGTGACACACTGAGATCGCAGATGTAAAAAGGTTCATAACCACCACTCTAGACATATGCATAATGACTCTAGTCAATTAGTCCACAACTATATTTAACAATATATAAGGAATTCTAGTGTGCTTCAGTACTAAAAGTATGCGTTGCAAAGTCAATGCTCTCTAATCTTAGTATAAAAGGTGTTCACTCTAATGAACCAATCATGCCCTAAGAAAAATTCTTGTTTTTCCATATGCATGATTGGCAAAAGCAAAGTAAACAAAGGTTAACAATATCTACCAACATTAACAACATTGTGTTTGATTTATTTAATTTGCTCAGGGAAAAATGCTCCCTTTGCAAAGTGTTAATTTGCTTAGTTTAATGAAACACCAAGAACAGTGCTGCCAGGGACCCGGATAGGGAATTTGGGTGAATATATCCTGCTTCAAAGATGAAACTTTGTGAAATGGGTTAGGGGGTCGGGGGTAGACCTATGTAGTTTTAAAAAAAAAAAGCCATACACCTTTAGATATCCTTTATATCTACCAACAACTATGTAGTATAGGGTCTTCTGCAATTGAACACAGGTAGACTTGATGGTTTTGATGGACTTGAAAGTTCCTCATATTATATGGTTTTGGGAAAACAAAAGGAAATCTGACAGAGAAATCTAAAGGTGTATAGGGGCCCTTAGGCTTTCATTTTTACCTATTATTATTGATAGGCATGAGGATTAAACAGTAGGAAAACCTCAGTTAAAGAAAGCCACCATGGGCTGTGAATCCAGGGCCCCCTTAGTGTGAATCAGTTCCAGAAATAAAGAGGGGGATTTGTGCCAATGGACATTGCTCCAGGACAGGAGGTAAACACTTTATAATAGATTTTTGCGGGCATCTTTTCAATGTTCTATATTTTCCACAAAATTCTTCATGTGGAGCACGCAGAGGTCAGAGTGCTTAGCCAAATAATTAAAAAATCTGCTATTTTGGTAAAACAAACAGGCAAGAAATAAAAGGCTTCATCTGAGGCTTGCGGGCAGCAAAACAAAGCCACAATTTTGTCCATCCCTTTGTGAGACAAAGAGCTTTAGAGGTTCGGACTGACATGCCTGAGGCTGGCACGTGATTCCAGTAATTAAATTAAATAACAGGAAACATGTTTTCCATATGACATTCCCTGGCCACACACAAACTGTAACAGTAAATCTTTTATGTTAAATTGGTCCAGTGAGAAGTCCCAGGCTTAAGAAATGTGCCAAAGTTTGTGTTTATATAGTGCACATAAAAAGGAGTAAGTACACTAACTTTTGACATTGCATAAGGCTACCTAAATTACATCCAGTTTTAATTTGTTTATGCCTCCTGGGCTTATTAAATAAAACTCTTTCAACACTGGACAAATAGTTACCAAATTTGAAGGAAACTAAGATTAGTAATGTTGTTTATTTTTGTTATTAGAACTGTTAGCAGTCTTTAAACTAAGTGATTTTGAGACGTCAGTCCCAGTGGAAAGAATTTTTTTTAAAAAGGGGTTAGAAAGGGTGTTGGCAAGTAGGGATAAAGTTTAGGTTCTCTGCTACTAGTGATGGCCGAACTGCCCGTAAGGTGGAAGTTTGGTGGTGAACATGGATGTTCTCCCTCCTTCTCGCCGGCGAGCAGTACGGGTGTTCGACCTGCCCCGTTCGTCGGCGAGAAGGAAATCTCTATTCTTCCTCCGGCAGGATCAGGAGCAGCGAGGTTCCGCTGGAGGAAGAATCTTTTCTACTAGAAGACCGGGCAAGAAGTGGCCCCCGTAACCAGGAACTATGCATTCCAGGTACCAGGTCATTGACGTCACTTCCAGTTTTTCCGATTCAAATTCCCTGCCGCAGCCAAGTGCCAACTGTCAATGCTTTTAATGGCTTTGCTACATATTTAGCAGAAGTGTCATGTGTAAATATTCGTATAGCAAATTTTTATCTCGAATATCAGTGATCTCAAATATAGTGCCATAGTTTAGAAATCTCAAATATTCAAGATTTTGAGGAAAGTACCATACATTGCGTTCACAATATTGGCATGTACAAGTGCAAATTTTCCAATTAAATACTTCTATGAGTGTTGTCTAAGGTGGTCATTACACTGCAGCTGCTATTTCCCATTCTGCCACTAGATGTCGCCATGACAACACACATTACATTTGCAATATTCACATGTACCAAATTTTTGCAATACATAATAATGACAGGAGATCTTGAATGTTCAAATTTACTTAGAATATTTGAAGAAAAAAATTAGCAAAATGTCACAAATTTTAATATTGCCTATGCTGCTCGTCACTATTTAACAGTGCCTAGTGTAAAACCTTTTATTGAGAGTACCTTCCTAATTACCCTAAAAATGTAAAAAAATGCAACAAGGGTTTTCAATTGGGTTAAATTTGATGAAATTTAAACTTAAAGCAGACTTAAGAAATAGTGGGGCATATGTGCTTTTTTCCTATTGACAATGGCTTGAAGGATCTTAATATATTACTAGCCAGTTATCTCCTAGTCTCTCCCCTAACCATTAATTGTATCATTAGTAAAAGCTGCTTTGTGACAAATGAAGACTTTTACCTATTTAACTTTTGGTAAATGCTTTTTCATTATCAATACAAACTGGCCCCTTTATTAATAAAAATAAAAAATCCAACCAAGAAGGTAAATATTTAATGGAAAAAGCATGGCTGCAAAGGAAGACCTAGAGTTCCACGTTTTGGATATCCAGAGCTCAGCCTGAGTGTTAGGAGACTCCTAAACTAGCTTCACATCTTGAGTCCCATGTAGTGTGAAAGAACTCCAGTTTGGTTTTTACTGCTATAAAGGGCTCTGAAAAGATATCAACTTTTCTTATTCTACTGACAACTGTTTTACCAGGCAGGAAGTTAGGCAAATTCTGCAGCAGTGACGCAGCGGTTCAAACCTACTGCTATTCTAATAATGAAAAGTATTTGTGTGTCTCTATTTAAAAGAGTTTCCTTTACTGATAACATTTTGTCAAAAAGACAAGAGAAGAGAATAGAATCCCAGATAAAACGTAATTATAATCCACTACACTATACAATACACTAATGCTAGCCATACACATGCCGATAAACGGCCGGATTTTAATCTGACCGACGGG
>CM070036.1:113398086-113449086 GCA_036250615.1 Ptychadena robeensis
AGGTGCAGTGTGCCTTTGCCCGAACTGGGTTCGGGCATATCGCTAGGGAGGTTAAGTATAGGGTCCTCTGCGATTGAGCATAGACTTGATTGTTTAGAAATTCCCTCATATTACATGGTTTTTGTAAAACAAAAGGAGATCTAAAGAAAATCTAAAGGTGTATGGGGACCCTAAGGTATATGATTTTTTTCAGAGAAGTTGGAAATTAAAAATTCCTGCTAGTAATGAGCACGAGAGAGCTAAACCACAACTGATTACATTGAAAATGACGGGCAAGCCCTATTTGAGTATCATGGATTTGTTAGAATGTTGGTGCTCATTTAAATTATTAGGAAAATATATAGAAGAAAAGGGTGAGCCATTAATAACTTGATTAGCTTGTATTCTTTAACTCTTATCTTTACAATATATATACAGAAACGTATACAGTATACAGCCAACAGATGTAATCCAAATTGTGTATTATCTGGAGTATGCTAGATAAAGGAGCATGGAGATCTTCACACTTAGTGATACCAAAGAAAAGCAATTACATGCTCGTCCTGATATACTCATGCCATGCACCTCTCTGATGCAAGATGTACCAGAGCAGGGTTTCAACTGTTTATGAATTTACAAACACCCCACCAAAAAATTATATTCAGCATTCTGTAAGGTCAGTAAAAGCAACCCATAAAAAGAAAGTATTTAACTGTTCATTCAGTCAACTTTGCTAACCAAGAACCTTTGTCAAGTCACTGGCCTTCTTTTTCTCATCAGCTAATAATACATCATAGTGATGGACAAACTTCTAACCAATCACAGAGTAGCTGCACACAGTAAAAATCCTCCCTGTGCTCTTACCTCCTGTAAGCACGTTCACAGTGTAAAATTGGCATTACCTAAAGTTTAGGTAATAGTGTCTTTTCTGGCACTTTCATACTTCCGGAACAGGGTTACATAAGAAATGAATTCCATACTGCAATTCTGTTATCTAATATGTAAGTTTCCTGTTAGCAGTGACTTCATTAGTAGTCTTTCTAACATTAGAAAAATGTCATCTATACATAACAAAGGAAGCTTTCTTAGTCAGTGTTAAAGTTCAAAGGACAACTTTAATTACAAATCCTGGCGCTAATTCTTTGCCTATTACCTGTTGCATAAACGCTGATTTCTGATTAGATTCAGGCAGGGTTTGGATTTCATCATCGCTGTCTGGTGGCTCCTCTTTTACTTTCACATGTCCGAGGTGGTCAGATCTGATATCAGTAGTGCTGTAACTTCTGATGTTGGCGGAGGAGGAAATCTTTTCTTCTTGCATCGGATAATCGCCATGCTGTTCTTCCTCGAATTCCTCTAGATGGCTTCCAGGCTGACGGAGTTGTTCAATTGATTTTGAAAGCATCTTTAAGAAATAAAAACATAATAATGTATTATATTGTATTATTTTATATTGTATTATTGTGTATTATTGTATATTGTATTATTTCTGTTACATACAGAGCATAGGGCCATGCATCAATCTGGTACATTTATATCTGCCAAGAGTTAAGCTATGTCTTTTAGGTCTACATATTAGGCAAACTATATTCTTATATGTTGTTAAAGCAGTGGTATACCTGCCATAGTGCTGCGTAAGGGCTGCACTCCTATGCCATAGGAGGGCTTGGGTCTGTTGATACTTTTTCACACGTGTCCACAGCGGGAAAAAAGACGCAAAGAGGACACTTCCCATTCTAATGAAGGAAGATGCAGGATAGTGCATCTTCAATGCAGCATCGTGCGGTGTAGCCGGAGGCACCTTTATTGAAGATAAATAGATCAATAAATCAATAGGGCGCGTTTCCACCGCAGGCAAATGTGCCAACACGCAGGGAATCAACTGTGGACACATGGCCCAAAGGCCCTTTCACTGTGCAGCAATTTCTGTCCGACAATGGATGCACTAGCAGTAACACTGTAACCAGCAAAAATGCCCCAAATTTCAGTGGGCTGCCCTTACGCTGTGCCTGCAAAACTTAGTGCAGCAGGCCGTTTATGGTAACGGTTGGCACTGTGCATTACCTGGAAGCAAACTCAGGGCAAGTGTGAAAGGTACACAGGTTTCCTATGGAGACCTGTGTACCTTGCATTAAAGCTAGCCGGGATGTGTTGATGTATAGTGATGATCACGAATATTCGGATTCCGAATATTAATCGCGAATATCGGCAATTCGGAAATTCGTGAAGATGGTGAATATATTGCCGAATATTTGCAATTCCGGATATTCAGTATTTTTTTTCCATTACACACGCCTCTCAATGCAAGTGGACAAATGGGAAGGCTGCAATGCGAATATATAAAATTCGCGAAATTCGCATAAAACTGCAGATTTTCGCAATAAGAAGAATATTGCCGAATGTGAATATTTTCCGAATGTTTTCCGAATGTTTTCCCAAAAATTCGTGGCATGCTCATCACTATTCGCACCACAGCTGCAGTGTGGCTAGTGTGAAAGGACCCTTAATAAAAAGAAAAACCTAAAACAAGTACTGTGTGCTTATGTATAAATGTGAACAAGGCCAGTGACCCCAGAGTCATGTCACTCCATCTCCCCCAATCAAGGAGCTCTCTATTTGCATTAGAATTTGCATTTTTTGTGGAGTAGAAAAAACACAACTTCAAATTGATTTTGGAGAATATTGCTGTTCCAATTTATATAAAAATAATATAATACACACATTCATTCCCTTTAATCATAACACGCCTATTTTATACAAAGGCCTATCTCCTTCACTGAATTTGCAGATTTAACTGACATATCACTGATTTTTGATTAATGAAGTATGCATATATCAGTAATATATATTAGTTTTATCTATAAAAATAGGTAGTATTATTATTGCAATAAATATTTTTTAAGTACTCCCCCTAGTACCCCCTCCCCCAAAAGTGTATTTATTTTCCTTTTATTTGATTGCTTCTTGGGCATACTGATATATGATAATAAATATAATACATATGATAAATAAATATTGTATATAATATTATACACTGCCTGGCTCAACAAAAAGTTGCCATCTAGCTTTAACTAAGCAAATAGTTACTGCATGCTAAGCAACAGTATGTGCTCCATACCTTAACCCAATTGAGAATCTGTGGGATGTGCTGGAGAAGGCTTTACACAGTGTTCAGACTCCAGCACCATCAATGCAAGATCTTGGTGAAAAATGTATGCAACACTGGATGGAAATAAATCTTGTGACATTGGAGAAGCTTATCGAAACAATGCCACAGCAAATGCTGTAATCAAAGCTAAAGGTGGTCCAACTAAATTTTAGAGTGTGTGACCTATTTTTTGGTGATGATTTTTTTTTCTTGGTCACGCACTGTACAATAGTTGACAGTTTGTCAAATTTGTTAATTACATAATTCCTAATATTGCAGAATTAAGTCTGAGCATGTGATATTGCCACTATTTAGTGGCAATAGCACATGCTCAGACTCAATTCTGCAATATTAGGAATAATCTGTAATAATCTGGGCAAAGGCTCACATTAAAAACACCATTTGGATATTTAATGCATATAACAACCAGGGACCATATATGCCCTAGGTGCCCGACCTGCTCAATCTTCGGTGGCCCCCCTTAGTCTTCCACTCTTAGCCCCCAAAACCTAATTGTTCATGCATAGGGCATAGGAACTCATATTGCATCACATAACCTCTGAATCAAAATGTGCATTACCATACTACAGTGTTACCCAATGCTTGAAGTATAGTTTAAAATACATTATGTTATTTAAAAATGAAAAATAATGTCTTCTAGCTATGCCTGTTGTCATTTCCACATAAAAAAATGCTTATACTAGTCAGTATAGATTAAAAAAGTTATTTGCGGCCCGTTAGTGATGCAGAGGGCCGCACTTGGGTGGCCCTCCATATTAACTTAGTTGCCCACCACTAATATATGCAATAGTAAATGATGCAGCAAAAAGATTGGATGTGCGGACATGGGAATGGTAATTGGCAACACAAGTATGGTAATTACCTTCATAATGACTTCTACTTTCAGCTTTTTGAAAAGTTCTGTGTTGGTAATATGGGTCTAATGTGTCAGATATTTATGTCCAAGATAAACTATTTGTTGACTTCGTACATAACTTTTTTGACATTCAGCCTAATGAAAGTGTTAAGGGAAAAGTCCTAGGGCCTGAAAACTAAGATCTTTTAATAGGAAACAGCCATGGCAAGGGTTATCTGCTAATTTCTCCCACAGTTGGCTTTGAAGTTAATATTACAGCTCAGAACAGACACTGGCTGGCTATAGTTTGGGAATGATTTGTGTTTTTATTCTGACGAATGAATGTATTGTACTGATTGAGGCTGGTAAAATAACACGCGCTCACACATAATAACTGACTAGCTGAAAGTGTTACGATGGTTTTATTTAAGGGAATGAAAGAAATAGAAATATGAGGCAAACCTATAGTCTGCAGGACTATAGCTACATGTTAAATATAATTGCAGACTGTGTCCCTTTTATCTTCAGCTCAATTTACTGAACTTTACAAAGCACAAATCTCTCTTTGTAAGGCTTGCGATTTTATGGAGATCTCAAGAGAGAAGGCTGATACCTGCTAAATGGTATTTGGTCTTAAATCTACACTAAAAACACTAAAAACTGATTCTAGTAAGTGTTGAACAAAAAAAACCCAATGGTTTCATCTATCTCTCTGGGTAATCCTATAGCCCCCCCCCCCCATACACCTTAAGATCTCTCCATACAATTTCCATTAGATCTACCAACAACTATGTAATATAGTGTAGGAACAAAATGTTCCTAAATCAACATCTACATACATACATGCACAATAATAGACCTGATGAGTCTGATCAACTTCTTTTTAAGTTAAAAAATGTATTTATTGAACTTTACCAAGAGAACATAAAAATAAAAGAAAAAAGAAAACAAATATTTTAAGTGTTCTAGCATTAATCTCAATTCTGGAAGAAATCCCCAATGCAATGTCAGATTCAGGTACAAGATGCCCCCAATGAACACTTGCTGTCAGTATAGAGATGGCATCACGGCTTTCTTCTCACACATCAGGAATCTCACGCATCTCTTCTCTCTACGGCTGACAGCCAGACTCCGCAGATGTGCGGATGTAATGTAAGTATGTACTGCGCAGACTATGTGTGCCTCTCCTGCCATGATGGGCTCCTTGTGCGGCTTCATATACCCCTGGCCTGCCATTCAATAAGCTGAGGAGATGAACCCATGCGGTTACATGACACTCCCCCAAAAAAAATTTACCCCACGGACCATAAAAGGCACCTGCATTATCCCCCCACTTATGGGGGAAAATGTTGCGTCTTATAGTCCGAAAAATAAGGTTACTAAAAGTTAGTATAATGGAACAAAATGATATATATACATGCAAACATGCCTGACAAAATACATATCAAATATGTAGAGAAGGTAAAATATGAGAGCAGAAACTTAGATAAAGTAATGAAGGACCTCAAAACTGGGCAGGAAATGTGAAATATGTGAGACAATAGATAAATACAAGAGACCATAAAGTACATTTTTATGGATTACTTTAAGAGTGCTTAAAAAGCATCACATTTCTTTACTGAGAATCAAGGAGCTTAATGTGTTCTTGGTTGGATGTGCCTGGCCTGTAGGTTGTTTCCACAATTGGGATACTTAGAATATTAGCTTAACAGTGATTGGGCTGCTTTGCATAAAAAGTATAGAATGTTTGAAGGCCAGATCGAAGAAACAAAATGCTTCCACATCCACATCCATAGATCATGTAATTCTGTTCAACTTCTATATTTTTGGTTCAAAATGTGTTTATTGAACTGTACCAAGGAAACATATAAAATGTTAAATAGGTTAGAATAATGCAACAAAAGATATATGTACATGCAAACATGTCTAAAAAACTCACTTCAAATATGAAGGGGAGAGACAACAAAGAAGGGTAAAATAAGAGGGCAAAGAGCTTAATGTGTTACTTGGTTGGAAGTGCCTGTAGAAAGTGCCTTGGTTGGTCTGTAGGTTGTCTTCACAATTGGGGTCCCCAGAATATAAGCTTAACAGTAATTGGGCTGCTTTGCATATAAAATTATAGAATATTTGAAGATCAGATTGTGGAAACAAAATGCTTCCACAACCACATCCATAGATCACATGATTCTGTTCAACTTCTATATTTTTGGTTCAATATTTGTTTATTGAACTTTACCAAGGAAACATATAAAATGTAAAATAGGTTAGAATAATGCAACAAAAAGATATATGTACATGCAAACATGCCTAAAAAACTCACTTCAAATATGAAGGGGAGAGAAAACAAAGAAGGGTAAAATAAGAGGGCAAAGAGCAAAAGAGTCACTGTTACTTGTTTGGAAGTGCCTGTAGAAAGTGCCTTGGTTGGTCTGTAGGTTGTCTTCACAATTGGGGTCCCCAGAATATTAGATTAACAGTAAGTGGGCTGCTTTGCATATAGATGAATAGAAAGTTTGAAGCCTTTTTTTATTGTGTCCCTTTTGAGAAATTTCCATTCTTGTCACAGAGACACGACAGGAATTAAGTGGAAACCTACCAAAGTGAGAAAACCACAACTGCTTTTTCCATCAGAAGATTATCCGATGGAAGGCTCTACTTCAACTCCTACAATACTAATTGTCAAATATTTAGGTTTTCCATCACTGTGTCATGGCAATGGTCAGAATGCACAATGATGATATCCAGGACAAATAGAGATTCTAGTTGAGTTTGATGGAGCAATGAGGCAAGTAGCACCATATAACCAATGAGCACCAAAAATAAAAATGTATATCTGTCCAGCTATTTTTCTAATTCTAATAAGGCTGTGATCCAATGTACTAAGGAAGGGGGGAGCAGATCCACAAAACATGCATATGATATATTCATATAACATTCTGGGATGGACTCTTTAAACACTAAGAATTGACCTTTTGGGGTCTTCTCGCAACACATCCTGATCATTTTTAATTGTGAATAGGGCACACCTTTATTTTATATTGAAATAAAAGACACAATATGAGGTCACCAATAGCAGTCTGTTGCAAAGTAAAGTTTAGGAGGAAAGCTGTCAGTACTCTCTCCCAGAGAAAGACAGCTGTCCCCAGCACATAAGCCAATTCAATCTGACAGGAATCTTCCTTCCAAATAGAACAGAACAGGTCAGATTTCCAAACATTAATATTTGAAAAAAAAAAGGCAAGCTCCTTCCACCCACACTCAGATGAAATGTCACAATTTGCATTCCCAGCACAATTTTCAAGGTGTTTTACATAGTCTAGTTCCCATAGGTAAAACATCAACCGGCAGTATATATAC
Source organism: Ptychadena robeensis (assembly GCA_036250615.1). Taxonomy (NCBI): domain Eukaryota; kingdom Metazoa; phylum Chordata; class Amphibia; order Anura; family Ptychadenidae; genus Ptychadena; species Ptychadena robeensis. Next base: position 113,405,427 of record CM070036.1, read on the forward strand.
GCCAAGTGTCAAGTTTTTTTTTTCTTTAAGTGACACACTGTGAGTTCAGACTAAGAAATGAACTCAGAAAAAAAAGTAAAGTTAAACTAAGAAGTTTCCAAAGCCTCGTCTTCTGGAGATATTGCAGTCACTTCCAATGAATAGTGCTGGCTTGACAAAAGCTGTCAGTGAAGCTGTCCACTAGCGGTAAATCTGTAACTGTCCGGTAGCAGCCCAGACAAATGGATTCTGTGCATAGGAACATAAGAAGATCCATAGAAAATGTGACATATAATGTCAGGTAATTACAAAATAGATCTTGTAAAGAAGGGGCTTCTGGTTTGAAAGCAAAACTGCCAAAGCCATCACACTTCAGGATGACATTTCCGAGGTAAGTTTCTTATTAAATACAATTAAAGATGGACTTTGGTCTAATGCAAACGAAGGATATGGATTTAACGACCTGTTATTATAATGTGTACAAGTATTACTAAGGCACATTTATCTTTTAAAGAAAATACATGTCTGCTCTATACACTATATCTGTGTGGTTGTGTATTCCAAGTTGTTTTCTATTAACTGTATTGGATAAGTAGATATACAATCAATGGACATAGTGAAGATTCCTCAGTACCTTTTGTAAATCATTGAGCTTCACTGAGCCCAACAGTCTTTCCTACTACCCCAAAATAAGCATAATATAAGTTTTCTCCTGAAAGTCAGCCTACTGATATTGCTAGCTCCTGAATTGATCCTGAATTTATTGCATATTATTATTGCGTATTTGTTGCATGTTCATGTCCCATAGCACACTGCTATTGGCTAGATAAGATAAGCAGATAGCTTTTTCAGCCTCTATTAATGAACACAACATGGTCCTTGTGGAGGTCACATTTACACAGCCAACCAGACAAAGAGCCAGAATAGGAAACGTTTCATTTACATTTTTTTTTCATGAGACATCTACAGTGAGGGAAATAAGTATTTGATCCCTTGCTGATGTTGTATGTTTGCCCTCTGACAAAGAAGTGACTGTGTGTGCTTATTGTGAGAGACAGTATACCAAAATAACTGTGAAACTCCATTGGTCTGGGGCTGCATGCAATATCTAAGGCTGGGCGTACATGTACCAATTCCTGCACAATCTGATCCCTGATCCGATGCCGTGCGCGCTCCCACATCCCTTAAGGATCGGGTGGTGCAGGAATTGGAGGCTGCAACTGACGAGGATTGGGCTAAAATCAGCTATCCTGTCGGATCGCACAGAGATCCGACAGAATGGTAAATTTTAGCCCAATCCCATTAGTTCGGCTGGGGACGGCTGCCCCCAGCCGAACTAATGAGCTGCAGATGAAGAGTGCTGGCCGATTCTCAGCACTAGCGGGCAGGCGTGATGACCTCATCACGCCGCTCCTAGTGCAAAGAAACGCATAAGGAATAGACGGTATTCGTACCGTCTATTCCCAGCATAAAACATTGAGCAGTTACAGTGATCATGAGAATACTGACAAAGCAACCCAAAATACATGGGGGGCTATATGGGGGGGTTGTCTATGATCTTAGGGCAGCTGGGGCCTAACTCACCAAGAAGATAACTGTTAACAATTGTATACCATGAAGACTGAAATCTTGCAGGACCCACAAGGCCCTCTGCTCAAGACAGCACATGTACAGGCCCGTCTGCATTTTGCCAATGAACATTTGACTGATCCAGAGATGAACCATTTGAAGGAGAACCAAAATCAAGGTCTTTAGCATTAACTCCACTTGCTAGGTTTGGTGGAAAAGGAATGCTTCTTTTGACTAATGCAACACAAATTTCACAGTCAACCATGGAGGTGGACACATTATGGGTGACTTTCTGGTAAGGGGACAATCAAGCAGCTCCATTCTTCAGCTAGGACATTGAAATGGGTCCTGTATGAGTATTCTAGCATGACAATGTCAAATAACACATGGTCAAAGCAAAAAAAAAGGTTGCCAGTCTAACAACATTAATTCCTTACAAAATTTGTAGAGAGAGGTGATGGTCTGAGTTGCCAAACAACAGCCTCAAAACTCAATTGACTTGGAGAACATCTGAAAACGGAAGTTGGACAAAATCCCTTCTAAGATTTGTACAAACCTGGTGGCCAACTAAATGAAATGTCTGTCCTCTGGATTGCCAACAAGAGTTATTCCACCTAACATACTAAGTCATCTTTAGTGATGGGATCTAAATACTTATTTCTCTCTTAATATCAACATCAATCGCTGACTTTGCACTGTGCACTGGCTTTGTGAGAGTTTTTGTTGTTATTCTGTCTCTCACAGCTGCAATAAATCTCACACTCCAATTGTCAACTCTATTCTCTAACTCTCAATTCTCGAAAAGTGGAGCATTGCTGCCCCAGCACACTGTTTTTTATATGGATCACAATAGTTTACCACACAGCAAGGCAAGCATTTCCACTTATTCCCCTTCTGTGACATATAGCTTTCAGTTTAATGGGAAGGTGTGATGTGCTCGTGAGTGTGCAATTGTCGCTCAGCGATGTATGGCAGCCGAAATAGCCGCAAGGAGGACAGATTCGGCCGCACAATAAGCAATCGCCGCTTTTGGTGTAGTCTCTCTCCGTGGGATCCACCACTGTGGTTGGTTACTCTTTGGTCTTTTTTTTAGAGTGTTCGCCCCCTTCTCCCAGGGCGACACACTACAGGGCCGTTCGACCCGCCCTGTTCGCCAGAGTGAGAAGGAGCCCTTCTATTCTTCCTGCGGTGGGATCATTAGCAGCGAGATCCCGCGCCGCAGGGAAGAATGTTTTCACTGAAGAACGGGTAGGAAGCACCCGGTCTTTCAGTTGAAAACGGCTCCCAACCCGATGTAACTCAGTGACGTCAATCCATGGTATAGCACAACAGCGAACTATGCGCTTCCAGGTGCCGTCACACGCACCGCCGGTTCTTCCAGATTCAAATTCCCCGCATAGAGGCAGGCGAATTTGAATCTGTCCGCGAACGGGTGCGACTTTTTTAAAAGTACGATCCCGCCCGTTCGCAGACGCGCATGGCCGAAGTTCGAGTCTAGTGCTCAGTGTTGTACTTTAAATGATAACTCCAGCAAAAACATTTGTTAATGTTTTCTTTATTTTTCTTTAGATAAACTTTACATTTTTTTCCCTCCTAGTCACTTAATTCCTCATCTGTTGGACAGTAGGACTTATGAAGAGAGGGTCACTGGGGCATACTGACCTAGATAGAAATAATACCCTAACAGGAGTGCAAATAATTTCACATTTACTGTATATACTCCAGTATAAACTGACCTTTTAAGTGCATAACATTTGTCTCAATTCGAAAAGAGATATGACAATCAGGAAATTTTGACTAGCTGACTTTAGGAGTTAAATACAAAGCTCCTAAAAATGGTATTGTCACCAAAATTGTTGAAGATGTGTGAAAGGGCTGTAACGTTGCATAAATTAGGTCAAGTTAAGTTTAACCTTGAAGTTAATTTATGTCTGCATGTTGAAATGTCATGACCATTTCTAAAAATTACGTCCCCAAACAATAATTGGTTTGGCGTCTATTGATATGTTATATGTCTATATGATAATTGAAAAAATATTTGTGTTGCCCTCAGTGAGTTTTTACCACCTCCTGTATAGGTGACACCCAATATTAGCCCCCTACAAAAAAAATAACTTTCTGGATGGTTATCCCCACTTAATTTGGGGTACGTTTGCTGACCACGCAAGCTTACCCCGAGCTACAATCGGACCTATCCTTGGCGAGCCTGCAGCAATGTAAAGTTCTTGGTCCACCTCTTTGGTGTCATCAATTGCGCCGTAGAGCAGGGGAAAGCTTTTTTTAGCATGTGTACAAGTGTAGGGGGTAGAGATGGTCGAATTTTTCTAACTTTGTGAGCTGATTGCAAACCCTCTGAAAATGGTATAATCACCAAAATTGCTGGAGAAGTAGAGAAGGGTTGTGGGAACATTGGAAAAAAAAAAGGTTTTGCTCTAGCACATGTAGTTTTTGCATAAATTAAGTTTAAGTTCGAAATTTCGATTTTCGAAATTTTTACTTGACTTTGAACTTAATTTGTGCAAAAACTATGTGTTAGAGATATACTTTTTTGTAGTAGTATAACCCCAACCCTTCTCTACATCTCCAACAAGTTTCCAATTAACTCGAAATCGTTGAAATGGTCGCATTTTTGAAAAAACATTCAGCCATCTCTAGTAGGAGAGGAAAATGGCCTGATTAATTTTCAATTGCTACTTTTAGGATAGTATTTAGGTAAATATTTTCCCCTATTAGTTTCCCCTATTAGTACTGCACCCCAAAATGTCACATTACCAGCACTGCAACATGAAGAAGAAAAGGAAGTAGCTCTTGTATAATTTGCTAGGGCTCATTCACACTAGCTGCAGCGTGGTATAGTACCACAGCACAGGGCAGCTAGGGTCAATGCAAGGTACACAGGTTGCACCTGCACGGCACCACCCTGCAGAATGCATTTTTGCAGGCGCAGCACAAGCATCTGCCATACACTTGTATGGGAAATGCAATAACAGCACATGGCAAAATATATATATCTTTTTTTGCCCGGTAATGGACGCAGTTAGCCGGTAATGGACACAGTTCCGTTTTTGGCAAACACTGTATTTGCAAGTGCAGCTTCTGTGAAATAGTAAAAAATGCCATAAGGCATAAGTGATGCAAGTGCCAACCAACTATTTTCATGACTACATAGAGATATAATTAGAAACTCTGTTTTTTACCTTCCTTCTATGAAGATGTACTTTTCTTTTCCTTATGACAATTGTTATTGGGCCAGAAAATGATAAGAATGTTTTTCATATGGTTAGCACTGGAACATAAGGGTCCTATAAGGGTGACAACACCCTTTTTTAAGAAGAAATATCTGTTCATTTACATACTGTCTCCTGTGAAAGGTGAATCTCTCCATGTTTTATATTAACATTACTCAGCAATTTAATTCAAAGTAAATATAATTTTTTGTAACAAGCAACATTACACACTGAAGTAAATTATAATAATGGATTGATTAGCAAGATTTGTTTAAATGCTGCACATTTGGGTTCAGGGAAGCAGCCAGACCTGTAATGTGGATGTTGAATTTCCATTTCCCCCTCTAGTGGCCAACATATATCATTACACCATAAATCCATCACACCAAGGGACAGAACAAACATCAATAACAATCATATACCATGGACATGCTGCGTTTATTTATTCAGCTGAATTAATTCAAGAAAAATAAACTCAACTATCAGTTCAAGGTAAAAATAGAGAAAAGTCATGCTAGCTTCTTTACAAGTATGTATTACATAAGGATTATCTAAGAGAAAATTATAAACAGCTTATAGTACAAGGCTTTTGAAATAATTTAAAATCGTGAATAGACTAGTGCAAGTGAAATGGTTATTATATAAATGAAACAATACAAATGCTGTCATACATTGTATAGATCCAGTATTTTGTGTTGTATGATTGGATGCTGGTAAATTGAAATATCTGATAAGAAGGATTAATTCCATTACTTTGCAAAGAAAGAGAAAAATCTTTGTTTGTTCATTACATCAGGTGGTAAATGTTTTATTATGATTGCTACCTCATTAAGCTGATTTACTCAGGTTGTGTTTTGAATTTGAAATAAATACATTGGAATGAAATATATAAGAAGACAAGTGAAAGGCCATCTTACATATGTGTACATCACTTGGGTTCTTCCGATCCATGTGATTTCAGATCTTATTGGTCTATCAAATGCAAAGTTAGCAGTTGATCTGCTCATATATACTGGACCAAAAGTAGATAACTAAGACGAGGAAGCCAGCACTTACTGCACAGGAAGGCCACAAGGGAACCCCCAAGGAAAATGGTAGATGTCTTGACAAATCTTCAGATTTTCCAAAGGCTTTGGGAACTTTCAATGTCACAGTATTCTTTTACCTCTTCCTTGTAGCTTAGTCTAAACTTATTTTTTTTATGAATCATGGACGTGTCAGCATGTTCTGTGATTGATTGGGGCACATTAATTACCGTGTTACTGTACCACAGTGATAACACATCCCTCTGGAAATAGCAAAACACAGCATTGTGCCTGGGTAGACATCACAGCCTACTGAAAATCTTTATCTTTTGAAAGGTTGAGTACTCTATGTATTTTTTTTATATATTTGCTTTTCTGGCGCAAATTGTATGCGCCATGCCCATAGGTTTAAAGGGGGCACATTATTGCTGTTTTAACCTGCCGCTAAACAAGGGCATAGTGTGGCAATGCCACCCATTAGGAGTGTCATAGACACGTAGCACTGACACATACATGATGGCTTATAAAAACGCAGTGGACTTTTTTGATCTGCGTCCTCTTGCGGGCACATGGCTCTGACGCATTGGATTTTAACACAGCCAAATGACCATATCTTAAGAGGAAAACCAACAACTCCACATTCTCTCATTAAATTGTTTCTTTTGGTTAACTTAAACCTTTTTATGGAATTAGAAAAGTTTCAAAAGTCCACAGAAAAAGACATTAGTCAAAATATTATAACCATCCATATACGAAATACTAAAACGAATAAAGGCCCCTAGCAAAAAAAGGCATCATATGTACTGCTTCTGTACCTTTTGATCAAGCTTCATCAATGCTTGATAATGTAGGCAGCTACCTGAATAGTTACATATTGACTTACATAATTAATTGTTAGTAAGAATTAGACTCTAAGCCCACTGGTACAGGTTCATGATACAATTATAATAACAGTTTACTAGTATATGCTGTATTCCAGAACATATTACCATTGATGAGTTGACATTGTCCAGCCTCTCAGAAATACATTACCAGATATCAGATGGTTTTGAACAGATATGGTATTGTACATCGGTTTAAGCATTAGTGAATATTGGTTGTTAATTTGTACACAAGTACTTCACATAGGAATGTTAGATATATTAGTCCATTAAGAGTCACAGTAACAAGTAAATTGCATTACAAAGGATTCCCGGTCAGCATGCAGGTAAATGTATGTGTGTTAAAGTAGGCTCACTTTGTTCATCTGGATTTGTTGTTGATATTGTTTCTGCTTCTCCAGAAACTGCTGGTGCTGCTGCTGAATAACAAGCTGGGCCAGAGTACTGTGAGGCAGCGGGGCCGATTGGGTTCTATGCAGGGGCCGATGCCGAGGCAGTTTGTGGGCCACCCTGCCCGCTGGAGATACGCGGTCTTTTGATGTTAGTGGAGACTGATGAAGAATTGCAGCGCTACCTAAAATGATGGTAAAAAATATAGTTCAATAAAGGGAAGTAATAATAAGGCATACACATGTCAGTTGATGCCTACCAAAAGAGAACTTTGGTTGTACCCCACAAATACTATGCAGTTCTTATAATAATTCCAATTTCTATTAAGGTTGAGGACACTTAGATGCCTCATACGTTGCAAAATGGAAAAAATTTACATGTAATATCCTATAGAAAGGCACAACCATCTAAAGAACATAACTGGCATCTGTATACAGCATGTATGTATCCACCACCACTACCTGGTCCACATCCAAATCCAAAACAGCATTTAGAAACTTTCATTATGTCATTAAGACAGCTTTCAGCTGAAAGACCAAACCCGTAGTCCAAACGTAAGTAGCCAATGTAAAGGATGATTTTATACATTAAGAACATATGAAGCAAAAGCAATTCAAAGCCCTTTATCAGGGAATGTCCCTGTTTACCAAACAGTTCCCATTCCAAAAAATTATTCGGAAGATCAGTTAGCGCAAAAAATTATATTTAATTTGTGTAACGATGTTGCCACACATATCTTCAGCTAAAGGGGCAACACAGTAGTTCTTGTTTAAATAACCTAAAGCCACGTCTGGGCACATATCTTTATATATAATATTTAAAATATTTCAATATTGTAGAGATATGTTTCTTAGCCTTTAGTGCAATACCCCAAGACATGCATCAGAGGTTCAAAAGTTCAGTGACTGACTAAGGAGTAAAGTAAGGATATGACAGCCTGAAGCATGCGCTTTTAAAAACAAGATATCACTGGCAAGTTCCATATTTTTTATCTTGACAGATTCCCTTTAAGCTCATCACACATTACCAGACATTAGAAGGTGTCAAAACATATTTACACGCTACCATGGTGTAAACAGACATCTTATAACACGACAGGACAATGTGATAACTTAAGTGGTCTCTGAAAAGATCTGCTATAAACTTGTGACCCAGACTGTAAACCTAACATAATAGAAAAGACATTTGTAATATGGCAACTGGCAGGAACTCCATGGCGCATTGTTCTCTTCACGCAATCACAGTCCTAGTCATTCAGGGCATTTTACACACGTTTTATGGCGGATATGATAAAACTAAGAAAGTACACAATTACATGCTGGGATTAAAATACTTTAGATAAGGAGCCTTTCATTCAGGAACAGCTTATATGTTTCAGAAACAGTTTACTGTAAAACTTGTTACTGCTAAGAGAAGACTCATCGGATGCGGTTTACCAAAATGTACCAGAAGTCTGACAACCTTTGGGATAGAAAAGCACTTGGTTTGCAGAGAGAGGTTAAAAGGATGAAATAAACCCATTTTATACATAAAATAATTATGTTTCTTCTCAGACTATATTGCCCAAGGTACATGGACTTGGACCGTCTATATCCCAGGTGCCCAACCTGTGGCCCTTTAGGTGAGGTTTGGCGGCCCCCTTGGTCCTCCACTTGTGGTCCCCAAAACCTGTTAATGCATAGGGCATAGGAACTCACCTGTTCACCGATCCTCCACCGACGTGTCCTGTAAGAGCGGTAAGAGGAGGAGAGTGACCCAGCCTATGCTCCAACTAGGCTACTTTGATGAAATCTATGAGGCACATAACATTTGTTGATATGTATGGGGCATTCCATATATCACAATGTGTAGTGGTCACACACTGACCTGGCTTTCCTAATGAACTTTGGTGGTCCTACATCAGTAAAATTGTCAATGTTGATTGGGAAAACCAGGTCTACATATGACTGCTGCACTCGGAGGGGGGGGGGGGGGTTGCTGTTGTTTCTTTTTTCTAAAGAATATATTTATGGGTATTTATCAATTGCAGTACAGTACGTTGTAATATAGGTCAGAGGGTCAAGTTTTATTGTCAGAAGTAGTGATGAGGGCATAGGCAATATTCGAATGCGCAATATTTCGAGAATAATTCTACTACTATTAGAAAATAGGAAATCCATGCACTAGGCCATGCATTGCGATAATAACTGATGATTATATTATCGCAATGCATGGTCATAAGCTTGCCAGTGCATATCTTGAATATTTTAAATTGCAAATATCTGCCACCATATTTGTCAAAAATATTCACAATTCGAATATTCGAGCTCAACACTAGTCAAAAGACCATATTTTCCCATCTATATAACTTCTAGCATAAAGTTTTTTTCAAATTGACCTAAAATTATAGGAAACCTTCACATTCATATATGTTGTGCCTCCATGTTGTGTTATGTAGATAGGTACCCATACCACATATAAAAGAGATTTTCCTACACTTTTTGGTGAATCTTTTCTTACCTGTAGCTAAAATCTTTTGTTGTCTCAGCTGTTCTTTGAGCAGTAGGTGTTGCAGCAAGGCCTGGTGACTGCTATTGGCCTTGCCCTCCAGGGATGCATGAGCTGAAGAAACAGGTAGAGCCCCTCCGTATGATCCAGGCAATGACACCCCCTGCCGTGGTGCCTGAGGCTCATACTTTTGTTTCTCTTTTAATGAAGATGAGGCCTGCAACAGAAAAAAAAAAGCTTTTAATCCTGTTACGTGCATGTTATTGAACAGCTTTGAGCCTCTTACCATCAATGGTTACATGATTTAAGTACCACACATCAAAGCTTACAAAGGATCTTCTCTTCAAATCCAAGTAACAGAGAAGCTACTGATGGAAGACCTTCAATGAGGCTTTCATTAGACTTCAAACTTTTATTACCAAAAAAAAAGCAAATTATAAAAAATAAACATTCTCATACTAAATTGATGATAGCCCACCAGTGTGAAAATTAGGCATTTAAATATGCCCCTCCCTACATTAGGGAGATGGTTTGTATTGCGTAACTTCTAATTAAAAGGCATATATCACATTAGGTGACAGTCACATATATGTCCTATTCGATAACATTTAATAAATGTCTAAAAAAAACGGTTCAGAGTATATAAAGAATTACGAACATTTCTTAGGGCTCAACAATGGAATACAACCGCAAAATATTGCGATAGTATTTTGGTTTCATGTTTTGTAAGAATAACGTCCTTGGCTACACTGGGGTTATTGGTTAACTTAAAGATGGAAAACTACATCAGAAATTCCAACTTTTGTAAGAAAGAGATTTTGTGGATGAATTGTCTTTATTTAGATCTCCATCTTTCTTCTGCGTAAGGGCTAATATTAGAATATTAAAATATTAACTGTAAATGCATTAAAATTATATAGATAAATAGGTCAAATGTGAGAAATTTATTGGGACATGGGTCAAGGTTCTGAAATCCATTACTCATACAATCTTGGAACTTTAGGCTTCTGTATGGTGGATAAAACAAGTACCAAATCCAGTTGTGATTAACCAAACTTATCTTCTACAACTGAGGCAGTACTGCTAGTCCAGAAAGAGGAAAGCTAGGACCATATGTGGCTGGGTTCCATTTATTATTATCTTGCAGATATATAGTGCAGACCAATTACACAGAGCTTTATAGAGCATGTATAATCATATCACTAACTGTCTCTCAGAGGAGCTCACCTTCTAATGTTTCTACCATAGTCATGTATTTGAAACTATGTGATAGCTGATAGCCATCCTCCTGAAACATAGGTTTAATCCTAGTATTAGTACACACAGTGTAAACAGAATGTGAGCGGTCTCTGCCAGGAATAGTGTGCCATCATTGCCTCACTATCCTCTTTATATAGACCTTATTGACAGGACTAAGGCAATTGTGGCCTATGCAGGAGGACTAAGATTAAACAGCACAACTAAAAGTACATTCATTTTAATAGTGAATCCATTTTTTTTCATGAAAAGCAATAATTATATTTTAACAATACCCCTCCCCAGCTCTGTCCATAACCCTGTGAAGTTGATGCCTATGCCCGCTTCTGTCAGTGCATTTTGGGTTGGGAACCATACACAGGCACCATTAGCAGCTAGACATACAGCAGGGACCCACTGGGCAGTGTACAGGATGGGAATGGAAAGGTAGGTGCCATAATATGTGCTGAAAGCTGTGCCTGTGTAATATCCCCAGCACTTCAATATTCTTTCAATACTTGCCTAGCAATTGTAATACAGCTAGTTTTCCCTCTCTATGCATCTAAGATAGGATATAAAAGAAAAGGTCTGTCTTTGGGGAGTTAATCAGACCTGGTTCTCATCACCCATTAATAGCTGTCACCAGGGGTGTAGTGGTGACAATGAACAGATCTTCTCTTAGTTTAACTCCCTTTATTAGATGACTCATATCTGAGAGATAATAAATCAGATCCAACTTGTTGTTGTTTGTCAGAAATCTGAGCATCTGTGCTAACCTTCCACCGCACTCTTACTTCTAAGACAATGTAGCTGACTGGATGGGATATAGACACATAGAAAGAGACAGGTATGTATGATCCATACTTCTAACATGGGTCCCAGTAGAATTGAAGCATTTAACATATCATTAATGTAACATGGGTAATTTAATGTGTTTCTGTTTGCAGAGAAATTATTCAATTTCCAGCTAACACCAGAGGTGTGATCATTGTGTTCCTCCAATGTGACCATACGGCTACAATTACACTATGACCTTATGATATCTAAATATTAGGTAATATTTAACATTCTGCACTTTATTGTATTGTGTTCAGCACACTTTTGTGGACACATATCCTATTTATCACCTTTTTTTATCTGCCAGTAGCACATCTCCTGCCCCTTATGTGACAGTAATAACTTTATGTACTCTATCATTATCTTGTAATTATATAGTGCCAAAATATAACACAGTGCTTTACAAAGCATATATAGTTATATCACTTACTGTCTCTCAGTCTAATGTCTCTACCATAGCCATGTATATATAACTAACACATTGTCATCTGTCACAAGTCTTGTTTTACTAACATAGGAGATTCTTTTGGAGTAGGCCAATTAACCTTGCAGCATTTCTTGCAGCATTTCTTTGGAGTGTGGAAGGAAAGTGGAACACCCGGAGGAAACCCACACAGACACGGGGAGAACATGCAAACTCCTTGCACATAGGGCCCAGGCCGGGATTTGAACCTAGGACCCTAGTGCTGCATGGTCAGACTGCTAACCACCTGGCAAAAGTCAAGTCCATTGAGATGAATTACTAGCTGGCCAATCAGAAAGTTCATTTTTAGGGTTCGCCAATGCGTAAAAAGGCCTCCCAAAAAAGGCTAACCCAGCACTACAATAGTTAATTGATCAATGATGATTTATATCTAGGAGGACGGAAAGGACAGCTTTACTCAATGTATGACTCCACTGCCTTCTTCTATATACAACCACTCCTCTGTAGCCCCCTCTCTTAGGTGATCTACAGGTACCCGTCATGGACTTTGACATCATCCGACCCGATGCTCAGCCAATATTTCTGCATTATATGAGGACACCGAGATCCCTCCTACATGGAAAGTCTGAGACAAGAGGTGCCACCAGTGGAAGGAGAGATAAGGTAAGTAGACCTGCTATTTACATCCCCTGGATATAGGAAGTAATTTACTTCTTTAAATGGGGCACTAGTCACACTGCGAAATCATCTTTAAATGGGGCACTAGTCACACTGCGAAATCATCTTTAAATGGGGCACTAGTCACACTGCAAAAGCAATTTCCGTAAATTTCTTTAATCATCTTTAAATGATTTTGCTGGAGATTTAATTCATGTGATTTATTTATTTAATCATGTATCTGCCTCTACTTTGAGCAATTCCACAAACATGAGTCTTACCTTCATCAAAGAACACGCTTGCATAAAACTGGAAACTATATATGCAGTAATAAATATTCCAGCAATAAAGCCCAATGTCTATAAATATGACAATCATGGCTATGACTGGAACAACATAGCTCTATCAGCATTTTTCATTGAGTGTGTACACAATATTGTGTAAAGTCCTTCCAGTGATTTCTTACCACATCCCACATGAAAAGGTTTGTTTGGGGTATTTCCACAGAAAATTGCCCAATAATGTAAATGCAGCATAATCCATAAATGATTCTATTATTACACACTGCCATTCTTCTGGGATATAAAGGGGAGCGTAAATGACAGCAGCTTCCAGATGTCTTGGTAAATATTACATTGATTATCGAGCACTACTATACATTTCTGGGTTAAATACTGAATTGTTCACTAAAGTGGTGACAGTTGGGTTTCTGAGCTTCTCTCTGAATATTTTCCCCCTACAAAGCACATTTTACATGCATTGTGCACTGAATTCCTATTTATAGGTAAAGCTAAATAGTTCCATATTTAAATATCATTCCAACTGCACTTTCCATTGTAACACATTTTTATTGTCAGGAAATAGTGTTGAACAGCATAGGAAATATTGGTATTTGCCTAATATTCGCAATAAACTCGTACATGCACATATTGTAAATGCATATTACCAGGTGCTGATGTACAAAATCTTGAATATTCGCGATTACAAAGACATAAAAATTCAAGAATTCCTGAAGTTCCAATATTTGCAATAAAAATCTGCACTAAGTAACTAAATGCAAGGATGAGTGGAAATGTAAGAATAGGTGTGGGTCTGGTAAGGCTAGTACTCCACTATGTCAAAATCTCAGCAGTTGGCTCGTGTCAAACAATGGACACATCCATCTACGAGTTGACACACTGTCAACTCATAGATGGATATTTAATGGACGTGTCTCCACAGATGCTTTAGGGTTGTGCTGACATTAATGCAACAAAACCTGTGTTAATGTGCCCATACAGAATACACTGTCAAAAATGCTAGGGGATGCTAATGAAGAAAATCTGTCCCTGAAACAATGTCAGAAACGCTTCTCTCATGCGCCTTGAGGGGAACAGTGCGTTTTTGAAAGGCATTAAACCTTCTGGGCGGGTTGCCTAAACTCGGGGGAAACGGCTTTTTGTGCCACTAAAAATGGCGCGAAAAGCTCATAACGCCCAAAGGGTTAAGCTACAGCAGTCTGACTTCTAGTGGAGACCTAGCCTTGAATCAATCTTTGCTATGCAAAATTAATTGGGAAAAAACCCCTGCTTGTGACAATTCAGACACATTTTAGTTCTCCACTCACTTCTTTCAGTCAATTGGTACAATAATGGTAAGGGAATAGAGATGGTCTTAAAACTTCAACTGCTGAAGGTGCGGGAAAGGGTTTTAAGAACACAAAAGTAGCACACAAAAATGTTCTTAAGGCTATTTGGGCTTGAAATTCAGTTAGTCAAAATAAATATTTGTCCAGTGTGCATTCATCACACCCTTTGGTGTGGGGGGGGGGGCATATGCTGCTATAAGCCAGTGAAGGCTTTTCTGAGCGTGGAATCCCAAAGAAGTTTTTTTAATGATATACTTTGACTTAATTTATGCAAAAACTACATGTGCTAGAGCACCACATTTCCAATGCTCCCAACCCTTCTTTACATCTCCAGCAATTTTGGTGATTGTACCATTTTCAGAGGCTTTGCAATCAGCTCACAAAGTCAGCTAGTCATGACATTCGACCATCTCTACTGACTATAACTGTTACAAAACAATAGCATGTGTTTCACCCCCCTATCTATATCAATGGAGAGGAGGTGGCTTGGGTACCCTGTGCCCGCCTCCTGGGCACCACCATCACAAACTACCTCAGCTGGAAAACCAACATCGTTGCCATCCAGCGGAAATCCCAGCAGAGACTCTTCTTCCTCCGTCAGCTTAAGAAGTTTGGCATGGCAGAGGAGATTCTATCTAACTTCTACTCTGCCACCATTGAGTCGATCCTATGCTCCTCCATCCTCGTCTGGTTTGAGGGCGCCACCACTAAGGACAGAAGAAAACTCCAGAGAGTCATCAGCACGGCAGAGAAAATCATGGGCCGCCCCCTCCCCTCACTCGCTCTCCTGCACAACAACAGACTGCGGTCAAGGGCGCTGAGGATTGCAAGTGACCCCTTCCACCCAGGGCACTGTTTCTTCAGCACACTGCCACTGGGCCGGAGTCTTCGGGTCATGTCCACCAAGACTGCGAGACATAAGAACTCCTTCTTCCCCTCAGCTGTCAACCTTCTGAACTCCCTCCGAATACTTCCACCCTAAAAAAGGATCGGACAGACCAGGTCCTAAGGACCAGGTCACAAGTCCCATGATCCTACTGAGCAGACTATACCGAGCATTCCGTATGGGTGTTTAGTGTTTGTTGTATGATGTTTCTGTCTACTGATTCTACTTTCTTGTCTCGTCTACCCACTACACTGAGATATGTACTATGTATACTGTGCCACACCCAATTCCGGGCAGGACCTGTCCTGCTTGGCGAAATAAATCTGATTCTGATTCTGATTATACAATGACTATGGGCAGTTCAGAAGTACATGGAGTCTGACTGTTGGAGAATTACATTATCTTATTTAGAAGCAGAGCTTTTCCAACACAACTTGATTGTAAGCCAAACACAGTCAAGCCCCCTTTAGAACAACTAATGCTAAAACTGGGATGTCAGTCCCTAATACCAGCATTTTGTAATATAATACTTGCATTATAGCTGCAACACAATAGGATGAGCATTGTCTTCACCCCCCCCCCCCCCCCCCCCCCAAAAAAAAAGAATTGGTTGTGACTCTCCTCTACAGAACAGAACAGCACGTGTTGCTCTGGCTTGGCAAGGAAGGAATTTCAATCAGCATTTTGAAGGTTCATAATTACACATCTGTGTTTTTTCCTCACACTTATCATCACTGACATTTGAAAGGTTAAGTGCTGGATGTGTGGCTGAGCTAGTGATATATTTTCTGTGCTGCTGCCTTTCTTCACAAATCTGTGATTTTCACTCCCACCTCAGCATGTCTAGGCTCTTTGTACTGTTTCCCATAATGCCTTGTATCTCGTTCATTGATCAAATGTGCCCTTTTCTTCTTTGTACCTGAAGCCTTCCGAAGACTCCCTTGATGTAAAATATATTGTTCTAAAAAGCCAGGTCAAGAGCATTTAAAAGTAGCCAGCGAATAAATGTAATCATGGCGCTGGGTGGGTTCTTTATACAGCGTAATTATTTATGAGTCATTTATAAATGTGATGCATTTACTTTCTATTTAACTGTTATGTTTTCCTCTACTTTTAGTGAATGGAGGCAAATGAGTGCAGTAAATGATGTGGGTATTAGATAAACGCTGAATAAGAGTCAGAAATTGCCTTAGTAATTAAAGTAGCTTGCCTTGCTGAACTGGAAGCTCTCAGGCCAATGTACTTTGTGCCAGACAATAGGTTGTTAAGCTGCTTACACATAGAATTTAAATAACATATTTTGGTTCTAGTCTAGCCATTCAACTATGTGTCAAAAACATTTTGGCCAATAATTAGTAATAATGATAACTCTATCCTCACGATCTGTGTATCGTGTTAAACTTTGTTCAGTGCCTCTGATCTTTTTGGGGGTTGGGTAATGGCTAGTGCATGGATTGAACCCATGCAGTCGCAGTACTCTAGGACCTGTACTGTCATTAGACCAAACTATAGACTACCAAAAAAATATGTATTTGGAATAAATTGTGACTTAGGCTATGTTCCCACATAGGTCATTTTAATCGCGGCACACTCACAATTTTAATTGCGTGTGGTGATCGCTGTTGATTGTTTCCATTTAGTTGAACGGGCTTGTTCCCACTTCAACTAATGGCCGTGATTGGGTGTGACCACGGTTGGACCCACGATCAGAATCAGGCACATAGACATGATGGACGTGTTTTTTGATCGCACGTGGACATGATCATGATTTGTAAAAAAAAAAATTTTTTAAGATCACCTGGTCGCCCGATAGTGTCAGCAATCATGTGCGATCGGCCACTGGCGATCGGTGCGTGCAATTAAAATCATGTGGAACATAGCCTTATGGTTGGATTACAACTTGGACCATAGGGAGGGTTTTTTCCAGATATGGGCAAACTACCGCCCGTGGGCCAGATCCGGCCCGTTTAGCTTTTTAATCAAGTCCTTTGTCACCTTGGTGAAAAGACACTGTGGCTATCCTCCACTGGTTCCCTAAACACAGTCTCCTAATGGAGATGGGGGCAGGCTGTGTATAGTAATAATTTTTGCTCCTTGCAGTGAGAGAGTGGAGAGGAGCCGAAATGTCTTGTCAACAAGGCCTTTAACCTCCCTGGCAGTATAATGATTTTTATTTTTTGTTTGTAGAAAGCGTTACAGTCTGACCCCTTTGCTAAATTTAGGAACCCTTTGTGGCCCACAACTCAGAAAGTTTGCCAACCCCTGGTTTATACGCTGTAAAGTAAAATATATTAGAGCCTTATAAAGATAAACTCAACCCATAGAGGTGACCATAGAATTAATTCATCTGCATACCAGAATTATAGGTACTGGGTTTGCCTGTAGTATACAATAAGCTGTATCAGTGCTTTCAGGGTTCCTGATATGCTAAAGAAGGCCATTCTGTCTAGTGCATTACATTGCAAAAACCTAACCATTAATTGTGGCGCCATTGTGGGATGGAGATAAGAGCAGTATGCAATCTGCTTTTAAGTTGAAAAGGGACATAAACTACTAGTTCCAGGCACTGTCTGGCATTATTTCATTACTTACTATTTCACATTTTGTCAAGGCCAGGACTACCCAAAATCCAGTTCTACTTTGTAACCAGATACATTGCCATGATCTGATCTTCTACAGTGCCCTGGCCTCTATCTGCAAGCCGGACAGCTACAGAAGTCACATTTGATACTGTAATTGTATATCTTTACATCTACACTTTTCCAAAATTACACAACTAAAATACAAAACTAGCCTAACTAGCTCATATTCCTAATGAAACAGAAACAAGACAAAGAGGTAAAGATGCCAGTCAGGATATGTTTCCACATCTGTTGGGACCGCATGCTCTATAGTACAATTGAATACAAATTAATCGAAATACCTGCAAGAAGAAAACCTGTCCGATACATGTACGGTCGACTGAAATTAACCAACATGTCCGATCACTGCTAAATCAATTTTATGTTAAATTTCGATCACTTGCACGATGTACCATTCAATCCAAATAAAAATATAGATTTTGTGGTTGATAGAACTGGAATATAGAACCTTATATGGCTACTTTTAATAGGTGTTTTCAACAGAGATACTTCTAGTACAATAAAAACTTTTTTTTTTAATTAAACAAAGGCTATATAGGCATAAGAACAAAGCATAGATCAATTGCTCTCACAACAAGGCTCACGTTGTTAGGGATCTGATTAGCCTGATTGACCATTCAATCAGCATAATGGATGACGAGCCTTTAATTGCTAATTAAACCCACTATGTTATCATAACTATGTGCAGTGACACCACTGAGTAATTGACAATAATGTCCTTACACCTTAGGGCCCTGACAGAATAGCTTGCACAGCCTTGATGTCTGTTATGGATGAACACCTTAAACAAGGCAGGAAGAAATGTATTTTCAAATCTGTTATATACGGGTCTTGTCAAATCAATTCTTGTTTGAGTCTATTCTATAAAGCTAGCCATACACGTGTCGGATTCCATGTCCAATCGATTCATCATCCGATCGATTCCGGCGATTCTGCCGGGAATCGCAGGTGTGATCAATCGGCCAATTAAGAGTATCCATCGCTGCATACCACCTTGTCCAACGGATTCCGGCACGATTCCGGGACGATTCCGTGTCCGATTCCACCTCCGATTCCACCTCACAAATGGCAACTCCCCCTGATCTGTGCAGAATCGGATCAAAAAGACCAACATGTTGGTTCTCTGACGGATCCGATTCTGGGCCCTCGAACGATCGGACGTGATCGGACGGACAAAGTGGGCTGCACACGATTCTGGCACGATCGATTCACGTGCACGCGCCCAGAATCGATCGGCCCGGAATCCGGCCGGAATCCGACCCGTGTATGGGGGCCTTTAACAAAAATTAAAGTGTGTTTTTGGAAAAACTGGGAGATGAATTAAACTAAAAATAGTGTAGGCGATTTACAGCGATTCTGCAAGCAATTGAAAATTGTAGCGATTAATCGCCTAAGTGGGAACATAGCCAAAGAATATGCCAACTTTTATTGTCATATGATTAAATACATTCAAAATCAACAGAAATGATTAACACTGTTCTACTATTGAAATTTTGTTCAAGCTTTTTGCTTGCTGACCAAAATATTGAAGGCCAGTACTGCTTTCTTTGAATCCTGCTTCAGTCTATATGTCTTTACTGACTAAAAAGATGAATGTCTCAGGTATGAATTGGTTTGGCCAAAAAAAGAGGATAAAAGTTACCCTATGTTTCAGGACACAATGTTGCATCTCTCCAATACAAGAAAATAAATGGTGCGTTGTCTCCAGTCCTCTCTGGTTTGCATATAGAAAAGCATCAATCCTGCTCATCCAGGGCACTGGTGGTAATGGTGACAGCTCTTTGAAGTTACCATATCTGAGGTAAAGCAATCTGTCAAGACCTTTTAGTGCTTTGCTGTTAATTGTTATCAACACCAGACGTCTTGGAGGGAAGCATCAGGTTGGAGCCAAGTTGCTTGAAGATGAGCCAGGATCATCAATTTAAGCAACTAAGGAGCCCAGCTTGATGCAGAATAGGATCTTAAGGTCCCGACACACATAATGAGTGGGGACCAACAGATGAGCTGTGGAGAGCAACGTGATGACGTAATCATGCTGCTCTCCATCGCCGGTCCCCATTCAAACTAATCGGCCAGAGATTTACATGTCTGTTCTCTGGCCGACAGGGTTCTGCAAAATTGGCCCCGGCTTGTTATATGTGTGGGGACCCTAACACAAAAGAGAATTTTCATTCTAATATTTATTTAACAGTTTTATCTCTAGTTCTTGATTGTATTTTTTGCAAATTTATTAAAAATTAGCTGTGCATTAAAAATGTAAATGTGTATTTACATATAATTCAGCAAAGACTCTGCATTCTCCATATCTAGTAAGAAGGGGTATTACAAACAGATACATTTCACAAGTTCTATGTTTACTAAGTTCATTTAGCCCCATGGGTAAAAGGGGAAAAGAGTCCTAGGAGAATCGTTCTCTCCTGTGCGTTGCATGCCATGTTCAATAAACACTGACAAACTTTTATTCCATGGAGTTTGGGATGTATGTTTCCTATGATTAGATGACTTCCCACAATTGTCTCTAAGGTCTAAAGGCACAGCTACCTGCTAATCTACCAAATAAAGCCCCCCCCCCCCCATACACCTTAAGATCACTCCATACAATTTCAATTAGATCTACCAACAACTATGTAGTGCCGGGTCCTCCCTGATAGAATACATAGTGATTGAGGTACATTACCGGGAACCGCAAAGCAGCACATAGGCTGCATTGTAGTTTAACATGCTAACAAATCCACACGTTTCCATGCATTGGTGCGAACCAGGCATAAGGTATTATTGTATTTCTTTTGTAACCACTTGACAATTACCAAGCCCCATTCACAGTTATCCATTTTAATCATGTTAGGCAACACATATAAATGCATGCCAAATAAGCAACCATTGTATCCAATGGGCTAGTTCATCCTTGCCCAATATGTTGGAGAGATCTCCATAATCTCATTGTTGTAGTCCAGGCATGATTTACACTGCAAGTTTTCCAGCTGTTGAACCTGTTGAATCTCCTTCTTTATATTATAGATTGTACACATTCTTGTACACTTGTAACTGCATCTCTGTCAGCAGTAGATCTGTATTTAACAGGTGTCCAACTCATTAAAAGAATGTCCTACTAATAAAGAGTGAGCAGATAAAAAATTGGCCTGGTTCAAACAATCAAACAATTTATATGTTCTGGGTTGACATGCATTTTCAGGCACATTGGATAAAATGTGCAATCTTTGGACATGCATTAACTTGCATTGCCAAATACCAATTACAATGGAAGGGTGTGAATTGTCCATAAATAGATAAGAAAGTGTACCGCAATTTTATCTCTCTCTGTTCTTCCACTAGATCTCCACACATATTAATCCAATTATATGAGAGGTACTCACACTGAGTTGGGGAGCTGCTGCCGGGAGTCCTAAGGTAATGTTGGGTAAAGATGGAGATGTGTAAAGACTTAGTAGATGCATTGACTTTTCATGGTGAACAATATGTTGTTGGGAAACCAAGTGCTGTAACAGACAAAAACAAAGTTGCAAGGAATTACATATAAAAAATATAAAAATGGAAAATATAGAAAATGGGAAATAAATATCAGAAATCCCTGACAGGTTTAACAGGTGTTCTGGTGACAATGTTGGATGCCCACTAGGCATGAGGTGCACACAAAATAAACAAGAGGGTCCTAATTTAAATTGTCTTAAATGCCCTTTAAAGTTTTTTTTCATTATTTTCTTATACATAGATCTGTTGCCTTAAAGCAATTTAATTTTGCACCAGAATTCAGTGTCCTTCCTGCAATTGCCCTGAGTCCATGGCTTCCACATGTGGTCTCACACATTCTTCCTTAAATTACACTGTCTGTTTATACCTCTCCTCCTAATTCAGCAGCATTGCATAATAAGAGCCACATAGGCTCCATTAGAATTAGGAGCTATGCCATGATATTATCCCCAGGGGAGTCACATCCCTGAAAAAGAATACCCTGTGTAACAGTATGACAACAGTGACTGCTTTCTTCCCAAACAAAAAGCATATGGGTCTGTGATAATAGACCACCACCAAGAAGAATCCAGCACACATAGGACTGACTATGTAAATACAATAACTTGTCAAGCATGTAGAGGTTGGAAGGGCTGCTGGTTTTGTAATGGATCAATCTGGAATATCAATTAACTTGAGAAAATAAATTTTCCTAATGCTCGGCTGTCAGTGTGGAGCACAGTAACACAAAAATACAGGATGTTATTCAAAAATGTAACCTTTGCTGGGCTGGCTTTGTTTTTCGATGCAGCTTATAGCAGCTCTTGGGCAGAGGAGATGGGATGAGTAATCTTCTCTTTGACATTTGTGTGTACCCAGGGGCAGTATGATAAACAAGAAAAGACTGCACAGTAGTAAAAGGTGTTACATTACTGTATTTATAGTAAATCAAGGAACTGGTCATTCATTGTTATATGTCATTAAACAATCTTCTTACTAGGATGGATGGCAGCCATTAACCTTTTTATTAGTCTTAGGTGGCAAATCATTATAAACAGAAGGTAAAAGAAGTGAAAATACATTCAGATGTCCTGATGGGGACATTATTTTTATGGAATGGTCATATGGGAAAATGCCTTCAATGTAGTTCGTACATTCTGAATAAAATGAGCTTCTCACATAATAGACATTAAGAACTTTAAATTTAACCCATGGAAGGCCATGCACAGTAAATCTATGTCATGGTAAGATTGTGCTGTGCATTGCTGTACAGCTTAATACTTTCAGCTTCATGTAATACATAATAATATACAGTCTGATTACAGGGGAATGTGTATAGGAAGGAACATTTGCTTTGACACGCTAGTTCAGAAGACATTTCATGGCACACATGGTGGAGTGAATTTACAGTAGTACAACTAATGATATTTTACATCAGTCACTAAAGAAGTGGTTGAGTCGAAAAATAACCTCATTGGCAAACAGAGAGAGCACACAGAGAGGCGACTAGCTGACTCCTCTTAGGAATGGTTGACTCTACCTCCAAAATCATTGGTTAATGCCTTATTTTACAGTAACTATAAAAAAAAAAAGAAAAAGCTAATTTTTCTCAATCAGGTTTCCCTCTGCCCTTTACTGCCAAAGAATAGAGTGACACAAAATTGAGCGTAAAATGAAATGATGGTCAGGTTAGGAAATTTCAGCTGATTGTACAAATATCTGATTTTTTATCCATTTTTATCCATTCGGATTTTGTAGCATGTGAACACAAAAATTGAATGTTTAAGAAAATGGTTTTGCACAGATTAAACTATATAAAGGGTATTTAGATTCACATTGGATTGATAGCAATGGCCGAATATTGGCCACGTCCATTCGCGAACAGGCCGACCGGACTTGTTCACAGGAAATTTGAAGTGACTTCACTGACATCACTTTCAGTATATGGAACGCACAGTTCCTTACTCCGATTTCCGGATGTGACGTCACTGACATCACTTCCGGTTTTCAGACAAGTTTTCACTAGAAAACCAAGTTCTCTACCCAGTCTCTAGTGAAAATAATCTTCCTCTGGCCAGATCTTTCTGCTCCTAATAATCTTCTTCTCATCGCCGAACGTGGCTGGTCAAACACCCGTACTGTTCGCCGGGAGAAGAAAAGTGAACAGTTCGGCCGTCACTAGGGATTGACAGTCAATAAAGCAGACCTACCACCTTTGATTCTGCATTCTGACGTCTCCTTTCTCATATCCCTATGTGGCCGCAACCTGCAGCATCCGATTTGGGTGATGCAGATAGGTGGAGCGTTACCCGATGCAGATGTGGAACAAGATAGCAAGATAATCCTTTCATAAAATAAAAAGTGCACTTTGCACCTGTAATGTATCTGGGACTAAAGATCCCATCATCATGGTAAATGAGACTACAACCCACACTCAGAAAACCATCTTTAGATGTTTCCTACTTATACCTGCAACTATAATGATGGAGCGAAGAATGGCCATGTATAGGAAAAAAAGTTCTCATTTCACTGTATGAGTGCAATATGAAGGGAATATGATTGAATATACATATCAAATAGGCTTGTTTATAATGCCAATTTTAATCATTGAATTTTAATGTAAATAACATACTTATTTGTAAAGAAGAGGTTCTTTGTACAAGGTTCAGTATTGAATACAAATAGGTATAAATATTTTTAGGGGGTTATTGTCCTTCTATATGACCATCCAAGAAATGATGAATATGCGTATTTAAAATTCAATACAGCCTGTGAGTTGTGAGCTAATGCTCGCATGATCTGGTAAATTTTCTCGTGTCTATGTGTATAGGATATCTCTGACAAATATGTTCCTATAAGTCAGAAATTTAAAACATAGATCCATGGCCAAGACAGAACTTCAACTGTAATAACTATATATGCAAATCCCTGGCCAATACATAAAAATGTGATACGTTAATAACTAGTGACAAAGTGATTTGTTGGGTAAATCTACTTTTAACTTTTCTACTAAAATATTGGATTGGTAGAATGTACAATCTCATCACAGGAAGAAACTGTTAAGTGATTTTAACTACATAAATGAAAGTCTCCAAAACCATGGCAACCCTGAAATTTGTTAAATGTTTACCCAAAAAGCTTCTTAATTAATAGAGCTTGTGTTATTGAATTTCCTTAGTGACAGACAGATCTGCAATACAGCAGAGTCTAATGGGTACTTGAAGCATCAAATCTTTCATTACTGAATGCTCACTTCCTAATTGTCTAATTGTGTAGTAATGAAGTCTTTATTCTTCCACCTCAATTTGACATCTCTGGCTTCTTACACAAAGAGGTACAAGATAAAGCCACATGTAAGCTATCAGTGTAACATTATTTTCTCTTCTGGCGTCCACAGGGGGCTACTAATCAGTGGGCAGGGGTCAAACACCTGCCCCCAGGATCACAGTTCACCAACAATTAATTTATTATGAATGGGGAGCCTGGAAGTAGATGTGTCTGAGTTTCTGAGTGGATGTCCTGCTGGTGACCTACACATTCTGCAGTGCAAGCACATTTCATTGCTTGGTTATAACAGCAGTACATTTCAATACGTTATATTTGTATTGGAAGAGTAAAAAAATGTCTTTTTATGTTATGACAAAAATAAACACATTTTCTTTTAATGATTCTAAAATTGTGCATGTTATTTGTTAACTAAGGATAAATATATCTATTGTCATTTACTAGAAGTAAATGGTTGTTATTATTAATATTATTATCATTTATTTATGAATCGCCAACATATTATGCAGTTGGTTGTTGCAACATTGGCTGCAAAACTCTCCTTTCTATTGGTGCTTTGTGTGAAGATTACTTTTCAAAGTCGAATGAAGTGAAGCCCGGCATCATCTACCAGTCTATGTGAGCCACGAACCATCATATACCTGCCTATTTGGGGCACCTTTTTACATCAGGAAATGCTTTGGGATATAACAGCGCTCACATTCAGTAATTATGTGGTTGTTGTGCTATCTAGGAGGAATGACTATCTCCAGCCATTAGTAGCAAGGAGGGACATGATATAAGCCCCCATGAACCTTTCGATCACTCCATACAATTTCCTTTAGATCTACCAACAACTATGTAGTATAGTGGTCTGCCTGATAGAATACATAGTGATTGGAAGGTTGAGAAAGGTCCTTATAATAGATAGTTTTGGTAGAACAAAAGTTGATAGAACAGAAATTGTATTGTAAAATTGTAAAGTGTATGGGGGCTTATAGGAATAGGCTGATATGGAGGTAATTGTGCCACAGGGGACCAGTGTTATTCAGACTACCATATTCATTAGCATAATAATTGCTTGTGACTATCTTGACTATGCATAACGTAATGTTTTTTTATTTATTGCATACAGTATTGGAGAATGACCCTAAACACAAAACCAAAGCCAGAACATGTAAATGTTAGGAATGGCCCATTCAAACACCAGAACATAATCCAATTGAGAGTCTCTGACATGTCTTGGTGATAACTTTTCACTCATGTTCCCCATTCAGTCTGGGAAAAAAAGGAAAAACTGATGGATCTCTATTTGCAAACTTGGCAAAGACTTTCACCCAAAGGATTCCAAGCTATAATAGCAACCAAAGGTGGTTTTAACTGAATAGGCAACAAATGTCTACTTATAATATATTATCTTTTGTGTCAATAAAATAATCTAACAAAAACACTTTTTGAATATGCTAGTTACCCAGCTGTCTTCAACATGGACTCTTTCTAATTTTTTTCCCTTGCATGCCCAATAGGGCAGAGTCATATTTTTCTCCTGTTTCAGTGTGTACCTGGATGTTAGCTTCTTCAATATTTATTTATTCATTTATTGTAAAGTGCTGTGTTATAATAGTTTTGCTCTTCCAGGTGTTATAATGATGTTGTACCTGAAAGAAGCATGTGCTGTTTGCTCCATATTGTTTATTAGACCTCAAGTGTTGATGCGACCAAGAGCTTTTCTGAAACATGAGGTGGGAAGTGGATATCAATATCCCATTATTTACCATAACTGCCAGTTTTAAAAAAGCTACAACATACAACATTAGACCTTTAGTAATAAGTGTGTTTTGGGGGTTGCGTGGCTCATAACAACCCTCTTCTTGTTGAGGAAAACCATAAAATTATTTATCAATATCAACATTATAACCAAATAGCCAGACAACCTCTTACCTCGGTGTGTGAGCTGCATGGCGAAGCTAAGTTTTCATTGTCAACACCAATGCTAACTAGGCCGTTATTTGGGGAGCTGGGTCCAGATACTGGAGAGCTGCTACTAACTGAAGACTCTGCAACTCAAATAAAACAGCCAAAATGAATGCAAAGGGCATATAAACAAAGAAACGTAATATTAAATAGAACATACACATATAAATTTTTCAATTAAATATGTATGATACACTATATGATGTATACTCAATTTGAATTTCTGTACTCCCTTGCAAACTAATAAATTCTCCCTACCTTTCTGCACTACACTTGATGAATGAACCAGAACTATTTTAACATATCATTAGTAACTGCTTTACCAATGAAATCCACCAACAATGATGATCCTGTAAGCAAAACATTTGCTGTCCTAGAGTGACAAAATTCACCATACTGGATCTTTGGATAAGTTGTGTTGGCACCCTAGGAAATAACTACAAACACCTCTCTGAAACATAGAGGAGAAAGGTTTTGTAGTTAACATAGATAACTGAGAGTGATCAAAGTCTACTGCACAAGCAGTGATCACAAGACATAATCAGCCAAAAACTTTATGCTATTACTAGTATATTTAGCAGACCAAAAGATGCCTCCTTTTTCTATATAGCCATTGCTGATACTTCTACCTTAATATTATAATTATCTTAATTTCTGCACAATATATTACTGATTTATTTATATTCTCCATCTGGGATGCTAGTGGTCAACCTGGTGCACGCTGCTGTTCTTCCCATATGGTGACCAGACAGTGAAAAAAAGGAAAAACATGGGAACTGGTAGTTTCATGCTTGATTGAGCTTACATTACTACTGGGAGGTTTGTGGCACCTTGTTGTTTTATGGTAGTAGTGTCATTCTACATAGCAAGCATCCATCAATCTAGAGTTTCCCTAATGTGGTTGTACATCTCTTGTTTAACTTGCAAACACGTTATTAATGATCTGCCAAAGCTTCTGATTGACTGCTTATCAAGATGGCAACTCAATGCTGACTCTCCCTTAAAAAACTGTGTGTAGGAAGCTGATTACTTCAGAATACATTGGTATATCCCAAAAGCGATATTAGTAATACACAGATAAATGGTATAACATGTGGTTCTCGGTCGTGGATCCAATTCGGACCAGATTCTGAGCCAAGTATCAATTTGGACGGGATCACTTGGACAAGGGTGCTGTGCAGGCGATCGGTACTCTTAATTGGCAGATTACGCAGCTCCCATCCCGATGAGATTGCCGATCAATGGGTGCGTGATCAATGGCCATGGAATCCTTACACGTGTATGGCTAAGCTTAATTGATTATGTCTACAACGACATCTGAAATGTGTTTTCGATAGTGGAGCTCCAATGCCCCCAACGAATTTCGTGGCACTGACACAACCCTGGCATTTTTCCCGCATTTTCAAGGAACATAGTCTTAGTACAGGGAGTGCAGATATTAGGCAAGTGGTATTTGAGGAAAAAATTTATATTGAACAACACCCTGGTCTCAATGAACCCCAAAAACTCATTAATATCAAAGCTGAATATTTGTGGAAGTAGTTTTTTAGTTTGTTTTTATTCTGTTTTAGCTATTTTAGGGGGATTATATTGTGTGTGCAGGTGACTATTAAGTGCATAATTATTAGGCAACTTACCAAAAACAAATTATACCCATCAAATTATTTATTTTACCATAAAAACCAATATACCCATCTCACCATTCACAGTATACATTTCACCTTCAAAAACAAACAAAAACAATCAGTGACCAATATAGCCACCTTCTTGCAGGACACCAAAGCCTGCCCATCCATGGCCTTCTGTCAGTGTTTTGATCTTCCAAAACCATCAACACGCGCCCTGCAGCACAACCACAGCCTCCCAACACTGTCAGAAGAGTGTACTTTCCCCCCCTATAAATCACACCCCCCCCATTGACGATGACCACGGGTCTCCCATGGGTTCAGATCCATGAACAAGGAGCCATGTCATTCGTTCTATCTTCTTATACCCTTTCTGCCCACCCACGCTGTGGAGTACTTGGACGGCGGATGGAGCATTGTCCGCATGAAAATCCAGTTTTCTTGAAGGATGCAGACCTCCTTACCACTAGCTGAAGAAGGGTCTTCCAGAACGGCAGTAACGGAGAGTTGCGATTGACTCCATCCTCAACCCGAAAAGGCCCCACAAGCTCATCTTTGATACCAGCCAAAACTGTTACTGCCACCTCCACCTTGCTGGCATCTGAGTCGGACTGGAGCTCTCTGCCCTTTACCAACCCGCAGTGCCCATCAAGACTCACTCTCATTTCATCGTCCATAAAACCTTAGAAAATCAGTCTTGAGATATTTCTTGGCCCAGTCCTTGACGTTTCTGCTTGTGTGTCTTGTTCAGTGTTGGTCGTCTTCAGCCTTTCTTACCTTGGCCATGTCTCGCACAGTATTGCACAATTGTGCTTTAAGGCACTCAAGTGATGTTGCAGCTACTGAAATATGGCAAACGTGTGGCAAGTGGCATCTGTGCAGCTGCACGCTTGATTTTCTCAGTTATTTTGCGCCTTTGTTGTCCAATCACGTTCTTGCGACCCATGTTGACTATTTTGAATTTGCTTCAGAAGCTTTGCAATTTTAAGTGTTGCATCCCTCTGCAAGATATCTCACTATTTTTGACTTTTCTAAGCTGTCAAGTGGCTTCTTTGACCCTTACTTTTGCCAAAGGAAAGGACTTGCCTATAATATGCACACCTAATATAGGGTGTTGAGTCATTAGACCACACCCCTTCTCATTACAGAGATGCACATCACCTAATATGCTAATTGGTAGTAGGCTTCGAGCCATACAGCTTGGAGAAGGCAACATGCATAAAGAGGATGATGCAAATTACTCATTTGCCTAATAATTCTGCACTCCCTGTATATAGCAAACAAACATATACATATGTAGATACTTATCCTGACCTCAATTCCATTGCCCTGGTCTTTCTATGACCTTTAGATACGTCCCGAGGATCTACCCTTTGGCAAAATTGCAGACATAATGCTAGATTGTAATAACCAGTAATTAAAAAATAATCTATTAAGTGTATAATACATATAAAGTTGTATGATAGCTAAATCTTAAATTGTTTATTTCTACACATTTTTCTATTCCCTCTGGTGTCTATAAGCTTTGCTTTTTTTAAGGTAGCCTAGATTGCAACATTAGGACTTCCTGTGTAACTCAATTAGGGTTTACAAACATATAAAACTGTTTAAAAACATTCAGCAGCCAGAATGAAGCAGTGTGTTTGCAGAGTAAGAAAATGTCACGGGTATCATGACATAGGGACATTAGGAGTTTACTTGTGTCACCAAGATAAACAATGTAGATTTACAGAGGTCATAATAACATGCTATTAATCTAGAGTAGACTGCCACTGTTCTTTTCTCCTGTGTGTCAGTATACTAAAATAATTCCACTGACTTCATATCAGCCATATAAAAAGAAATATATTCTATTATTTAGGACTCCACTGATAAAAATTAAAATAGATAGTATACATGTTTATGTGGGCTATGCCATTTTTAATCAATAAACGTTTACTGGCTATGGAACCTCCCCTCCTAATTGGTATTTTTTTCTTGAGTGCATGCAAAATCTCTTTCCAATAAAAAATAACATTGAAAATGTCCTCAAAGTAAACCAACACTGAAACCCTAAACCTTACCCTAAGCCAGTGGTTCCAAAACTTTCCTTGCAGGGCCCCCCTTTTCTATTTAGGAATATTATCAAACCCCCCATCCCTATTCAAACACAGGTTAAGAATGAGGGCCCACGCCCCCCTGGAATACCTTTGCGCCACCCGCCCCCCAGTTTGGGAACCACTGCCCTAAGCTTTAATCTTAAGGCCTGCGCTTTTATAAAACAAACCCATTGGATATTATATGCACTTTCTGAACATGCAAAAACCAATGTGCATACAATTTAATAGGTGGCCCAATATTCTAAATAAACTGGAATATTGAGCACATCAACTAGCTACTTGTACTGGCTTATTCAGTTTGGTGCTTAGAAAACATTCATGGTATTTAGAAGGTGTATGTCAGAGGAATAGATCGCCCCCACTATCCTACCATGTGCCTATTTTGAATGCGGCATAAAACTTAACCCTGGTTTATCCTTTCTCCTGAACACCTTAATGACAACTTTGCCACCACCCAAATCGCCTTTGCTGCAGACAGGAAAAACTTCTGTACATGACTTAATTATTTAGTTTAGGATTGACACAATTTTTACTCAAATTCTTTAGTAAATCAGTATTATTATGCCTCTTCTGTAATAAACATCTCTTACCTGCAACTTCAAATAATCTCTTTTTATATGAATTGGTGGCAGTGCCATCCTTTCTTCTTAGTAAAGGACTACTCCTCCTCTCTGCTACCTTCTGTTTTAATCGTGAACGAACCTTCAAATTGGGCTCTGATGCTGAAATGACAATGATAAGGACAGTTATACATTGCTGTATGGTACACAGTAATATGCAGTCTATTGTGGATGTTGGTTTCTCCCATTTTATGCCAATAGGTGGTCATTAGAGGTGAGCCAATGTTTTTTGTTTTTTTTGACTAGCTGACTTTATACATTGCAAAGCCCCAGGATATATTATTATCACCAAACTGTTGGAGATGTAGAGAAGAGTTGTAGGAACAGAAAAGAAAGTATTGCTTGTTTTGAATTACATTTGAACTTAATTCTAAACTACGTAAGCTAGAACAGACCTGGGCAAACTACTGTCCCCAAGCCATACCTGGCCAATTTTATTTTTAATCAGGCAACCCACTGCTCAATCCCTTCAATGAACTTTTTGAGTGTGATCAGGTACATTTAGTTAATTTACATATTGAAACAAGTATAGTTTCTATTAAGCACTTACTTTTTTACACTTCACTTTCTTAATTTAATAAGCCTTCAGTCACACAGAAACTGCAGCCCCGCCCCCCGTCAAATACTGAAAACCTCCCCCATGTAATTCTAATGGGCCCCCATCCCTTGGTCTGCCCCTCTGTCAAATTTGAGAACACATTGTGGCCCATGAGTCAAAATGTTTGCCCACCTTTGGGCTAGAGCAATTTTTTTTCCAATGTTCCCACAATTCTTCTCTACATCTGCAGCAATTTTGATAATGATACCTTGTTTGGGGGCTTTGCAATTAAACCAAACTACTTGAAATTTTGCAACCATCTCTAGTGTCCATTGTTATCCCTTGTGTTCTCAAGGATCGTGAGAAGAGCTGAATATGTGTAATAACTCTCTGGGCTGCTGAGAAAACAAGCCTTTCAGTTTAATGCAAAAAAACATCTATGTAATATATGACTGCAAGTTACATGTACTCTCAATGACTGAGAATACATAGCAAGTCACAACATCATGCCTCACTCTTACAAGACCTTACAGCAACCATTTGCAGAGCACAATTATGGGACCAGGGGATTCCCTAAAACCCACCACAATCTGTAAAAATTATTTCCATCTTCCAACATTGTATGGAAATGCAGGTATTATTGTGTGGGCAATGTCGTTGTATGGTTGGATCACTATTGAATATAAAAATAGCCATGGAATTCTCCTCAAAGTGCATTCATGGGAGAATTCCCTGCCAGTCACTGACTAATGCAAGGTATGTTCCCTGTACTTGGAGAGAAAGCTGCTCAGTATTCACCAGAGAGTCACTGAACTTCTATGTCAATGTGTTTCATGCCCGGTGGCACTGATTGCCTTCCTATTTTTACCACGCACTTTTCACTCTTTGCATTTCAATCACATCAGCAGTCAAATTTTTTTCTTTATATATTCATGGCTCTAAATTTGTCAGCCTGCTGAGAAGGTAACCTTGCATAACATAAATTATTGAAATGAAAACATGCAATCTGGAACTGAAAGAAAGACATGAATATTCTGTGATTTAGCTCTATAAGTAACACAAGAGAAAAATTAAATAATTAATTCCCAAATAAAAAGCCATCAAAACAAAGTGAATATAACAGATGTATTTCTTTCCAGGACTTTAACATTTCGTTATAAACTTTAGTAGGAATATTTGATAACTTCCTGTTAATATACAAAAATAAAACATGAAAAAAAATGAAAATCACAGCTAGACATAATAGGGTAAGGGGTAAATGTTTTAACTTATTGAAAAAACATTATGAAATGTCTGAATTTTGTATGTTTTTGGAAAGTTGAATTTTCTAAAAAACATAATTCTTTTATATAAATAAACCAAAAATATGCTGATTTTATAGTAGTCAAGTGGACTACTTAACTTTAGCTTTGGAGGGTCCAACATAGGAACACTGATGGTCTTCTTAAAGAAGACCTCTTTGCTTGTCCATCTAGTGAACACTCACAAATCTATGTAGCACAGATATAGCACTGAAACATCTGGTTTACTTGTCTTTAATGATGTCTTTAGCAAATTGGAGCTACCATTCTAAAACAAAGACGTGGACCTTTTATTACCTCATCATTTACATGTTCTTTATTGAATCTTTCCTAAATTATATACAAATATTTCATCCTTTACAACATGCAACTCTGACAGCATCTACCTAAATACATTTTATGGGGTCATGGTAATTGGTTAATCACAGAGGTGTGTTCCTGACACCCTTACCTAGTTCTCTAAATTAAAATTAAAAAGTCATGAAATATAAAGAAAGAGTAACTAACTACTCCAGCCAAGTGACTACTATTAGGATAATCTAGTAACCATCCGAACAAGACATCCTTTGCTAATATGCATTGATTATGATGCATGGATGAAATTAAGCTTGGATTTTTCTTGAATGTTTCACTGCTTTGTATATTTCCTGTGAATCAATCTGGTGTTAACTTTGTTCCCGAAAAAAGGACCAGCCACTGTTGTGCTCTCTCTTTGGTCGGCATTACTGGTCTTGTATATCCAATAGGTGGTGATGATATTAACGTGAATATTTTGCCAAGGTCATTGGTAAATAAAAAAGAATACCATCATAAAAAATCATGAACACTCTCTGTTATAAAAATATATTCATTTGTATGCAGCTTGACTTACAAAAGCATGAGCAGCACGTTCAGAGTACTACCTAGTAAATGTGTTTATTTAATTTCATCAAGGGGAAAATGTCTCTGGAAACAGCAGGTTTTCATTGTAGCTAATTGAGCATGGGCTGCTGCAGGGGATACTAATTTCAACAGATATGTATACAGTGAATAAGGACAAAAGACGAAGATAGAGAGGTTTTCTTATTGAAAAAACATGTGAAGGCTTGAACATAAAGAATACCACATGTCAGGATATGGGACGGTCAGGTGCAACAAACCAGACACCGTCTGAAAGATGCTGCACCTGTGCTAAGCTCCTTGATACCACATTCCTACCATGATCTCTTTAATGTCCAATGGTCACCATCTGCTTATCTCACCAATGAAATACACTACTCATGTGTTTATCCCGGTAAGGAATAACAAATAAACATGTTTAGTTAAAAAGATGACCATCTCAGTCCAGTCTGATTTGCGAAAATGCAACCCAGAGGAAACTCATTCAAACTTGAATCAGGCAGGCCATACGCAGGTCAGATTTTCAGTCAATCGTCTTAAAACGATCAATTTTTAAGTCGGTATAAAATTGTATATCGATTGTATCATGCCCCATATGTAGTACAAGATTTTTGATAAAAAAAAATTTCAATCGACATAACCTATGTCCATCAAAAATAGTCAGATCAAAAAGTTCAATCAGAAGTGATGGGTGTTGATGGGAGTTGACAAAAAAAATCGATCAAAAATTGGTTGACCACACTTGGTTCTCAAAATACCAAACCAATTTTCAATCGACCGATCAAAATTTATCATCCAGTCCGATCAGATAACATACTAATTATAATAATAATAATAATAATTTTCACTCAATTTTGATGGGATTAAGTCGATTTAACCAGGTGGGCAAAACTCAATTTTCAATCAATCGACTTAAAAAATTTATCGTTTTAAGTCTATTGATTGAAAATCTGACCCGTGTATGGCCTGCTTAAGACTGTAAAATAATTGATGAATACAGTTTTTGGCTATGAAAAAAATAACCGGCAATAAGAAGAGTGATGGTATTTGCATCATTCACAATGGGATAAGGAGGGGCAAGAAATGCAATATATGTATATATATATATATATATATATATTGTACATGATCCACAGTATGGGTCCTGGATGGGCAGTATATCTCCCTATATT
Source organism: Ptychadena robeensis (assembly GCA_036250615.1). Taxonomy (NCBI): domain Eukaryota; kingdom Metazoa; phylum Chordata; class Amphibia; order Anura; family Ptychadenidae; genus Ptychadena; species Ptychadena robeensis. The sequence goes on from CM070036.1 coordinate 113,440,234, forward strand.
ATGGATTGTGGTCCCAGGTGTTTTCCTGGTAAGGATTACAAAATAGGCACAACCATAGTTGCCATTTTGTTTTGTTTTTTTACTTGGTCCCAGACCTAGAATAGGAGGGAAGGAATTGGGTGGACCTTCCTATTCTATCCAGTACACTCCAGGATTTTAGCCAGACAGGAACACTGGTTGCAAAGGTTTAGGTGGTCAAAGAATAGGGGTGACCTGAAGCAGCTGTGACCTATGTGGAGTTCATATGTCTCTCTCTAGATTACAACTAGAGATGGTCGAATTTTTTAGCTGACTTTGTGAGCTGATTGCAAAGCCTCTGAACATGGCATCATCACTGAAATTGCTGGATGTGTTAATATTGGAAAAAAAAAGTTTGCTCTAGCACAAGTAGTTTTTGCATAAATTATAATCAAATTAAAAGTCGAAATTTCGACTTTCAAAATTTTGACTTGATTTGAACTTAATTTATGCAATACTATTTGTGCTAGAGTCATAATTTTTTTGTATACCCCCCAACTCTTCTCTACATCTCCAGCAAGTTTGGTGATAATACCATATTCAGGGGCTTTGCAATTAACTTGAAATCGTCAAAATGGTTGAAAAGTTTGACCATCTCTAATTAAACATGTGCTTACATGGCAATCCCAGGAAGGCTAGGGGAGTTTTAAGCGCACTGGAAAATTGGAGAGCATCAAAGACCAAAGGTGGCATGCACAGTTCAACTTGTCCAATTTTTCCACATCGAATTTAAAAACACCTATATATAGTTAATGGTTTGACAATTTATTCCCTTTTTGCATCAAATTAGATCCAAAAATAAATAATAAATAAAACCGATCGAGCAGAGTCTATTGTTTAATTCTATGGGTTATCTGATGGGTTTTCTTGATATTTAGATTGATTTGTATCGGATCACACTATGAAGAATAAGATCTTGAACTTTCCACCGGTTGTAATCAAATCCAAAGTAATACAAACTGAAGTGTACGATAGTAATACAATCATAATATGACCAAAATAAACGATTTTAGTTTCAATCAAAAAACACAGTAAAGCCCCCCATACACCACATACAATTACCATGCAACTTCTGTACAACCAACTTTTCTTCTACCAAAACCATGTAATAGGAGGACCTTTCTACACCTTCCAATCCCTATGTATTCTATCAGGGAGGTCACTATACTAATAGTTGTTGATAGGTCTCATGAAAGTTGTATGGAGGAATCTGAAGGTGTATGGGGGGCTTTAAGAGTCATATGTAAACGTATTCATCGAATACAATCGACCCGACCAACAAACAAAATGCTACTATGCTTTTATTGTAGTTCAATTGTTGTACGATCAATGTAAATTTTTCAACATGTCCGATCACTTTCCAATCGATGTTTTGATGGCTATCAAACTATTTTCGCCGATCGAACTATGTGTGCAGTATACAATTTAAGTTCGATCAACGTATACCCTGAAGTCGAACCATGTATGCCTAGCTTTAGTTGTTTGATGGATAAAATGCAACTACTTTGTCAGATACAACAGTTTCCATACATGTATTCATCTGCAATTAGCTTTAAAAACAAGTGAAAAAGAAACTAGAAGGGAACTACGATGGATGTGATTGGGGCCCTTTAAAACAAGCAACTATAGCTAAGAAAAATAAGAACATGGTAACTTTGTAAACCGAGCCTCATGATTATCATTATCAATTTCTGCTGGAATGTTTAAAAATATTTTCATTTTCCATAACCCTTGGTTTTCCTTTTGCATGCCAGCCTTTTACTTTCCTACTTACTCTACATGATAGCTGACACTTGACAAATATCTACCATTAGATGAAACAGAATGAAAATATTTGCAATACAATCAATGGAAGTGCATACAGTAAAACAAAAAAGAATATATGGAAGGGTCACCAAAACCATTTAACACCAGTCCAATAACCAATTCCGATGCCATGCTTTTAGCTTCTTTGGTCAGAATTCTCTGTTTTCTCTGTTATTTTAAGTTGGTCAGTAATAATATTTACAGATCTTGTCATAATTATTGCATTCCTGCTTTAATAGCTCACACACATTCTTCTACTTGTCTGGTCCAATAAATGTATGTTGAGAAATGCAAATACCTCAACAATGCATAGGGGGAGGGGGGCCCCTTTGGTGCACTTTTTCTAGTAATGTAGAACAAAAAAAGAAAGTGTGTAGCTCATCAGAAAAAACAATTATTTATGTATTCTGTGGATATAGTGGATGTGGATATAGTAAATTGCAATTTTATTGGTTGCTACACTGTTCTTCGGACCTTTACCTTGTTCTTCGCACCTTTAGAAACCCATTTTTTGGTGTATATTTTGCCATCATAAGCATTTATAGAACCTCAAAAACTCCCTATAGAACCTCCCAAAAAGTTTTTCTTTATAGAATATATATGGAGCCATATTTTTTTCTTTATTGCAGTAGGAAGAACATCAGGGAAAATAAGACATTTGTAGTTGGCTGCTGGGTTGTGTGCAAATGACATGGAGATACTGATGGTCTATGGAAGGATACCAACTCCTGCCTTTGTATCAGAGAAAGGTGTGCTAACTTAGAAGATAATAAAAAAGGGAAGAACGAAGGAAGAAAATATCTTGGATCTCTTGTAGAGGTAATACGAGAGCTTGGAGGCCAGCTCATGTATAAATATAGAAGGCAAAGGATAAAAAATGTAAATAATGCCTGTGGTTGACAAGAACCTGTTTGTCACATAAATATTTAGGTGGGATAGGATCAGAGAGAACTTTCACATTCTTATTTAATAATTACCAGAACATAACTTGATGTTTCCTATCTAAATATCTTTCCAGTTCTCAGAAGTTCTCACTAGCGGTTTTCAACAATAATTCTGACTTTAGAACCCACATGGCACTGTAAAATTCAAAGAACTGCCCCTCCCTCCTTGTGTTTATACCCTTAAAAAGCAGATTTTGGACAAAGATGGATTGGCGACTTTCTTCTTATTGGCTAATCCAGCCATAGACGTGTAGATTGCCTGAAGATTGACATCATCACGCTGGGCTCAAAGGTCCGTTAAAACGGACTGGGAATCGATGCACACCAGTGTTCACATCGATTCCCCTCCAATACTTAGGGAGGGGACCCATCCAAAGTATTTGTAATCAACCAGGGAAAAACAAACTTGTCCGTTCCCTGCTCGAATGCTTTTTTTTGCGATCAGGATAGATGGCTACATGTGGGCAGCCTCGATTCCACAGGATCAATCTTGTGACAAAATACCTCTAAATCAAGACATCTTTACTTGTGTTGTCCCTACGTCTTCCAGTGAGTGCAGTAATACAGAAAAATGATATCCGTAAAGTTACATGTTTTTGAAGTATGTAGAGATTCAGTACAGTTATATATCTGTCTTTACATTTAAATCTAATACATTTGTCTTTGAAGTATTTCATGTATGTCATGGTGTTAAGTTAAATTGAAACTTTGACTAGTTTATTTGTGAATTATTTGCAAAGCCCCCCGAATAAGGTATAATCACCAAAATTGCTGGAGATGTAGATAATGCAGGAACAACAAGTATTTTTCTTGCTTATGTAGTTAATGCTTACATTAGGTTTAATGTTAATTACAATTTTAATCTTAAAACATTTCTGACTTTGATCTCTATTTATCTTTTTTTGTAAGGTTCTTCTAATGTTGATGGCAATAGTACTATATTCAGGGGCTTTGCAATTATCTCACAAAGTCAACTAGTTGAAATTTCAATAAGGAATAGGACCATCTATAGTACCAGTCCGAGGCTTGAAGAAGAGCTTGGATTGGCTATTGAACAACACCATTCCTAATGAGGATCCATTAAATATCTCTGCCAATACAAGATATTTTGTAGTAATACATCTGCATTAAAAGTTTTAGGTGCCTAAAACCTGTATATACATTTATAACTTCGTCTTTGGTCTAACCCCCCAAAAAACATGAAAAACAAGTCTAGTATTGTAACAGTATTATGTTATGTCATGTTTGAAATGATCTTACTTATTGAATTCATTTTTAAGGATTTCTCATGCTACACCCTCTCAAATTCTAAGTCTCATATTACAATTTTCCTGTGCTGGTAGGTATGCTGACAATGTGCACATGTTTTCATACGAAGAAAAGACAACACCGCTAAGTAATGTTACTGGGTTAGTCCCATATATCAGCGCCTCCTAAAATACATAATCTTTTTATAGTCACTTTGTACATGTGAGTCAATGGTGATTAAAGCACAGCTGCAGTGAGTGCACCATGAGACATGTCCACCAGATGTTCTGCCTCATCGCAGGATTGACTGTTACAGAATTTCATTCCCTGCGTATCTCCAAGAAAACTTGGTATTTAGGTATGCTACTCTGTAATGGTCCCTGCTGGGGTTCTCGAAGAGATGTAGACTAACCTTCTCTTTCTACAAATTTACTGGTCTTTTCTGAGATGACAATAAACTCATCAGCTGACCCTGTAAAGTATAATAGGCTACATCTTGTCAATGGATCATAATTACCAATAAAATAGCAGTAATGATCACATAGAAATATCCAATATAAAAACTATTACATGTAAAATAACATTTGTTTATACCGTAGTTTCCAGTGATAGTTAATTTGTTTAAATTGTAAAACAAAAATACATTTTTCATTTGGAATTTTGTTTTAAAGGGTGCTAGCAAACTGAACTGATTTTTTAAGGTACCCCCTGCTGAGTGAATTATTTAGACACTCACTGCTGACCTTTTCTCCAAAAACATTAGCTGCCTAGATGCTCTGAGTTTGTCCGTGTTTCCACAACATCAAAATCCATATGTCTGTGGCGCATAAATGCATTCATTGCTAGTCAATGTAATTGTTTTTGTTGTGCATTCGGGGATCTGTTACATGCAGAGCACCACCCTGCAATAAACACAACACAACAGAACCAATTGCAAGTGTGGAATTCATTGGGCATGTCAAAAAATGCTAGGGTGTGTGTTTCTGATGTGTGCTCCTTGCATTCACACACGGAAACAATCCCTTGATGCTGCATCAGAAACACATCCCTGACGCAGCATGGTGGATGCATCCCTTAAAGCTACGGAAACATAGCCTTAAGCTAGGCATACACGCATGGATTTCCATCACTCAAGGCATGGAGTAGATCGCTCAAGGTGGGTGCCTCTCGACAGCGACCCCGCACGAGTGCTGCGCACATGAATGGTGGTCAAATGTCCACAAAATTGATCAGGGATCAATACATATATGATACTTGCAAATCGGATGCAGTTTGAAACTGAGACAATCAAACTACAACAGCTGCTGTGCTTAATCGGCTTAGTTTTAGTTTACATCCAGTTTGAATTCTTATGTAAAAAATTTTGACATCTCATTAACTGTCTCTAGTGCTAACAGAACTAGTACGTTAAGTAAAAATCTCCAGACGGAGTACACACAGAAATAAGAGCCCAAGGGAATTCTAAAAACGAATCGTTGGGTATACTTGATTAAATAATGAAAAACTCATTTGGATTTAAAAAGCAGAAATTAATTCATTATGTATGAAGTCTTCTTTATGTTTGAGATTCACCATAAAAAAGTTGTCATATTTCCTATTGGAAATCGCATTGTCTATATATGATATCCTGAAGCTGTCAGATTACAGACTTTGGAACAAAGGTCTTTTAGAATAAGCTATATATAAACAGGTTTCAGGAACATGGGATTAGGAAGCTTTATCATTAATAGGATTAAATTTAAAATCACTTGGTATAGAAATTACCAACTTAATACCTGTACAGTGCTGATTGTTTAGTTAGATCAGTCTAAATTGTTGTTGTCTGAAGCCTGGATAATTAAAATGACAGAAGTGTATTTTCCTCAGTTTGCAGCTTATATTTAGTGACCCTTTAAGCTAACCACACATGGTGGGAAGGGATTATTTCGTGAATTGAAGTTTATTTGAATCGTGTCCAATTTTGTTAATTTCCTTGATTGGATGTTTAAAACAACCTGACTTTATTTAACTTTAGTAAATTACGCACACTGAGTTTAATAGGACCTCCAGTTGAAGAAACGTCACCAATTTGGATGGAGTTTGTTGATGCATTCCTTTTTTTTTATATTTTATTGATTGCACACCCAACAAGCTAAAAATGTGTATAGTAGAAGGCTACAGCAATTAAACTTGGTAATGATTCCTTGAACATGTTTCTCTTGTCCTCATACAACTGGCTTTGTCAATTTATAAAAAGCTCCAGCTCCTGATATGAGCAACCAAAAACTAGGAAAAGTTTTCATGACAACTTTAGCAAGTTTTCTTATTTTACAGTAACTTATGGTAGGCATACACATTGTGATTTTCATGAAAGATTGTCCTCTACGCAAGGATCAAAGAGGGATCCAACATGATCGACCGTAAAGAGGGCAACCGATCGTCCGCAAAATTGTCTGCGGAGGGAGGTGTGTATGGGGGGGGGGGGCTTATAGACATGAAGGCTAAGACACACCAGAGGATGTGCATGGTACACTGGGCTCAGGGGAAGTGGATATTTGTCACAGGCAATCCTTTAACCCTGAAGGCAAGTGACACCTAGTGGCAGAGAGACCTTTTTTTAAAATATATACTATGCAAAGTAAATGCTTCTCAATGATTTCATGTAAATTCTATTTGATGTCAAATCAGAACTGACATGCTGGGAAGTTTATTTGTCTTGTTAATTTAATTATAAATAGCACCTGTTTGAAAGCACAGCCCAAGAAAGATGTTAATTGTACAGGTTGCTTTCTGAAAGGGTCGTTATGTTTTGGTGGATATTATTTCAGTCCCCTACAACTTAATTAGCTAAATATACAATGCAAGTTTCCATCTGGTAGAGTCATTTACCAGGGATAATTTTGCTGCACCATAACTCAATGAGGCACAGAGGAAAAACTACTGAAATGCTATTTCCTTTGGAAGAGAATTATGTACAATTTCAGCGTGCTTAGAATTTCTAACAGCTAAAACCAACAGGGAGGTATCACTCTCATTTATATGACTTTCCCATGAGGATACCCCACAGCACAGAATAAAGCTTGTGCAATTTTTCATGAGCAACTCAAATATTTCGCATTTAGACAGAAAATAACATTTGGCATGTAAAGCTCTTGACTGGAGTCGACGTTCAGAAATATATTTATTAAATAAAATCAACATTGTAGGTGTTACATGTAACAAACGCTATCCAGGCTGCCATTGGATTGTTTTATTTTGTTCCTTATTGTTCTTATATGGGGAATGTGACTATTTTAGTGTTATTTAAAGTACAATGTTATAATTCCATTTACATTCCAGGGTTGCTTTCCATGTTTAAAGAAACACTGCAAGAAATGCGAACAATGAAGTAATACTTGTAGTTCTTATAAGGAGCTTCTATTCGCTGAGCCCCCGTGGCTTGTTATAAGCACCCCCCATTAGATCCTAGTGTTTTGTGATACTCTAGGCCTCAACATATGAACTGTTGCAGATGGAGATTGTCATTGGAGGTGACTCAGACAAGCTAAGATGGTCCCCTGAAGGCTTTTGGCTCTCTTTGGCACAACTCAACATAACTTCCCTCTAAATCAGTTTATATTAGGTTTAAATGCCATGCTGGGTCATTAAAGGGCTGCCAAGCGATCTTAAAATACATGGGCTACTGATGAGGTAAAGGAGATTTTTTAATGAGGTTTTACAAATGGCCAAGGCAGGATATGGCAAACTGTCTATTACCATAAAGCTGAACTCCAGCTGGATATACCATTAATCTTGCACATTTGTACAGCCTCCTCCCCTACACTGAATTTGCTAACACTACTTTTACTCCTAATGTGCATTATAAAATAAAGCAAGTTACATAAGATGGTGTCCGTGTCATCTCTTTGCTCTCCAGTATTTTGGTCCCTGACCTACCACTTTTATTATTGGATTTAATCATAAAGGTTTAGCATCATATACCTTATAATATAACAGAGTACTCAACTAATGGCATATTCTATAGATGTTATCTATTTAAAAGTAACCCCCACTCTTAAGCAGGATACAGACATGAATATATGGGCCAGATAGGCCCATATAATATGCGGCCATTGCTGTTTTTGACTAAATCAATCCCGCTGGAAAACAGCCATATCGGACATGACCACTAATACAGCCGATGTCCGTTGCTTTGCCAAGAGACCGGGTCTCCAGGCAAAGCATCGGCTGAGCTGGGAAGAGAGCAGAGCCATCCATCTCGCTGCTGCAGGGGACATCGGACGGCTTGAATATCCCCTGCTATAAATATATAAACCCATCTCAACTGTCCTTTCAATCTCCTTGTACTACCATCAGGATCCAATGTAGCCCCATAGAGATATCACAGAAACATCGAGGGAGACTGAAGGGTAATTGTGGGGATAATTATTGATCACACTATGGAATTCTTTTTTTCTACTGTTTTATAATCAAAAAAGTATAAAGCCAGCCATAGACGTGCCGATTGCCGGCCATAGTTGCGGGCGATTGATGCTCCCGCCGAATGCATAATGGTCGGTCTTTTTGTGGCCGATCCTTTTGTAGGCAGTTACTGTGGATGGGGAGTCTTCTCCCCCTCCAAGTTAATTGGCTACAATCTGACGAGAATCCCTTGTGTTAGAGGAGTACACAGGATTCCTGGCAGTTCTGTAGCCAACTCCTCACAGCGTGGTGACATCACTAGACATAATGAGTCTGCTACAAGCCGGCCATGGATCGAGGTGTCTATGGCCGGCTTAAGACTTGTTAATAGTGATGGTGCGAACCCGGAATTTGATGTTCGCGAACGGCGAACGCGAACTTCCTCAAAAGTTTGCGA
>CM070036.1:113449186-113482351 GCA_036250615.1 Ptychadena robeensis
GGACACTGGGGGAGATGGATATTCCCCATGTATGGATGGATGGATGGGATATTCACTGAACACTGCCCTAGCTAATGGTTCCCTATGCAGCAGCAGAAGCAGCTCTCTGTTCTAACTCTCTCCTTCTTCAGCAGAATGTGTAATGGCGTCCTGTAATTGATATGTTATAGGGGGTGTGATGGTCCGTGAGGTGGGGGGTGCTGATTGGCTGGATTATGTCTGCTGACTGTGGGTCAAAGTTTCACCAATGTTAAAAGATAGGGGGCGGGCCGAACTCGCCATATGTTCGCAAACATGGGGCGAACGCGAACATGCGATGTTCGTCGTGAATAGTTCGTGGGAGGACAGTTCGGGCCATCACTACTTGTTAATATCAAGTGGACCTGAACTCAACCAGTTAATTTGTACTGCTGATTGGGTTCCATTTCTCTAAATTGCTGGTTGGGAACTGTTGTAAAATCGCAGTAATCTATTATTTGGTAGTATTTCTTTAAATGCCATTGCCAGTCAGACATATGTCAGTGCTCCTCTGCCTGGAAATTCAATTTCCACAGGTCATTGCTTGCTGACTTCAGTGTCAACAATGCAGACCCCAATCATCAGGTTTCTTAAACAAAAAGCACAAGCAGTTCTTAGAAGCAAGTTACTCCGATACAAAGAGTTCAGGAATGATCAGATCTGCCAAAGAAAAAACATTACAAGGAATCTGTCACTTGTCAAGCAACATGGCTGCACCCTGTCAATGTTTTATTCTAGACACAGGCAGACTTGGTCATTTGGTCTATGAATTGATGGATAAGGACAATAAACAGATACCGGTACAGTCCAATAATAACATATAACTTTAAATGCAAGATAAGTTTATAAAAGGACAACATTAATAAATCATAATTAACATGACAAATTATTAGTGTATGCTAAGAAAGAGATATTTTCATTTGGAAAACTCATAACTAAAGGTTACATTACAGTTATCAGTTGGATTTTCACCTAGACGTTTGACATAACAATGATAAAAAATATTATCAAACAGGCTCTTGCTCCCTAAAACCTTGCTGCATTTTTATTACTATTAGTTGTGAGATGAATAAAGGTGTGCATAGAGGCGAGCAGGAAGATAGAACAATTCCACCCATAGAGAAATTAATAACTCATTAATATAGATATTGATTTAGGATTAAAAATCTTATTTCGGTGCAATAACCACTTCCTGAAAAATTTTAAGGATTGTGTGTCATATCTAGATATGTTGGTTGAACATTTCAATGAGATCATTATTAACGATAAACACAGTTACAAAAACTCAGTTACATTTCTAGTTGCTTCTCCTATGTCCACATACAGATATGTCAAGGCATAGAGTTTTTAGACTTATTATTATACACTTAAGCAGGGAACACACGGCTAGATATAGGAGCCGTTCGAGGTTCACTGCAGCAGTGCGATGACATCATTGCCATGCAAAGCAATGGACGTTGTCTGTGGTTTACGGTCATGTACGATATCCCTGTTTTCAAGTGGGATTCATTGGTCTAGCTCGAAAACAGGGATGGCTGCATTAGATATGGGCCAGATAGATGGCTGTGAGCATGCACGGCACTCGAAGCAGCCATCGATTTGGCCCATATCTATACATTTTGTTCCCTGCTTTCATGATAAGTCCAGCTTCCTACTGGTAATGGCTAGTATCACTCTGATACTGAAATAGGGTAAAAACTCAGAAGTTCCTTATGACAAGATTGGGACAAAGTATGCTCAATCTATATATATGGCATTGTCTATAACAGGAAATCTCTCAAGGTGGGCTCCACTTTTTTTTCAAAATAGTTTTAGATTGACGTAGATTGAACCACTCATAAATTTCTTCAGTTTTACCAGTGAAATGTCTTTCGCTATTCTACTTACATGTTAGTAAATGCATTGAATGTGTATCCTATTTTACACTATACCAGCCCACCTGTTGACTTTCTCTATACCTTAAGAGGCTATATTTGCACTGTACACCAGCGGTTCTGGATGTGGATTTGGCTGAATGGGCGTAAAGGAATAATTTGCATGGCTCCACCCACTGTTCTAGAGTAAGGATTTTTCCCTTAACATTTGGTATTTGTGATGGGCTGGGGCACGTGAAACCCCTTCTGTTTTAGAAGGCTTTAGTGTGGTATAGTTTTATGAAAAAAGCATTGTGTGTATTTATATAGAATACTATACACATTTGTAGTAGACATGGCAATAAGACTTTGAACCTCTTCCAAAGGCTAGTGCTTGGGAACACTTAAAATGGCTCTGTGCTTTTAACAAACAGGCACACAACAACAAAATATTTAAAGCTGTCCCTCTTCAAAGCAATCAGAGTGCCGACATCTCAAAATTCAATTTTCAAAAACATAGATACATGAATAACTAAAGTCTTCCACCCACATTATTGGATGAGGGCATGGAGACTATAATTTTAGTGATATGATTTGTGCCATGGGAGTGAGAGACTTTAGATAGACATTGCTTTTAGTAATCATGTTTTTTTTCTTTAAGCCATTTTAGATGTTCACTAGGAAAATAACAACTGGAATACTGGCATGGCATTAATGAGTTAAGCAGGGTACTGATGTGAAGCTATGGGCCAGATAGATGGCCGTTTCGAGCGCCGTGCGCACTTACGGCCATCTATCCGGCCCATATCAAATGCAGCCATTGCTGTTTTCGAGTGGGACATATCGGATATGACCGTTAATACGGCCGATGTCCATTGCTTTGCCTAGGCAAAGCATCGGCTGAGCTGGGGAGAGCAGAGCCAAGATCTGACAGCAGCGTGATGACATCCCCATATCCCTTTAGATTTCTCTGTCAGATTTCCTTTAGATCTCCTTTTGTTTTACAAAAACTATGTAATATGAGGGACTATACTACATAGTTGTTGGTAGACCTAAAGGATATCTGTCAGAGAGATAAAGGTCTATGGCCAGCTTAAGTAATAAGGTGATGAACTAGTGGATATCATAGGCCCCACAGGACTGGAAAACAGGGCTTTGCTATGTGTCAGAGCTATGTAAATCCAATAAATAAATGAAAAGAAGTATATTTACATTTGGAAAAAAAAGTCTCTTCCATATAATATGTTTCATATGTATATTCAGGTATTTGCCAGAAGTTCAACATTTTTCTGCCACGCTCCAAATACTGGAAGTGACGTATGTCACTTCCGACACTGGGAGGTTTACCATCTCCTCCCTCCTATTCACTAGCTGGCTAACTTAGGAGGGAGGGGGGCATTACATTTCCACCTAACGTCCCACCCCGGACCTCATCTGTACCAGCGCTTGACAGGTATGATGGCCATCCATAGGAAAGCTTTTGAGTTCTAAAGCAAAATGCCAAACAAGCAAGACCAACCTCTCCATAAACCTGGACAGAACATTTTAGAAAGTAACCCATTTAAAAGCCTTTGGCATCAGGTCATACTACTTAGGGAATGATTGCCGAGTTCTCTCCATGATCTAAATAAATCATTATATTGCTTATTGGATCTCGGGACACTAGGCTATGTCAACTTTGCTTAGCTCACAAGGATTGAACGCTCCAAACTGTTTATAAGCAAAGTCTCAAATTATATTTGACTCAATGTGTAGTTAAACTGTCTTTCTCAAGCCACAGTAAAGGTCAGCTCATTTAAAAGAATGGGATGAAAACCATCAGGCAAAAGACATGTTTGTGGCACTGATTTAGAAGCCCGGACTAGTATTAAGTGTCTTGGGAAAGAGAGGGATTAACATGTATAAAAAAGGTCAAGAATTATTTTGTACTGTTGTTGTTTTGAAACCGGTTTGTCAGCAATGGGAAGAGGGATTAAGTGCTCTTAGTTTTATTGTACCCCTTTATTATTGTATATTTATTGCTGTACTGTCTTATTGCAGTGTGACCTTTCTCACAGATAGGGCCCAGACAGATAGGGGACATGGTCCACTGACGCTTACAAGGAATGTCATGTCTTCTGGACCATCCCTCCTGTGAAGCTCTGAGTCACTTTTATTAGTTCACTGGGATTCAAAGAAACAAGCTGGAGGCAAGGATATGTCTTTTTTATTGCACAGAGCCTTTTGGACTGTCCTGTCCATCTGAGAATCACATTGACTCTTCTGCTCCTGATTGTGAGCTTGGGGACCAATATCAATGACTCTTAGATACAGCTACAGTGATTCACAATTGCTGATATACTATTTGTAGACTATAGGTTTTAGCAGCCAGTCTGGTCAGATTCACATCTATTCATACTAAACCTCTCCATCAGGAGCAGGATAGCACTTGTATGTATTTTCCACTCTTCTAGGTACACCTGAGGAATAAGGTTCTAGAGTCATGTGATTATTTGGCAAATACATAGATACATACATGAAAAAAGGATAAAAAGTTTTCCTACGTTCCAACCCACCTCTACACCCTGCAACTCATTTTCTTCAATATTTTAATTGCCATTTTTTAAATCCAGTGGTTGATGCATATAAAAAATTTTTTGTAGCACTTGATATAAAGGTAAACTCTAGTCAAAACTGAAGATAAAATTTTGCATGAATACAGGGAACAGCTTTAACAGGTGTCAGTTTTTAGATCTTGCAGCCAGTTCCTGTCTATATGCACTAGTTTCAATTATGACTTCCGATGATTTCTAAGCAATATCTTTATTGAGAGAGGATCATGTCTAGCCGGCCGTAGACCTCTCATTTCTTCGATTGTCTGGCCGATCGACCACTAGTTCCCATCTAAAGTGATGAGATCAATTTAAACGTAACGGACATGTGCGTAATTTGTTAGATTGTTTTTTGGGGGAATTTAAGCTAAGCGGGTCCAATTTCGTGTTAAATTGATCGCCGCGAGCATGCATGGCGGTTGATCTGTGATGAAAACCCCATGCAAATCAAACCGTCTATGAGCACCTTTTGTAAGGGGATTTTAAATAATACTTGTCAAATCAGCAGCACGTGAGGTTGGTTAATTCAGGCTTACCCCTCATACAGTGCCTAAACATGGACCATGGCAGGGTCACTGACTATGATTTTAACCTCCTTGGCCTTGGTCTGCCTGAACCCAGGATTGGGCACACACACCAGTCCTCTGCGATCGTCTATGGCGCCACGTCTCTGACATCATCGGTGATGCTGAAGAGGGGCGGGCAATAGACCTCCTGTATAGGGGAGGGCAGGGAATCCCAGCAGAGTACAGTGCCAATATCGCTAGGAAGGTTTACAAAAGCTATAGATTTAACACATGTAAAAAGCTTTTACAAAATTGCATTAACATATTATGAGAGCTTGCTGCTTAGATTTAGAGATGATCATGAACTTGAAAAGCCCCTTGAACATCACCAAAACAAGTAATGTTCAACTAAATGTAGTTTTTGCATAAATTAAGTTAAAAGTTATATAAACATTTTTTTAAAACTTTTGATTTTGACTTTAATACAATCCTTCTCTGCATCTACTGCTATTTTAGTGATGATACCCATGTTCAGGGGGGTTGCAATTTACTCATTAAGTCAGCTAGTTGAAAAAACTTGTATTTACATACATTTCAGTTCTGGTTCTATAAGCTCACTGTTGCCTGTAGTGAAATGATGAGGGTGGTAAACTGTTTAAATGGCAATCAGACAAATAGTTAATATGGAATTAAATTTTCTATATCTTAACATTTTGTCTCTTGATTGCCCTCATAATACACAGAAGTGAACTAACATCAATGAGTCTAACATCAGTCAGATCCTACCAGTCATGCTCTACACAATACACTAAGCACAAAGATAAAACAAACCTTAAGACCAAAACCAAAATAAGTTTCCAATTTTCAGCCTAAATCATCCCTACTGTGACACATTTGGCACGCCTGCGTCACAAAACAAAATTTACTCCATATGTTGGCCTCTCTTTTTTAGCAGAGGATGTTTAATGCATCTCATAATTCCCACCTCCTAGGGTCAGTATCCCCTCTAGCAACAACAGAGAAGTGTGACCTCACCGACTAATTGTACTGATTATCCACTTACAATGAATTGTCACATTTAGAAGCGAGTAAAACAAACAGCAAATAACTGCTAAAAACCCTGGACAGAAGCTTTACCACTACGACACTCAATGGACACTCACAGTTATTGGTTTACTAGATAGATTGAAGGATTTAAAGCAGTGGTTAGGATTCGATGGAAAAAAAATGTGTTTAACAAAAAAATGGTGCGACAATCAAAAATTATAAGTATAATACAAAATGTCCAATATAAGTTGAAATTCAGTTCGGGAACATTTACACGGGCACTCTGCAGGCTGCTTTGTCTGCAAGTGCCCTCACAGGCATAGGCACTCAGGGGGCCTTTAGATAACTCCCCCATGTCAGGTCTATTGGGCTAAAGCCAATAGTGTTGAGTTGAAATATTCGAATTACAAATATATTTTGGATATTCACGATATTCGCCATTAGGATGCTTATGGGCATGGATTGCAAATATATATTCACAATGCGAAAAGAAATACCATGTGACTATTCATTTTGAAGGTAATCGTGAGGCGATTATAATTGCACATATAGTTTCGCAATGCATGAATTATTCGCGAATTCTAATATTGCCTATGCCGCTTATCACACAAGCCGCATTGTGTTGTTTACCATCACTTAGCATGAATGCTGACGTGCAAAATTTCGGGTAAATAAAACACCACGTTACGGCAATGAGCTGTGTTTTTCCTCCAATACTGGTTTAACATTGTCATATGAAAATGCAAGCTGTAGTGCATTAAAGCACTGTGTTGAGCATCGAAGAATAACGCAATACATGCAAGTGAAAAAGGTTGCCGTTACTGCAATGTGTCTAGTGTAATAGGGCCCTGAAGATGCAGGGATCATATCTAGAGATGGTCGAACTTGTTTTTGAAAATTCAACCAGTCAAAGTCTAAATTTCAACTTTTTAGTATTCACAAAATATCGCAAATATTTCACCTAATATTCGCAACGCAATTTTACGTTCATTGCGAAAAAGGTTTTCGCTATAAAAAATGCTGATATTAGCAATATTTTCATGATCAACACTATCATAATAACACTAATAACTTACTACCTTCATTGTACAAATTGACACTTGTAGATGCGCATATTGCGAACGCAATGCACAGTAGTTCCAGGTACTGATGTAAAAAATCTCAAATATTTGCAATTAGGAAGATATAGCACTATATTTGAGATCTTTGGCGAATTAAAATATTTTCAATCAAGACTAGTCATTATTACTAATTTTTTAAATTGAAATCTAATCACTAAACACCTATGAATGGTAGACCTTATTGTTCACTGAGAAGAATTAACATTCTTTAAGCCAACAGCAATGTATGTAAAACAGCCTTTTAAGATGAATGAGAGTAGCAAATATAAATATTTCAAAGTTTTAACACTTTACTATGGTCCATTAAATAGACAATGACAAAACGTTATAATCAGACTGGGCATTTGTAATACACAACTACATGTTTTGTGAAATGATCAACAAATGGTCTAAAAAACATAGGGCCAAGTTCCATATTCAGGTAAGGACAATCTTCTATTGCCCATGGGCACAGGAAAAAAGGCTTAACCTCAATGGCAAAGGTTACCAATGCCTGCCTGTCCATCACTGTAAGCCCAGTTGAGCCACCATTGTCTGTCCTATGGCCAGGGTAGGAAGACAATCCTTTATTGTCCCTGAAGCCTACAGCAAAGCCTGTTGGCTAGCCAAATGAGCAGGGGGTCATCTGACTCGTGTCGGGGTTCCTGTTTCTTTTCCTGATCGATCTGGCATGAAAAACATAAGGCTATATAGCTAAAGGGCTAGAATTAACTCCATTGTTCCTATTGTGATTTAATAGGTAAACAGGGTATTCCTGCATGTTGTTAAACTGTCACTTTAATTAATGAAATATGGAACTGCTAATGAATCATTAACCAATAGAATATACATTCTGCTTGCATTATGTTAAGAATGCTTAAGTTATACGCAAGAGGTGAAACCTGGCTTTTGAATGATGTAATGGGAAATCATTTCCTCTGCCTCATTTGCACAGTAGTTCCTGCACTGGATTCACAGTAGAATGCTACCATTTCTTTTCCTTTTCCATGTACATACTTTAAATTTATTGGACAATTTTTCTCATTTATAAGATATGGAGATCCAAGAATTTATGCTACACATCCTTTTAAGCCCCCCCCAACAAAAACCATTAACACAAAAGCCAAGACCTAGTAAAAATAGTGATCAATGTATCAGTGTACGATGTTCTGTCCCTCTCTTCTTCATTCTTATGTGATAGTGTACCTAAATTTAACAATGTTTTTGAATGCTTGTTTGATAACCAAAAAAACATTTTACTGGTCAACTACTGAATCCTTTCAGAATCCCTCCTGATCTGCTCCTTCCATTAGAACAATTATTATATAAATTATGGTGAAAAGTTATTTCTGTTTGTCAAGAATTCATGACCTAATGAAATGCAACTGAAACCAAATCGATTAGCACAATCAAGGAGGTGATCCTTCATAGCTACCTATTATGATTAGACTTTAAAAGTATTTTTTATCCTTAATGATTTGACATTAAACAATGGCATATATATGGCAATTTGCCATCCTAAAATAAAGAATGGCCACCATAGAGTTTTATTACCGGATTTTCCATGGAGGTTACAAATATATCAGCCTCTTGGGGTTGATTGGGATTTACTAACCTAAAAGGTTAGCTCTGTACTGCATACACATGGTAATCCACCAAGCATGATCCTGGTATACTTGTTGAATTCTAAGTGGCTGATCTTCTGTTGGGGATGGCAGTAGAGTTATCAAGTTTCAGTAACCACTTCATTCCAATGACAGTACTCTCGAAGCTTTAGTGGTCTTTAAAGAGCACTTTATTACGTTCAAGTGTTCCATCTCATGATTACAACAAGTTTGAGCACACTTACCATAGCATTATGACCCTTACCATTCCATATTCTTGACCCGGTAGCAATATTCTAAATATAACTATATTGTTAAGAATTACTAAAAAGAAAGTATGTATATTGCTTTCAAAACAAAACAAATACTCCCACCCTAAGGCTTTGTTTCCATTGCGTTGGGACCCCTCCGCTAAGCATACACGCTTAGCAAGAGGTCCCAATATAGCAGATAGACTTACCTGCTCAGCGGAGACTCTGTCTTCATTGCGCCGAGCTGCTCCGCTGATGTAAGGCTGAACATAGTCGAGTACATTCAGCCTTTGCACTGGCAGGAGTGTAAACTGACCATCTGCCGGCAGGCAATGACTGTGGTATACGTTGGGACCCCTGCTAAGCGTATACGCTTAGCGCAGGGGTCCCGACGTATAATGGAAACAAGCCCAAAGTCTTTTTATTAAATCATACCCAAAACTAGAAACGTTATCATTATAGGGCTCTTTTGTTGAAAAACATTGTTAAAGGTGAAACTCATTTCCACAGGAACCATTTTAATTGTATTATGGAAGAAGAAATCTGATTGGATGCTAGGAAAGTGTTCTGCTGTAGTTCCCACCAATCAAATCCATTGTTATATTCTCAGGAAGCACTACTTTGTTTATATGCAAACAATTTTAGAGCTTCAGCACATTCTAGCACAAGCCACATGACCTGTGCCAAGACATTTAGAACAGAAGACAAGTTGTCAGGGCTTTTTTAATAAATAGAGCAAATTTCCGTTCTTGCTATTCTAATGGCCAGGTTTTACACAATTTATTTATGAGACAGCCTATATGAATACCCCCACTTATTTATTTAAATTCCTTAGTACTTACATGTTATACTCTTTGATAGATGAATAGTTACTTTATATTGCAGTGTTTGAACAATCTCGCTCAAAGGAAATAAGCCATGTAATATTTGTAATTGGTGGCCAACTGTAACAAACCACACTCTCCAGGAGTCCTTCAGGAGGAACACTGGTTAATAGTGCAAGTATCTGCTAGGTAATCAGTCTCACAGCTGGAATGCAGAGGTCCTCCCTGCCCACGTATTTACCCAACATAATGGAAACTCTATGCGCAATCATCTTTCAGGATTAATTTGCAGTGTCTACTCAGTTTCATCTGTTTAAAATATCAGCCAATTTATATCTAATAAAAATGGACAAGAGGTAAACTTGAAGGCCAAATTCTCCACTCTCTTATTCTGATAAGGTTTGCATTTGGGACCTGTATCCCTTTCAAATGCCACTTTCATTAAGCATCACTAGCCACTGCGTGGCTGTGTTTCAATGCATAGGGATGTCTACACCTATTCATGTTCTCAGCAGGGGTTCGGAAAGTCTCACTTGATGCAAATTTGATGTCTGTCAGAATATATAGACTGGGACAGCATTCGATTCCCTTTGGAACATAAAACAACAAGCAGACACAGACTTTTTCTGTGCTAGACATCAAAGACCAATGATATCATCTATGTGTTTACTAATGCTAGGCATACACATGCCGATAAGCGGCCGATTTTTAATCTGACCGACGGGCGTGTGCGCTCGCGCCGTCGGTCAGGTAAAAAATCGGCTGCTAATCGGCATGTGCCCACAGATCCCTGTCGCCCCACTGCTCGGCCGGCCAGAGAACGGACATGCAAGCCGAGGCAAGCCGATGCCATAAGCTGCATTGGAGACGGCGTCTTCATTGCAGCTTATGGCCGGCACACAAAGGGTGCCCAGCCGACTGAAGGGGCCCCAGAATGAAACGGGGTGCTAACGTGATGACGTCATCACGTTAGCATCTCGGCACACATCGGAGGAGGTCGGTCTGACCTACTCGGTATGTGTATGCCCAGCATAAGAGATGCTCAGTAACATGGAGGATGTTGCTGTTCAGTGGAAGCATTCCACACTGACATAAGACCATGACACTTTTGGAGACTCTCACTTACGAAACCTCATATGCAGGCGTAGCTGACGAGAGGTTAATTTAAAATGTATGTAAAGGCAAAACCTTTGTTTCTTTTTGGTAATGTGTGAAAGAGAAAGGTCCTCCACCACGTTTGTTTTATTTCTTTAATTGGGGTGTTTTATGCTTTCCATATCCATATTGGGCAGACTCACTCTTCTCATTGCAGGTGGGGTAAACCTTTCAACAGGGACACCTGTTCCTGAAGTTACTGGTGGTCAAAAATATTTTGTGAAATTTTGACTACTTGTTTTGTTAATTGCAAAGCCCCTGAGCATGGTTTCATCCCTAAAGTTGCTGGAGATGTAGATAGGGTTGTGGGGAAATTAAAAAGAAAAGTATTGCACTGGTACATATTCTGCATGAATCATTTTTTACTTAAAATTTCGACTTATCTTTGAACTTCGAAAACCTACACATGCTGTTGGGTAGAGTAAAGAATGGGTGCCATGGCAGTATTATCTGGTCCCTGACAATCAATTCTTTGGTTTTATCCAATCAGACCACAAAAGGATGAAAAAAAAATTAACATTGAGCCAACAAAAACATACTTTTACGGTACTTAGAACCTTACCAGTTTTCCTCAAAGGGAAGTCATCTTTGGAATCATGTGCTCCAGGCAGAGGACATTTATATGATGGAGAGGTCCCACTCAATGGAGGTGAGCTTTGATCCAAAGAAGTATGATGTGCTGCCCTACAACAGGAATATAGGTATTAATTCATAAATCAGTTATTAGCAGAGTGATAAAAGATAAAAGGTAAAATGGTTTTCAGGTTGATGAAAAGAATTGTATCATGAAAATTTGACTTGGTCTTAAATGCTGCTCAGGGTGCAGGTACTGCAGGTACTTATGGTAGGTAGTATTTTTACACTGCAAATAATGGGCAGTTAATACATAATAAAAGTGAATAAAGACTAAATGATAAAACAATAAATATAAAATGGCTATTTCTTCTGTATGTATCCAAACCAACTGTTATTAATAAACCTCAATAGGTTAAGCTAATCACACCCACCCTTTCATTCTATACATGCTCTGGGCCAGTGATTCAGACTTAAACTATCGCATCTGACCCTCAACCCATCACTTTTGGGAATATATAAAAAACAGCAATCCACTATATCTACAGAGCTGTAACTTTTGTAAACAAATACTGGGCTCCTTTCATGAAAACCCCTCATAAAAAGTTCCCACAGAGAATGATTGTATTTTTTGGCCATGTCCCAAAACCAGATTTCCCCAGCATATGTCAGTGTGACTAAAATCTGAAAATTGTGGCTATAATACATACCTGTCGACTATCCAGTTTTGGCAGGGAAAGTCACGTTTTTTATGTGGATTTCCCAGCAAAATTTCAGATTTTGAAATCGGGATAATTTAAGAGGGAGGGGACGTTAATCTCCCTCCTAATTTCTCCCCCCGCTTGTGCTGAAAATATGCAGGGTGGTACATTAGCAGGGAGAGTAAAGCCCTATCCCTCATCAATCAACCCACAACTACATGTAAGGGAGGACTCCGATACCAGAAGTGATGTCAATGACGTCACTTCCTGCATTTGGAACGCGGAATAACCACAATCCAAATACAGAAAGTGACATCAGGGACGTCACTTCCTGTATTTGTCCCTTATCCTGGAACAATTCTTTTGACAGTTATGCTATAAGAACAGATGATATCCAGAAATCAAGAGCAATCTGATCCTCTATCCTTATACTATACTCTATAAGTACATCTGGAAGAAGAGAACTATCTGGCTTATATAGATCACCTCCCCATTTCAGCATTCTAGTTGGTGGATACCATTGTTGTGGATGGGCTTCTGAATGGGGACAACAGCAGAACAGGACTGTGCAAAGAGAACTAGTACGGCCATTCAGGTGCTTACTGAAATACATGTTACAGGCTGACAATGAAAAGGAAATTCTAGGAGACATGGACAGAGCCGGACTTTCACTTCATAATACAGAATTCCTGATATGGATGGGATTTGCAGGATTTTTTTTATTAAAAGCTATAGATGCTTAAAGCTGACTTTTAAAAAACAACAATAACATATTAGCTTATTAAGATTATAGTGGCTGATATTAGATCTACTTATAAATGTCCTTAAACATTAGTGTCATTAGTCTTCTGAATATTAAGTTGGTCAGCGCTCACGCTAACACAATAATCACATTCATTTCTGCAATATAAGACGCAAACATACGTGTACCAAAGCTTGGGGTGGCGGCCTATGGAATGACTGTTTCCGTTTGTGTAGGAATCTTTTGTGGCAGATTTACTCAGAAGGAATTCCTGTAATTTCAGCTTGACTTCAGTGCTGGCCACGGCTCCTAAAAGGCAATTGAAGAAAAAAATTCCTTAAAGTGTTAAACTGAAAGGAACAACATAACGGTTCTCTAGACAGAAGGAGATCACTTTATTTAATTCTTATTTAATTCAGCCATCTAGTGCTATAAATAAATATTAATGGGTTGGTGTGTCCCTTAGGCATAGAGAGGGTTAAACTTGATTTAGGAAGTGCGAGTCCATTTTGCTAGTTCCTAGGTAACAGGTCCGCACGGCTCACTCAGCCAGGGGGAAAGGCCTATAAATGTGACAATTTACTTCTGCTTCCCACACTATTTGTTTACTCATAGGGTACATGTGAAATTACTTACTGCCAGCATTTCAAATTAATATTGTGACTCGGAAAGCACATGAGGTATTGTGCAGGCTGTTGAAAAAGGATTAAATGCTCTCTCCTAAGGTCAATTAAATCTCCGTCAGTGCTTGTTGGTTGCTAAATGAAAAACCTGCTGCACCTACGTGGTGGAGTGGGAGCACAAGGCAAACTTTAAATGAGCAAATGTATACAAAATTGTTTCAGTCTCTCATACAAATTAGTATCAATTCACAAAACACATAGTCAGAGCTATAAAAAGCAGTAATGATTGTTCTCATCGCACAACATTCCCCCAATATTAGCTGACGGAGGTTTATATTTAATGCTTGACTAGCATGTTGGTCGACTATAAGGCTAAAGCTAGCCATTCCTGCCCACTTGGTACAATCGACCAAGAAAATCGATATAGAAGAGATCAAAAACAAGGGGATCGGACATGTTGTTTTTTTTTTATCGATCACCCTTGATTCCTGTCCGATCGGATTAGTGAAGTATATACAAGAACTTTGGATGCACCCACTCTGATATATGATCTAATTAATAATATAATAATAAATAATAATAAGAGGAATCTACTTTTTTGGGAGCCTGTGATTCTGGGCAAAGATCAATGATTAATCCATTAAGCAAGGTAGTGTGCACTTTCATCACTTTGCGACCGATCGTCGGTTATTCGATCACATGATCGGATCGAATCGAGAGACGATCACGATGTAGACTAGGAGTCTCCACTAGCGTGACTCCTGAGTTTGACGCACAATAAAAGTGAGTGTTTTGAAGCTTTACAAACGTTTCTATTAATAATCAATGGAACAGTAAACAGCTGCAGCGTTGCTTCATTTTCAACGCAGCTTACTGAGTTTACCAGCATTAGCGCATAAAAAAACGTTCATTTCAAAAAGTAAAAAATGTATCCTTGATGCAGTGGATGACATTTTGATGAGTTTATGTTACCATAGCCTGCACTGGTTGTGTTTCCATCATATTAAGTAAGCCTGCATTTAAACAAATGCATCAAAAACTTGCGTGGAACTCCATTGAGGCTAGTGGAGACAAGGCATAGGGCAGACATGAAAGCATATCTTAAATTTATTTATTTTTTGTTACTTTTTCCTTGTATGTCCACTATATGTACACATGTAAATCCAAAAGTCAGAATGGAGGGGGTTGCTTAGATCCAACTAAAAGACATGAGAAACATTGTTTTAGAAACAAGTTGTTTTAGCACAAACTATGTAAGCAAGAGACCAACCCTTGCCATGTCTTTAGATATGTATGGACCATGAATGAAAGTGTTACAAAAGAACACTTGTCATTGAACAGGAATGTAAAAGTAATCTTTAAAACGAGGCACTTCTTTGGGTGACAACTGGGTAGCAATAGGGTGGTCATTAACTATCCTTTACCACCCTACTTCATGCTCTATGGGCAAGAAATGATAAACCCATCAGTCAATGACAACCTTACTTTACTCTTACAAACTACAGGGCAGGTCTCCACAGGGGGTGGCATGAAGGGATATATTCCGGGGGGGGGGGGGGGGGGGGGGGGGGGGTGCAGATAGTTGGCTGAGGGAGGGATAAGCAGCAAGTTTGCATACAGCAACAAGTTGCATACAGTAAGTAGATGTAAATGTAAAAAAAAGTTAATTTATGTGTCTCTCTGTGTCTGTGTGTGTTAAGATGATTCATGTCTCTGCATGAGTGTAGTGTGTGTGTCTCTATGTATGTATGTATGTATCTCTAGTTATAAATATTTATTTATGAGGTGAAAACCATATAAAGTTTTTTGAGTTGTAGTTTCAAATAAGGTGTGATGTCCATTTGACACTAGTACTAGTAAATTATACATGGCTAGTGTGAATTGGCCCTCAATCTGATTTGTGTAATTTGAATGTGGGCAGGGGCTTGATAATGTCCCTATCTAGAAAAGGGGGCCCTGCAGGGAAAGTTGTAACTTATCCTAAATCTTTAAAAAAATTGAAAAGTTGTTTTGGCTTCACATGTAGGAAGGATACTTCTTGCATTTGATGGAGAAAAACAGATAAGTCATGCAACAGTGTAATCTATCATCCAGTTTGTTACATTTACTCAATTCTAAATAAAGGGATTTTTTTTAAAAGGGGATTTTTTGTGACAAATGTTTAAGGTGGGATTTTTTCAATTCAATCCACTCACAAATGATTAACTCTATAATTTGAAAATAGATTCCTTATTTCCTGAATTAATCAACCAAAAGTGATTGAGCAGTGATTGGTCATGTTGGTAAAAATCATTCAAATCATAATAATCATTCACTTATAATGATGGGTTTTGTAGGTATTTCGATTTGTATCTAGCCATACTATAGATCTAGTGCACAGAGCTTTGAAAAGGAATTGATCATTTTGAATTGATCACACGCATTGATCCACAGTCGTTTTTGCGGACGATCGATCTTTGTGCGTGTTCGTGCCAATAGCCTGATGGTCCATTGTCCGCAAAACGAATATGCCCACCTGGAGCGATCGACCTGTTG
The DNA here is from genome assembly GCA_036250615.1 of Ptychadena robeensis. Taxonomy (NCBI): domain Eukaryota; kingdom Metazoa; phylum Chordata; class Amphibia; order Anura; family Ptychadenidae; genus Ptychadena; species Ptychadena robeensis. The sequence continues at coordinate 113,465,310 of CM070036.1, forward strand.
GTTCTTTTCTGGTCAATTATATTGTCGATTACTCTGGGTCTGCATCCAAAGTATCGGCCGGCTGGTTCGATAGGCTTCAGCGTGATGACGTCATCAAGCAGCAATCTCACCAGGATCTATGCATGTATGGGGGTTTTAGACTGCCAGTCGATATTTCAATCACACTAACTTATCTAATTGAATATTGATCAAGCAAAAGTTGATGCGTGTTTTGCTATCTTTAAATCCTTAAACATACTCATAATCTCATCTAAATGCACAAAATTTACACTCAATGATATATTTGTGTTCCAAATAGATAAGATTCCAATGCCCAGAAACAAAAGTATAAAACAATATTCTACTATAAGCTGAAGTGAATGTATTTGTCTCCCTCTAGTGAGCACACAAAGATCTCACCGACAGACCACATATCAGGTTCAGATCCTTTTTTTATGGTTCCTTTTCACTTCCTGCAGATATTTCTTAACTATCTAAAAATATTCAAGGTTGTTACGAAGACACTTGAAATAATTGTTGTGACTAAACAAGCCAGAACATCCTACCTACTAAAAATACATCTCGAAATACAATCTCTGTTAGGAAGAGGCATTGGGACAAGGGTCTACGGATATGCCTTGTAAGATGAAATTGATCTGCTGTTTTTTACTGCAGCTCAAAGAAGTACAAAAATAATCATCATTATATTGGGTATTATGATTTGTAGACTTTAAGGGTGATCAGATTTTAGTTAATTTACTCATTTAATTTAAATTATCATACAGACCCTACGAAAGTAACACGGCAAGGGGTTTAAAAGAATGTCTTTATCAGTGGACTTCCCAGGAGTAGATTTTTAGCTTTGGTGTTCTCAAAAGAACATTATAGAGTCCAGGACTGGAAGCAGTATAAAATGTGCAGTCAGGCTTAGTACTTTTATATGTTGCAAAAAGCAGTGCACAGACACTATGCTTTAAGTTTAAAAGTACACAAATATATTTATATATATATATACAGTATATATATATATATATATATATATATATATATATATATATATATATATAGGTGTCCAGCTAGGTTAATTACTCTACTTTTTCCACAGATGCCCTCAGCCACCATAGCCTTAAGAGAAATATACTCTGGCTCAATGCCCAATGAGGTACTCTGGCTCCATGTCCATGGGGGTACTTTGGCTCCTAGCTCATGACTAAGAAAGATAATATGTAGTTGCGCACAACCTTCAGCAGTGATTACACAGCTACAGTAATTTCAGTGGCCAGAAGGGCCCTCAGTGGGTGTACGGGGCCTGAGCAAAGATTGCAGAGTAAAATGGGGTCAGTATGAGGGGTGGGTGTTTAAGTTGTGTGTAGGTGTTAAAAGAGCCTCAACTCGAAATGTGTCCCATTGTTCCTGTTGAGCCCTCCAGTATCTGTAAGTAGGCCCTGAGAGATCAATCCTTGTTAACCTCCTTTAATGTGAGTATCTTGTCTGTTGTTTTGTTTCATTTTATTCCATTCCATATTATTTAACCATTTACAGTATCCTACTTTGTTGTACTAGGTTGTGTGCCTCTGTCCTTGTTCTTATTTGTCCTAGCTCATGACTGTCCATGGTAAAAACAAAGCAATGAAATTCACTAAATTAGTAATGTTGCACTAGGCTTGTCTGAATGTTGATGCCCTTTTATGTAGGTTTTATCCCCTGAGTCTTTTTATATTAACCATCATACTGGCAGAGTGATCTATTGGAGATGGTATTGGGATGTGGAACTAGGCATCAAATGGAAACAAATGAAGGAAAATGTGTTCCCATTCAAGGCTTGGTGCTACACCCTCTAACCCTGCTTCCCCACGCCTATTAGTGCCATTATGGTAAATACAACCTTGCCGTTGAAAGGTCAATACACATTTTTTTTTACAAAGAGGTAAAGAGGTAACTGGCTGATTTTATATTCCATAGGTAGGATTCAAAAACAAACACACTTGTAAGGAACAGGTCACTGGAATTATAGGGGAAAACACTTTATACAACCTATATTCCTTGCCAACCACAAGTATAAAGGAAAATAAAGTATGTTTTATAAGCAATCCGATAGGTGTCAGCAAGGTCGAACTGACATTCAGAATTTACATCTAACTGGGAAGAAAGGAAGTTAAGTTGTTAGTGACACTCCATAATGGACACTGATTACAAGAGCAAACAGTAACTGGAGTTGGGGGAAAACAGAAATTAAAATCAAATCAAACAATCATTTTGAGGTTACAAAGTGGTAGCATATTTCTGAGGCTGGAGTGGACACGCTTTGTCCTGGTCTATGGAAATCTGCCACGGCTGCAATCTGAGTGACCACAGTGTGTTATTTTATAAACATTCCTCCAAAATGTCAGCGATATTACACTCGTCATACTCTTACTACTGTCAAAATTAATTACTGTTCACTGAGTTTGTAAGGTAATAAATACGACTCTGTCTGATTAGGTAGTGTGGTATATGGCAAAGACTAGACTCTATATGGCAAAGACTAGAGTCTGGACTGGATAGACATGCTTTATTATTATTATCATTTATGTATATAGCACCAACATATTACACAGCGCTGAATACAAAATGAATGAATATTTTTAAATATTTATCAAAATGGAGATCAATAAAGGTATATATGAGCTTCAGATTATCCTATACATACCAAGTGATAAGCAGCATAGGCAATATTCCAATTTGCAACAAATTATTCATTCAATAATTTCAGACCTAATGCTAATATTGTGTACGCAATGCATGGTAGTTCCGGGTACCGATGTAAAAAATGTAAATTGCAAATGCCACCATATTCGAGATCAATTCTCAAATTGGCGATATTAGCAATTCGAATATTCTAGCTTACCACTATACATACCCACCATGGATAATCAGCTTTCCAGTGGTGGAACACTCATGGAGTGAGTTGCTATTTGGGTATATCCAGAACTAAAACTTTTGTTCACTTTGGATGTAGAACATACCATGGTTAGGTCCACATAGCCTTCTTTCAGCTACAGACATACATCTGTTTTCCCTATGAAAGCACAGAATGAAAACCCAAAAACTGTTGTCACAGGTTCCAATGGTCACCTGATACATTTTTCAGGTGTCTCCTGGTGGTATTCTGGATATATCCCCAATGTAATGGTTCCACCATTGCCAACCATTCTTCTACCTTGTTAAAATATTGTCCAATACACAAAGCCACAAAACTTTTTTCACTTCATTATCCTCCCAGTATCACACCGCCTGTTCTGTGGTGGCAATGCTTACTCACTGATATTGCGTACATGACGAACAGCTATGTAACAGCACAGACAGTTTTTCATAACCACAAAGGACCTTCCCCTCCTTTCTATAGCACAGAATAGGTGTCCTATATAATATTCTATTTGATATGATACTGTGCTGACATCCATGCCTGTCTTGGCTGCACCCCCTACGTATGAGATGCCTAAAAAAATTAATATGTTGAAAAAAACATTTGGACTTTGGAGTTAATGATGATTTTATACTGTGGTAATAGTATATTTGTTGCCAATTTAAAGTCTCTCTCGACCAAAAAACATTTTAATTGTACATGAGTAGATTCATAAATCACCCACTCCTCCACCCATTAAATAGCCTTAATATAGGTTTTCTATAGGAAAGCCTTATCTAGGCTCATGTAGAATGATTAGACAGCTGTAGACAGCTGTCTAACAATAAACTTCACTTACCCAAATAAACTACTCTACAACCAAAGCCTATGCAAAAGTGACACCTATAGACAGGATTCAGTATTACTGCTTATTTCATCCCTCCCTCCACTCCCCCTCCCATTAGGAAATGATAGATGATGGTACGTAGATGATATTGTTCTTACGTTCTTTTGCCCTTTCCTTGCTGCGAGCGTGAGACAACTGTTGCTCTCGGCGATGCCTCTCTGCTTCTTGTTCCTGCCTCTGTTGTTCCATTTTGTGTTCTTTCTCCCGTTCTAAGATTTCTTGTTTTTGTTTCATTGCCAGAAGTTCTTGCTGCAACTTGAACACAGACAAAACAATCTATAAACGTCTCTGTTGATATACTCATATATATTATGTATTATTTTTTTTACAGAATCTTAGAAAATAAAGCTGGTAGACCATTAGGCCATCTTTAAAACCTCTTCCAACATTTTGCCTCTTTGGAAGAATAGACAAATAGTGGATAGTAATGATAAATGGTAGACTGCTATGTAAATATGTTTTGGGATTTTTTATTACATTTAATATTCTAAAAAAACAAATGCTTACGAAAAACAATACAGAAAGAATGCTAGACAACTAGACGGGGTATACATAGAGAAGGGGTATTAAACTCGGATCCGGGGGCCAAATCTGTCTTGCAGTGTAAAAGTATTTGGTTCACAAGATTTGAAAACAATTATTTAAAAAAAATTATGGCACAGAAGTGTCTTATATTTGACATTTTATTTTACATGTGTTAAAGTATTAGTATTACACTTTGCTTGTTTCAGATTCAAAGTTTAATCAAAACTTAAGTTTGTTTTCCTATGAAAAGGTTAATCGTTATATCTGATGAAAAGGAAAAACTTCCACAATTGTAGACAATTTTGCCCAGGTTGGCCCATTACTTTTTCCAAGATTTCAATTTGAGCCCACTTTGTGTTTGAGTTTGACTCCCCTGGCATACAATGCTCCTATTTTAATCTGGTAAAACTGTCAATGCTAAAGTCAACCAAAAGAGGATTCAGCAGCCAACTGGTCACATGTCGATAGATTGGGTGTGTTGATAAATATCTATTCAAAGTATTCTAGCTTTAGGCTGGCCATACACGGGTTGATACACCTGCAATCGGTGAACCCTTGACTGCAGTGAGATGACATCACCACGCTGTGCTTGATCTTTGTTGATTGCATGGAGTCTCGATGAGCAACACTGCGCAATTGATCCCATTCGATACTATGGATACTTCGATACCTCATCCAAAGTAACGGAAATCTAACAGGATACTAACATGTTGGTTCCCTGTTTGATCAAGGATCGGTTGGTCCTGCTCGAAGAAACCTGTGGGCATGAGCACAATCAATCACATTAAACGTGCATGGTGATTGATTGTGCTCGAATTGATTAAAATATCAAACCGTGTATGGCCACCTTTATTGTCAGTAAATCATCATCAGACTTCATATATCTTTTCAGTATATCAGATTTCATCCAATCAGAACTGAATTCACATTCCATGTAAAAAAACATTATAGAATATTATATACATGTGTACAATTATTTATAAAAACACCATGAAATGAATTCCTTATCACAAATTAGTGTTAGATTGATATTTCGAATGTGAAATGACTGCTCATGTGCTCGAGAGCTCATGCTAGCTATACACAGGGTTAACTTTATCGTAAATAGACTTTAAATAAAGCATTGTGCAGGTGATCGTTAGAAAATCAATTTCTTTTTTTACTGAATTGATTAAAAGTGATTGACATTCAGCATCAATAGAGCAGTCAGATAAAATGTGAAGATTATATTACAGAACATACACACAGGCTTTGAAATGGAATTTAAGGAATTGGTTTTACATTGATTACACTGCGTGATAGTACTATAAATCTATATTAGACTGACAATCAACATTTCAATTGGACAAAGTGAACCAATCAAAAATCGTTCTAGCAAACATGATGCGTGTATGGCTAGCTTAACAGAGGGTTTATGCTCTACTGTTACTTCCTGTTGCATCTCGAAATAAAGCGATATTGGAGTATCTCAGTATTGGAAAAAAAAAACAACCAATGGAGATAGAGAAGCTGTGTTAACCTATATAGTTGATGCATAGCCAATAGATGATTAGAAGTAATGAATAATATTCTTTTCAGTTTGTATTTTTTGTGTCTGTTTGGAATTGGGTACATTTCCCAAAATATCCTGTCCCAGTGATACAATAGGAAGTTAAGAGGAGTCCCCCCAAAGACCTCAGAATGACCAAAGACAAAGTTGCTCACTGCAACCAATCAGAAATATTTGTCCTTCCTAAAGGCCCCAATACACCTAGCGTGCCGCAGATGATTTTTCGGCCGACTGGTGTGCTTGTTTGCTCGCGGCCATTGGTTGGCAGCAAAATCGACCGCGGATCCCCACATGGGGCGACAGAGATCTGCCAGAGAATGGACATATCCATAAACTGGTGTCCCCATCCAGAGTAATGGCTGGCACACAAAGTGTGCCTGCCGATACTCTGAGCGGCGGAGTGTAGCAGGATGACGCCATCACGGTGCACTCCGTCGCTCGTCTGTTTGCCCTGGCTCGTTAGGTGTTTGGGGGGGCTTTAGACTACAAAAAATATGAATCTGATTGGCTTTCTGGGTTCCTGCATCAGCATCTCTCTTTACACTACTCATTTAATGAGCTCACAAGTCTGTACAATCTATATATGCTTTGCAATGTGCTTAGTTTATTCTTACATATAAATAATACAAAACAAGCTGTAGATTAGCCATTCAGAAAAGAAGAAGAGAACAAAATGCTGTGTAATTAAACTAAAAATCTGTGTAATTTCTATGTTATAGAAAAATGTCCATTTCAATCTAAAAGCATTTACTTTGCATTCTCATAGAGGACGATTGTATACATTAACCTCTCCTATGCCAGAGCTTTGCAATGGGTGGTACCCGGTGTCACAAACATCCCCAGCAGCTCAAGTTGCAAGACCTGAGCTTTCTTGGAAATCACATTTCTTTGTAAAGAACTTAATGGAAGCAATGCCCCTAGGGAACCATTCACAGTCAGTTGTAAATGCTCTTAAGAGAAACATTGCTAGTCGCTCTTTTCCTCTTTGGATAACAGACAAGGCAAATGACAATGAAAGCCCTGTTAATATGAGAAATCTACTCAACTATGCAGGAAACAGATTTGCTGTATTAAAGAAATGTGGTGCCCCACTGCTTGTTTAGGGAGAGAGGCCCGAGGACAATTTGACCAAAATCAAAAACAACCTTAACCTTTAAGAAGTAGAAAGACATTAATCATGCGTAGTGCTGGAACCCATGTTATTTCACCATCTGACAACTCATCTTGCATTCTGCATACTAGGTGACCTCTCTATTAAACTTAGGGTCAGATTTGTTCAGAAGTGAATATGGCATTTCCCAAACATTAATTTCCAGGTGCATGGGTTTCCAGCGATTTATACACCCTTAGTGAATGTTTGATGAAACATTCACATTCACTGTTTCATAAATGTGTCCATATGTAACCCAGAACCCTCCAATGCAGTAGGGTTATCACATAATGATACATATGATGTGTGTACACAGATGTACATTGGCTAAGTATTGATTTTTAAAAAATTTGGGTGAAATTATACAAAGATATAAATTCTATAAAAAGATATATTATATGAAGTTGAAATGTCAATATCAGGAAACATTCCAGTTCGATGACAATACTTTTTCATGTACACTTCTACAGGGATGAGTGGAAGAAAGGCTGAGGCACCACTGAATCTTTTTCGAGCGTTGACCATTGTTTTCAATGGGACTGTTCACATTGGCTTCATGTAACTTCAGAAAAATTAATTAAAAAAATAAATAAAAGTTGCATCCAAGACGCATGCAAAAACACGCCCAAAGCACATCATTATTTTTTACATGTGTTTTGTTAAAAATGCAGTTGAGCCTTGGTCTTAGACTTTCTATTTAAAGATAGGCCCTGAATAAAAAGGATAGAGACCCAGGCATAGGGACTACATCACTGGGTTAAGAAGGAGCTGGTATACTAGGGGTTACTAATTATTATAAATGTGCTTAGTTGTTTTATTATGTACCTGATTGGTTAGGTCAGTTAGTAGGAGGGGTCATCATGAAGTTTATTGTGGTTGGTAGAAAAAAATTACCACACCAGCTGAAGGATAGTGTGCGTCTGGTGAATTTCCTGGTCCCCTTTATCAATTTTCTTTTGTTTATGAAACTTTGATTAATTCTTTATTCAGGATTTAAAACTTGTCATGGCAGCTGCTGGGTTGTAAGGCCCTTAAAGGTGGTCAGGTAATGTAAGAGGTCACTGGAAGGGAACATCGTAGGTACCTTTTGTTAAGGATGTCAGAGTGTGTACTGATTGTCTCACACACTCCTCAACTCATTATATTCATTAGCCCAAACCTGTGAAAGTGTAAGTTATTCCAAAAAGCCAAACTTGTGGTGTCAGATTACAAAAAAGAGGAAATGGGGAAATGCTAAAGGCTTATGATTTATCAGGAAATGTAGTTAGAATGGTTTGGCAATTTTGTTCAGAAAGATTGTTGGGCTGGATTTTCATATGACTGGAAGTTTAGCTAAATAAAGTTGGTGTTTACTTTTTTCTACGGTGGCAATGGTTAGTTAAAAGGCAGCGTAGAGGAGGGTTCTGGAGGAGGTGGAGGACAACCTATCCATGATTTAACATTGATTTATTATTCCAAGTATAGTAGTTTTACATATTTTTCATTGTGATAATGTCTTAAAATAATAATCTGATCTGATCTTAGAGAGTCCAGAAGGATTGAGTCTAACACTATCTAGTAATGGGCTCCGTCCTCATAGTATACTCAAGTATAGCTGGGTAAACACTTCATCACAGCAAGCAGCCAGGCAGACCACACAACTCCTGGAAGACATCGCTCCCACAAGCTCTCGTTGTGTTTCCCTTCTACTTCAATTTGCATTGGCTATCAGCTGACATTAGCAGGCTCCATAACAACTGCTGTTTGGAGGCTTAGGACTATTCCCTGACCACTCAGAGCCATTACTTAACAACATAAATATTGGCTGGCAATGAGACTTTAATTATTTTGATTTATACGTGAATGCTTCAGCTCCGTTTTTCTTTGGTAAGTGCTGTCACGTGACCGCTTTCAGCTCTGTCTAATGAACCCAAGTGGGCATGTGATGGGCTGGGATCAATATGAAGGCAATAACTGGCTCCCGAGTGTGTAAGTGTGTAACGGATTCAGAACATATAGAAGATTCCACTTGGCAATCATAAGAAATGAAATGCTCAGATGTGATTGCTATTTGGGCTACAACCATGATGTTTAGTAAAACCATTTGTATTGTGTATTTCTGAAAACAGTTGCTAATCAGATCGCAGTCAAAATGGGTAAAATACAATGTATGTATGTTTTTTTGTTGTTGAATGGTGTATTTTCTGTATTTGTGCAATAAGGCTAAGCCCAATATGAATCATGAATCCCTCAAATGATAGCTAAAACCCAAAACAAAATTGAATATAATGTATACTAGGCTCAGGCTCCACTGCTGCGGACAGAAAAAGTTTGTTGGAGACAAACTGCCCAAGGGGAGCCTCAGCCTTAAAGACCTAAAATATAGTGGCTGCATGAGTATTCACCTCTCAGGCTGATGTGTTTGTTGTTTGTGGCCTGGTATGACAACCATAGCCGTTTTCATAGACAGGAAGTGTGTTATTCTCTGGCAAAGAGAGGAACAACCATGAAGTTTATTGAGAGAAGGGATTAAAGGAATCGAAAAGTCCTCAACTGGAGTTGTGCATAGCACAACAAAGCCGTCTTAAAACAGAAGGCATTTACATGCTCCAATTCATCCCAAAAGTTTAGGTAAAAACCCTTGTTTCAGGACAGTGGGTGGAGCCATACAAATCATTCCATTGCCCCATCAGCCAAATGCACATAAAGATAAAGAGAAAAAATGGAAGCCTTTCAACTGGTAACCCCATCCACTCCATATAAGACTGGTAACCTGTAACATTTAAATGTTCTTTTTACTGGTTTATATACACTTCATGTACAGAAGTTCAAGTCTCCTGAGTAGACCAGTCATGATCTAACATCTGTACAGATGACTAGTGATGGCTGAACGTCTACCAAGTCCGTTCGCAAACAGGTGGATCAGACTTTTAAAAAAAAGTCTGATGTCCGCTGGGAATTTGAATTTAAAATAATGATTCCCTCGCTATTTATAATACTGTAAGAACTGCAGTCGAGATCAGGAATATTCAGTCAGTAGGAATAATAGCCATGATGTCCATTAGACCAAAAGGAACCCCAAAGACAAACCAAGGCCACTAAATGACACCATTATTGGCAGACTGGTACCTTGAGGTGCTCCTGCAGCTGGGCTTGGTGTTGCCGTGTGAGGTTTTCATGCTGTTTCTGAAATTCAGCAATCAGCAGCTGTTTCTGAATCTGCTGTTGCTGCTGAATTAGTAATAGCTCTTGCTGCAGCTGCTTCTCTCGTAAGCTAGGATCTAAGATAGGCATTACTGTCCTTAGATCTGTCCGTAGGTCCAGTGGCGTAATGGGGTCCAAACCCACAGGAACTTCAGTCTTCACATCTGTAGGAGAGAGCAGACAACATATAAACACACTGAGAACACTGAGAACTTGTAAAGACTTTTTTTACAGTGAAACATTTTTCATGAAAATTCCTGTTTAGTATATTGTCATCATAATAAATCATTTTACGTTCTAATGTTCCTTGCTGCATCCAGGACATGAGCCCCAGTAGGTTCACAAAATGGCAAAGATATGAAAACTTGCCAGTGATCACAGCAAGATACTGTTTCTAGACAGGAAATTCAGGAAACCCATCTTTACTCTGAAAAGGCTCATTTATTGTATCCCATAATAAAATGAGCAATAGGGACAGGTTGCAATAGGTACAGTCTTGACACATAGTTCTATATCTACCCAAAGACATCTCAAGTCTATGGAGCATGGGGCATGATTTGAATACTAGAATTGTTATACAGCCAGCACATAAATACATACAACATAATGCAGAAAATTAGGTTATGTAGTGATTGTGGTAGTGGTTGTGGTAGTGGTTTTCCACACCTAAGGCCACCTTCAGACTTACAGATGGTGTGTTGGCTTGCATATGTTACCCAGCAGCAAAATGACCAGCAAGAGGCCTTTCTAATAGAATTTAAACTAGATTATTTGTGGGTTGATCGCAAAGCCCCTGAACATAGTATAATCACCCGAATTGGTGGGAAGGGTTGTGGAAACATAAAACAAAAGTATGTATGTATATTAGTTTTTGCATGCAGTTGTTTTTGTTAAAATATTTATGTCCTTGTAACTAGTGATGGCCGCACATCAGCCACGTCCGTTCGCGAACAGGTGGATCGGACTTTTAGAAAAGTCAGGCGTCCACCTGTTTGAGGGGAAATTCAAGTTCCCTGCCTGTTCGTGGGGAATTTCAATTGGGAAAACCGGAAGTGACTTCAGTGACATCACTTCTGGTATCTGGAGTGCACAGTTCCTTATTCCAATTCTTGGACGTGACATCACTGACTCCACTTACGGTTTTCAGAGCTGATTTCTTGCTAGAGACCGGGTTTTCTACCCGATCTCTTGTGAAAATATTCTTCCTCTGGCCAGATCTTGCTGCTCCTGATTCGACCGGCAGAAGAATAATAATCTTCTTCTCGCCGGCGAACGTGGCGTGTCGAAACACCAGTACATCCCATGTTCGCCACTATGCCGACAGTTCGGCCATCACTACTTGTGGAACTTTGAGGAAAAATGTGAGTCTCAAAAAACCATAATTGTATTAAGTCTGAAGAAGGGATCTGAGACATCCCAAAAACTTGCTTCTCTAAAGACTTCAGTAAGCCAATAAAGGGGATCACTTAAACTCCAAACTTTCTGTTTTCATCAATAGCTAACACGGTACATCAATCTACTATTGCATACATTAGGTTCAGTTATGTTGAAATTCCTACATTGGACAATTTACTCTTTATCTCCAGTTTTGGTGATGATATATGTTCAGGGGCTTGCAATTAACTCGAACAATCAGTTCAAAATGTTACAACCATCTCAATTTTCTAACACTGTACAGATAGGAAGGCACACATTGGAACCATAAGCACATTTTTGGTTATGCAGGTAGCAGCTGCCATGACACCTGAGGAATGGCTTATCATGAAGGGGGACGAGAGATCAGCCAAGACATTCTGTATAAACCATATTTAGCAAACTCTACAGATGATATTCCCTATTGGTCTCCTAACCTAAGGACCACAAAGCAGACTGATAGCGCTGCTGCTAACTATGTGGCAGTAGTTTCATGTTTTCAGGCTTCTATCGGAAGTTCTGTTGTTGGGTAGGTAGAAGACATTGTAACCGAATCACAAAAACAAGGAATTGTTAAAAAAAACTGCACACAGTGAGATGATGCCAAACATAATAGAGACATTTGCACTTTATTTTATCACTTAAAAAAACACATGGCAGCTTTCAACATCTCTTGCAACTGCATAAAGTTTGAAAATCCTAAATAATCTTTTGCAGTTGTTCAAAGTGAATTATTTAATGGTTTAGCATGAGCTACAGCAACTTCTATATAACAGGAAAGAATAAGCAGCACACTTTTCCTCCCACGGTAATTCCACCACCCACTTCTATGAAAATATTTATCACCTAAACTGATGGAAGAGGGGTCGGCAGCTCACTGCAATCCAGTCGTATCAATTCTAATGCTTGGCTTTTACAGCCCTCTTCTGTCACTTCATCACAATGAATTATGTATTGAAATGTTCAGTGTCTCCACAAACTATCTCTCTCATTAGAATAGGCTATTAAATTGACATATCGTAGGAGGTTATTTCCACGGCTAGAAATTAACGATCATGGTATATATCAATCAAGATGTGTGCAGGTTAGTTTGAGAAGGTTTGAAAACCTGAAATATTTTATTAAAATATGGGTTTCTTGGAGCTGTGTTTAATATTTTAACACAGTTAGCTAAAATTTGCAGTGTAAAAAACGGTATCTCACCAAATATGTTCCTTATATCTACTGCAGTGATGTTGTTTATAGGTGGAAAGTTGTCAAATTGTATCTTATATTTGAAAAATGAATGATGGTGATTTTGTAAACTATTATTTTTTAAGATATTTTAAGAGTTCTTTTATTGAGATAACATTTTTGGATGGTAAGGTGTTTGGTTTTGTCATGTGACATTAGTTATTATTGGGTCGTGAAATACATACATCCCCTAAATGTAAAATTGCATTTTGCAGGTGTCTTTGGAGTTATATGTTATATTTGTATAGCTGTATGAAAATGATATGTCATGCAATTGCTTTTCTTACTTAAATCATCTGTAACATCTGATGTTGGTGCATATAACTAGATAAGGCTGAACTTCAGCCTTTCCTTTGGTTTTTAACATTTACAAAGCCTACTTTCCTGCTGAGTCTAATTTTAATTCTAACTTCCTAGCTGATGGACAAACGGTGTTGTCTACACCCACACCTGTTGCTCCCCCCACAATTAGAACTGCTAGTTTAGAATACAAGGAGTGCAATACAGAGAGCTACTCCCAAGGGGTTTTTATGGTGCTGTTCACAGATTAGAACACCAATATCATAAAAGACAAATTTATTCATACACACATTTTTACATATGCATAACAAAATAACTGACTGTTACCACCTGTAAATTCCCTCATAGCAGGATTAACAGGCTTTACTAACTATACATATTCTCAAAAAGGTATATAGATAACGTGGTGATCCAGTTGGGACCGCTTATTTTTCCTCCCATCATATTGGATGTCAGCTCTTTCAATCATGGAAGCTCAAAAAGATGTGTGGGAAATACCACAGCTTCCTATGAGTGGTGCCCAGTTGCTCATCTATTATACATGATGAGATGAACATAGCTTAGAAACATCAAGTCTCAACAAGAATGGCACAATCTGTTTAAGATCTACCAATACATACATAATACACCTGTTTGGGTATACTACAGATTTAATAAACTATTTACAGAGGTTCTCCTGCTGCCCTCTTTTTTGTGCATCAAGATTACACAATCACATTGTAGATGACAAGTTTGTTGCGTATGGTATATTATCAATTGGGATATATGCTTATCCCATCTAAAGTACATACATAATACCTCATTCTTAAATCTCAGATCAATATTTGAACCCAATTCTTTCTACAATTTGACATTTTAATTGGAAAAGATCCTGTAAAGAAAGTGAAAATGATATTTGGACTTATGTTTATGTCAATTGCCCCACTATCTCCAATGACTAAAGGTGGCCATGCACCAGTCTAAATGACTAAAGGTGGCCATGCACCAGTCTAAATGACTAAAGGTGGCCATGCACCAGTCCATCTTATTAAATTTTGATAAATTCCTTTCCTTAGTTCTGTGGGCATGCTCCATGGTATTATCAGATACAAATCAATCGAAATACCTAGAAATCCGTCAGAAACTTTAATGATCAACTGAAATTTTCCAACGTGACCATTAGCTGCTCAATCTATTTTATTTTCCATTTTCATCACACTTTGTCGTTCCAAAAAAATAAAAAGAATCAAGTTTCAAATGATCAACTCAATACGATTGTATGCCCACTTTAACCAATTATTTTCATGTCTACCAGTCATGTGTGTTAAGACAAAATTGTATTCTTGTCTTTAAATATTTATGTCCTATTGTCCATCTTTGTTACTTTGAGTATAAATTTGAGTCTCAAAAACAACAATTGTAATAATGTGAAAACGTGATCTGAGTTTCTTTAATGACTTCAGTTAGCCAATAACTTTCTGTAAACAACTTTTTTTTAAGACACTTACCTATCCTGTGATATTAGAAGGATAGTTTTAGTTACTATAAAAATCTCCAATACAATGAAAGCTCATTTTTAACCAATAGTTTTTAAGTCATAATAAATGAGCTGATACAAAAAAATACAGGTGAAATATTGTCAACACACTCCAAAAGAAAAAGAAATTGTCTTATTAAAGAAAAAGAGAAATGGCTTTTTATTCCACTCTCCTGAAATTATTGCGCCTAAACTGTTTGGTTTGGTTTTCCAGACTAATCATTAAATGGTGAAAAATCACTCTTAAACTCACAAAAACTGCCCTTGATTATAAATAATAGCCATGGATTGGAAGCTAAAAGCAGGCAAGAGCCCAGCCCTCAATCCAATTTATTCAGCAGCAATCCACATTCCATTTGTCTAGACTAAATATAGCAACGTTTACACAAGAAATCAATAGTACTTGCTGAGAGCACAGCAAAGGCATGAATATTTCATCAAACGCGGGGAGAGAGGGAATGATGGCAATCAGTTAGCTGACAGCTATGTAGAGGCTGACTGAGGCCCTCTGGATGAGTCACACCGAGCTGGACAATGGCTCCCTCCCTGCAACTTGCAATCATATTGAATGCTTCTTTCTATTTTTAACGGTAATTGTGTTGCAAGTGACAAAGCCTTATCATTTTGAAGTGAGAGATTTTCTTACATCTTCTATGACAGGATAATACGTTCGGCTAGGAGCAATAATAGCAACTCAATACAGCTTGCTGCGCACACTTCTCTTTTGTACAGCCACGCTGCGTCACATCGCCAAGTCACAAACAAAGGGGCACCGTATTTCATACATCGCTTAATTACAATAATTAATGTGGTAACCTTTGAATTAGCCATAGAAGAACCATCTGTCTATGTGTATGAGTATCCAGACACTTAACCCTACTTAGTTTTCAGCAAAAAATAACTAATTCAAAAAAAGTGTTTGAAGATATATAAAAAAAATTTACTTTTTAAAATGTATTAGATGTTGGGTAAATCAAGCATGTTAAAACTAGTGAAGAGCAGCATAGACAATATTTGTATTTGCAAAATATCACAAATTTGCAACAAATTCATTATTACCATCATTGCGAAAAAGATTTTTTGCATCTTTTTTGCGATCAAAACTACTGATGTAAAAATCTTGAATAATCGCGATTACAAAGATGTTGCACTATATTCAAGATCATCGTGAATTCTCGAAGTGCCGATATTCAAAATAAAAATTTGGAATTCGAATATTCGTGATCAACACTACACATTATAACAAATGAAAAAATCTGATCTGATGGAAGTCATGGTGAAGGATTGGAAAGCTAAACAGGATTCAGACATTCTTACTGCTCTACAGTACTAGAATCAAGTATTCATTCTCTACACAAGTCAATAATTATAAATGGGAACAAGACTGTCTTTAATTTATTACCTGCTTTGTGTTGTCCAATGACCCAAAATGTGGGGCCTACCACAAACTAATAATATATCTAAGGATATTTGTCGGCAAGGTCATATTTCTGAAATTTAGTATAGAATAGAAGACTAGATATTGTTGAAATATTTTGACTCATTTAGGGATAGTAGAGAGTGGCACCGTGTTAGCCATCCATGAATATAGATAGTTTGGAGTTCTAGTGATGCCCTTTATTGGCTAACTGAAGTCATTGAAAAAGCACGCTTTATTGTAGATATCGCAGATCCCTTTCTCAGGGATCTAAGACATTTAGAAAGCTTGCCTTTTCAATGGCTTCAGTTAGCCAACAAAGGGCATCACTTGAACTCCAGAATAGTTTTGGGAGTAATTGCTTGAATGTAGAGAAGGTTATTAAGATGAAAGTAAATTTAAAAAATGCTGACTAAAAATGTTTGGAATTGACTCTGAATGTGATTTATGCAAGAACTACATGTGCTAGAAGCAATACTTTTCTGTAATGTTCCCCAGAATCAACATAAGCCATTTTTTATGTTGAGGAAGATAAGAGAACCTTTAGTTTAGCCTTACTCTGATCATATCAATGCTGGTGCTGCTTAAATCTTAAGTCTTTATTCCATAATAAGTTTCAAAATACAAGTATTTAGGCACAGTATACACTGTTGTATTTGGTTATATTCTTGCATTTACCAAATGCATTCGTGTTAGTGGTCTTCCAGGGGACATTTGTGTCACCTGTGTTGAAATCTTGCTTTTTGGATCTGCCAGTAAGCTACTAGGTACTGGTAAAAGGGAAAACTTTGGGGATCAAATAGACAGAGGTAGTTACTTGTCATGATTTTGGAAAGGCTTTGGTCCAGACTGAAGCTGGCATATCAGCACTATGCAAATACAGATGTAAACATTCTTACTAGCTACACTCTCCACACTTTTCCAACACAGGAGTAGTGATGGCGCGAACCCGGAATTTGATGTTCGCGAACGGCGAACGCGAACCT
>CM070036.1:113485700-113532015 GCA_036250615.1 Ptychadena robeensis
GCTTTTGAGTGTCCTTGCAAAGAAAGGTGCCTATATTGGTCACTGATTTGTTTTTGTTTTCTTTCTGAATGTCAGAAATTTATACTTGTGAATGTTGAGATGTTATATTGGTTTTACTGGTAAAAATAAATAATTGAAATGGGTATAAATTTGTTTTTTGTTAAGTTGCCTAATAATTATGCACAGTAATAGGCACCTGCACGCACAGATATCCCCCTAAAATAGCTAAAACTAAAAACAAACTAAAAACTACTTCCAAAAATATTCAGCTTTGATATTAATGAGTTTTTTGGGTTCATTGAGAACATGGGTGTTGTTCAATAATAAAATTATTTCTCAAAAATACCACTTGCCTAATAATTCTGCACTCCCTGTACTTGCAAAAGTTATTATAACTTCATGTACTGTAATAGGTCATTTTTATTTTGTGGCTTTTATCGTGTAACTAAATCTTAAACACAGAAGATTTTGGAGTCAATTTTGTATTCAGTGAAAGGAATACTATTCATCTGTAATGCTTTGCTTGTCCTTAAGGGCTATACAAATACAATAGGGCTGTCTAGGCCAGCTGCACTTCATCACTGAACTCATCATACACAGTTGTCAGGCCTTTGACTCTAATTGTTTGGATTGCAGTTGACACTATAATTGACTACTATTACTATTTCACATGTCAATTGGGTAAAATTAAGACATAAAAAATAAAGTTTCAGTGCAAACAGTTACAATCCAAACACTTTTTCCGCAGATAGAATAGAATTGATACACCAAGAAAAGAACATTCTGTTTTATTTTAGAAGGTTGAGTTAAGAGCTGGCAGTTGAAGACTTTCAAAGCTATTATTTCATTTTAGGTGGAGAGTGATGGGGGTAGACAGAACTTGTATAATATTATAACTTGCAGAATACATCTGAAGAATAAGTTCCCTGCATTTTTGGTCTCTCCTTTCCTCACTCCTCTACATCCATCCTTATCTCATGTTGGAAAGTTATTCTGTTCATGACAGCAGAGCTGACAGGTATTATGAAGGTCAGCAGAGAGGAGAAATTTTCACAGGAAGTGCATAGAGCTTAAAAAAACTGGTGTCTGGTTATGGAAAGTATGCTTTCTTTAAGGACCATTAAAACTGTTATTTTATCTAAAACATGTCAATCTACATTATTTATACCTTAATGCACCTTGTGGCCTTTAAAGTCCCCTAGCCTCTGTACCCTCAGAGGACATTTTGGACTGTGGATGGTGATGTTTTCATCCCACCCCCAGTCATTTCTTTGCATAATTCATTTTGGGATGCCGGCCACCACTTCAATGTGAGATAGAGACTTTCAATATTATTATCATTTTAAAACATTGTTTTTGTGGTGGTCCCCAGAAAAGTGCTATCTGTGCATTGATTCTTAAGCTCTGGCCTATGGGAATTCATTATAAAGAAGACTAGTAGAAGTGAAGAAAATGAGCTGAAATGGTGAAACTCAAGGTCAACAATGATATGGACAGCTGGATCCTTCTACCGCAAGAAGTCTACATGTGAATAGTGCAGCTAGCTGATTGACATTATTGTGAAATTTCAAACAATTTATTTCAGAGTTATTCAGAATTTATTATAGAGTTATTGTGAAGCCCCTGAACAAGTAATCATGACCATTATTGACTCAAAAAATTTTAAATTCAGTGGCTTAGGCCCCCTATAGATTCTACCCAATATTTCATCTGATCGACCGCCATGCTCACTCACGATGGTCGGTGGAAAAACCGGGTGTCAATCTAAAGCTTAAAGGGCCGAAATTGGCCACCAATTTGATCTAAGCCATTATGGAGATGTCTGTAATTCTTAGACTAGTCTAATACTTTAGACAGGGAGAGATATTTTTTGTATAAACATGCCATGCTATCATTTTGTGCTATTTATTGCCATCCTAAAGTTATTGTACCCTGTAAATGTGAATAGAACACTGTCTTTGGTCTTCATAGTAAGGGGTTGCTACCATTGAGTGTCATAGACACATCAGCATTATGTGTATGTGTCCATTGATAGCCAAAGGACACGTTAGCTATCATTGCAGGAATGGGAATGCAAGGCCCTTGTTTTGATTGGTGCACCTGGGGCGCACCATGCATACACAGCCCATAGGGGATTACAGGCAACATCTTCAGGGGGCTGAAATCCCTGTTTTCTACGCACAATTTTGACACAGTGGATTAGAGATGGGTAAATTTTTTCAACTAGCTGACTTGAGCTAGCTATGAGTTGATTGCAAAGCGATGTATCATTACCAAAAGATACATTGCTTTGCATGGAAAAAAAGAGTATTGTTCAAGCACATGTAGTTTTTGCATACATTGAGTGCAAAGTCGAATTTGAACTTAATTTACGCAAAACTATTTGTGTTAGAGCAATACCTTTTTTGTAGTGTAGCCTGGACCCTTTTCTATATCTCCAGCAAGTTTGGTGATGATGCCATGCTTAGGGACTTCTCAATAAATCTCTGCTAAGGAAGACCTACAGAGCCCTGCTTCCATCTCACCAGAAATTTTAACAAACTTTAACCAGCACTTTAATACAACCAGCAAACTGTTGTCATGCCTGGGATAGATTTGAACACATTCATTTATATATTAATACGGATATATAAGAACAACATCTTTGTTATATCTGTGGGCTTCTAGAAGATATTTTTCCTTTAAAAGTGTAATTTTCTGTGCTTAACATAAGATTGCTTCTGTGGCTGGTAGATGAAATGATAGTATAGAATAGTTTCAATTCTGTCCTTGTGATTTTCTGCCCAGGACAGCTATGTGCTGTGTCACTATACATTATGTAATGTACCCTTCCTGCTAAATTACTGTGGCTCAAATTTTCACCCAACAAAAGTCCCCAGAGGATAAAAATCACCTTCTCCACTGCACAAAGGTATTAACACACAATGTGGCTACAGCAAAGTATAATGATTAATGCTTTTATATCCCTGTAATTTCAGCACAGTTTGCACTTGATGTTTTGGCTGCAGTTTCTGAAGCTTTGATGTTTTCTAACTCTTGCATGTTCCTGTTTGTGTTCTGAGTCTTAAGACTTAAACACTTTATATTGAACTGAAAAAAACTGTTCCACACCACTTATTATTCATACATAATATTGCAGTAATCTTTGTACATAAGCATGATGTTTAATGGAAAAGTTATCACGCCACTTTGTAAACCCACAAACTTTGAAGGATAAGTCAGTAGAAAATGCACACACAAAAGTCAACTGCCAGGAATAACACTTAAAAGATGAGACGTAGTGTTTGAGGCCACCAATTTGTAGGTGACCTACATACCTGTCAAGCAGCTCATTTTGAAATCGTGGTTTCCAATGTTCCCACAACCCTTCTCTACATCTCCAACAATTTTGGTGACAATATCCTATTCAGAGGCCTTGTAATCAGCTCACAAGGTCAGCTAGTCGAAAAATTTGACCATCTCTAATGACTTTATCACGTCCGGATTGAGCGTCCGTTCATCTATCAGCAATATACACGTCAATGGCCTGCTTGAGTCTTAAGTATACTGTTGATTGGGTTGGGGTAATATTGTCAAACTGTCTACATCATGTTTAGTTGTGTCTTCAGCATACTGAAACAAAATGTGTCTTGTTACAAACAGAAGAAGCCTTCTCTGTACATGTACAAGTCCTGCCTTAATTATTCAACTCTTCTGCTTCCAAAGAACAGAGTAGAACTTTACAAAAACTTCATGTTTAATCATTCATAACTCCATCCAGAACAATCATTCATATTACATTTACAGCGGAGTGATTTCATCTCCAGATTTCTATTTTTCTTTACAAGGCTATTCGCTTATGATATTTTGAACATGAGAATATTAACAGCGCTGCACCTTTGAACGCACGTTGTGCTGGATGTTTAATGTACAGCAATTACCATCCAAATATAATGAAAATGAATTCAGTTGGGATCTATTTATTTCTCTTTCAGCAGTTCAAGTGATTCGAGTCCTTTCCAGCTCTCCTGATTTGCAGGATTCCTAGAATGTTTGCCTTTTTCCCCAATAAAATTTACCACAGGCATATAAACAGAGCTGAGAGCCAAACCTGGAGAGGAATCAGGTTTTAGTGCTATAGTAAAACAGTCAAGAAAATTGAGTGCAGCATTGAGATTTTGTCCTGGTATTCAGCGTTATAGAGAGGGATTAGAAAGGATCAAAGTCACTGAACAAGTGACTGCTCGCTACAGGTTAAGAAAAGGCAGCCCAATATATCAAGGTTATGTAGAGCCCCCCTTAGTATTTTAAATGTAATTTATCTTTTTCTTCTGACCCATAAACGGAATCTTACCTTACCCAGTTAAGGGTTTACAAGGTTTTGGCTTACAGGACAAATTTGATTGTCAACATTTTAGGAACCAAAATGCAAGGTTTGACTCTTCTCAATGCCCAATGGAACATACAGCGAACATTTTGAGAAATATCTTCTGGTTGCATCAAAACAGAAAGCGAGCAAAGTCTTTGTTTTTTTCTTCAACAAGCATACACAGCACAAGAGAGCCAAATTGTATGCCCAGCTGGATTGCTGTAGAGAAGGGCCCTTGTTCTCTGAGTGGAAGCAAAAGTCTCTCTGCAGAGATGTGACACCTCCCTCTGTAAAGTCACAGCAGTGGTGTCAAAAGCCCAGTGGGGGTAGGACTATCCACATCAGGTGACACCATTTTACTCCCAGCAGAGGGTCGACGCTAAACATGCCAACCTAAGCTGTTTTTTGTAATATAGGGGCTAAAAGACTTGTTGAAGGGTCAACAAAAGGATTCCAATTTTCCTCAAGACACAGCTGCAATGTCATTGTCTGCATAAGTCTTTGGCTTTCACCCCTCCTTGTAAATAGAACAGTTTCTGCATGAATTGCATATATAAGAACTTCTTTTACATTCCTGCAGCACCACCCCTGGATCCCTGGCTAAACATACTTGTAAAAACCTAGCATAATGGAGATTAATACTGCAGAGTGTCATGCGCTGAGCAACTTTAATTTCAACAGTTCAGCCTAATGGTATGTGACCGCCCCCTGTCCCTGCTGTGTGTATATATATTAAGGTGACACCATTGGCTTCCAGCAACGGATGTGACCAAACCTAATTTTTTCTTAAATCAGCAGGGAAAACAAGCTTTGATGATCACAGACCTATAGGTTTCAGAAAGGGGAGTTCTAGAGCTCTACTGTGAGATCACTTCTTTCACATAGACAACAAGTGTCCTATGCTGCAGTCTGTTGAGCCTGTTGTTTTCATTTTAGTGTTAGGTTAAGTGTTGAGTATCAGAGACTTGTGTTCCTAAAATATGGAGCTTTTAAAAATATCCGGTGCTAAAACATAATTATCCTTTAAGTTCTTTTCACCTTGGTACCTGCTATTCCTTTTTAATCAAGAAAGGATACCTCTGTGCACCCCTACAATCCTGGTTTCATTGTGCTAAACGCAGTACTCCTGGAGCAATGCCCTGTGCGCTGAACAACCACCAAGTCCTAACCAGGGCCATTTCCCCCTCTATGCCTAATATGCATGGCATCCATTTCTCCCGCTATGCAGAATATGCCCCTGGCAGATCTGAACAGTGCGAGCGGCCAGGGGTGGAGGAAGGGGTGGGGGTGTATGGACATGTTCCTTTTCTTTTTCTCCAATAGCGCCCTATACAAGAACATATAGGGCCCCTGAAATGTTAGAAACAGCACTAGTCATAACTACTAGAAAATGATGGAAGTTTGGTGCTTACCACTCAAATTATGGAAAAAGAACACTAAGTAACAAAATGAATTTAGGGCACAAAGAAGAGTCTTTTGTTGTTGTTGCAAGTTGGAACCCTTATCCGCTTTGTATTGCTATCCATTTTTTTACACCCTTCAAACATCTATCCAACCATACAAATCAATAATCTGTATTTTTATGAGAAGAGGCCTTTGTTCTTACAACTTGTAGCTCCCAAATGCCCCCCTCCCCATTTGCATGGACTTTCCTTCTTTCTGTAACACTAAATTGCTCCATTGAGACCCTTCTTTGTGTGTTTAAAAATGATATAAAAGTAGAACCCATAAGGTTGAAATCTTGCAATTACCTAGCCTATTTCTGTACGAGTCTACACAGGGACACAAGTCTACATAAAGAACATAGAGCCCACCATTATACCACCATTATCCCTCAAGAGCACCGGTAGACATAAAGGCTGAAAACACCCATTACAGATAAGGCAGTTGGAAGAATGGTCACCACATTTACATCTCTAGCCACATTATAGCTCTATTGGCAATCGTGTTTTGTATTCAAATGCTTTATGGCAACATAGATAGTTCTTCCTTTAGATAAGTTGATGTTAAGAAAAAGTCTTAACAGATTTTCTGACAAGCAAAACGTGTTTACTGTTTTTTTATCTTTCCTTCTTTGTAATTTTCAGAATTACTGGTTTCTAAATAAATGATCCAGATCTAAATATATTATAGTGAGGGGGAAAAAACTCTAACAGGTTTTCATTGGAAGAATTATTAGTTATATGGCTTTCCATGACAACCAAATGCAGATAAAAATAATAATGGAAACAAAAAGAAATAAACAACTGACAATGACAAAAAAATAGAGAAAGGTAATTATTAGTACCTAAGAACACAACGATTTAGCATTCATTCTCTGAAATCATTTTATTGTAGTGCAACACGAAATATTAAAACTAATAACATGTTATCTAAATGTCTCCCATACTGTCATGCTTTATTACCTGTTGTCAGCGACTCGGCAGCAATATATCATTAAAGTGTGATTCACAGTTTCTAGGAATTAGTAAGAAATTAAGACTAAAAGAAAAGTCTTTTGGAGGTTTTATAGTTTTCTATTTTAGGTTAGTCTAATTTCATCATTGATTCCCTAAGGTTTATAACCGTAACCTGCCTTATCTATCTACATCATGTTCATTTAGAACATGAAATTTGAAGTTTTCTAAAGAGTTTGGGGTCTGACTGAATTCAGTCGCTGTGGATATAACAGGAACTCATGGCTAGTTTACATAAGTCATTGCATGGCAAATATGATCGGTTATTAACATATGTTGACTCATACACTCATGTTTTGTGCTTATTTACAATTTCCAGTTGAGCTGGACTCATTCTACCCTCCTTAACATGTTATCAACATGACATTGCAACATTTATAAATAAAAACTTTCCACTTCCTTAATAGTTTTTTTTTTTATCCAAAGATGTCATCACCAATACTCTTGCTTCTTTATGCAACACTGAGATAGCAAGACTCGTCAGAAGGGCTAACAGGGCTAAAAAAAAACCTGGAATTGTGCCCAAACCCATTACGCATGCAGTTTGTTCTTAAAACAAACTGCGCCCATACTGGGATCGGGCACACATGCCTGTGCTTTGCAAGCCCACACAGATCCTGCATCAATGCAGGCTTGCTGATTGTTTCCAGCCCCATGTCTTTGGCACTATCAGTGACGCCAATGGGGTGGGGCGACGGCATAGACCGGCCAGTGTTGCTTTTCCAGGCCCACATCGCCAGCCGCTCAATGAGCGGCAATGTTTAGAGAGACGGAGGAGGGCAGGGAATCACGGTGGAGCACACTGTATTGACCATACAGTGGATGCACTGTATTGCCTTTACTGATCGCCCATGTGATGTCTTTTTGCGCTAGAAAAAATTAAGTGAAAAGACCTTAATGCCCAGGAGGTTAAGTCTGGAGAAGGTATCTGAGACATCACAAAAGCTTTCTATGACTTTAGTTAGCCAATAAACGGTATCACTGACGGCTAACACTGTACAACGCTCTACTATTATTAAATATTTTATGTATAAAAGCTAACTTTCATACCCAAGCAAAATTCCATGAATATGTTTAAGCTTTAAAGGGTAACTCTAGAAATCTAGCAAAACTACCCAAAAATATAGTACCAAAAGGGAGGCATGGGATGTCTGAACAAGACGTATTGAAGAAGTTGTTATTTACCTGACCAGTAATTATCAAACATCTCCCCAGAGGTGACAAGAAAGTATAAGATTGGTGGTGGCACTCAAGAGATTAGCTGTTCATTTAAAAAATACAGCCATAAAAAAAGGAAAATAGTTATGGCATGTTGGAGATCTAGACAAGGAGGCTTCTTCTTCTCCAGGAGATTTGGAGACCCAACCATACCTGTTGCCCTATTTATTATGTAGCATTCATTAAAAATATTTTCTTGACTTCTTTTTTATTCACATGCTCTTTTTTGGCTTCATTTTATGTTGTTTGGACTAATAGGATACCTATCACACCATTTAATTTAAGCCTTATTTGTTTATAAAAGGCCACTTTAAATTTTGCACCAACCTACTGCAGGGTGTTCTGCTGACCCATATGTGCTGCTGATATAATGAATAATCTGATTTATCTAACAGTTTTTATTTTATTTGAGAAATGTAATTTAATGTCAAGAATTAAATCTTAAAAAGAAATGTGATTTACTCAACTTGTATGTGAGTAAAGTACAACAAAACACATTCTAAAAGTAGGTCTTCATGATATCACAATTCAGATAATGTAGGACAACAGGATGATAAAGTGTAGCATGAGGTTTATTCAAGCTGTAACCTCAAAGATAATAGTGAAATCAGTATGCAGTATTTTCTCAGAGAGCTCTCCCTTATTATAGCCACAGATAATATGAGAGATCATGACCCCACTAAGACAGGTCAACTTTCATAATTACCAAGAAAATGCATAATGCTACCTTCACATAGGAAGATTTACTTTGATATGTATGGAGAAAGTCACCACAATGTTCTACAACCCTATGGCTATTACTTATAGTAGTGACTAGCACATCCTACTGATAATGTTGTTAACCACTTCTACCACACTGATATGCGTATCCCTTTGGTGCCGTAGAAATGAAAAGCTTGCAGGTGACAAGGACTTGTCACCTTGTAGTTTTATTAGGAGAATGCTTTAAGTTCCCTGCTTTCATTGTAATTTTATTTTAGCTATTTTAAGCCTGTACTAGGGCTAAAGCAGGAAACTCAAATGTATTCTGCGCTTCAGACATGTCAAAGCAGTGGAACAAAGCTTCAGTTTTATAGAGTATCTCTTTACATTAAGTCAATCATTCCAGGCTACATGCACGTTCTCAGCATGATACACTCAAGTGGCTATTATCAATTCCCTCTCTTTGTATATAAATGTAAGGAGACATAGCACATTTAAGTATTCTGTTGTACATGGAAAATTATAGGACCTGGCCCATTCCCCCGCATGTGACTAAAGTGACTGACATCAATTAAGAAAATAGAGTGTAATGTATTCTGGACAGCATTAACTTCGCTATATAGCACTAATGTATCACTCAAACACATACTAGTAGTATTAATTTTAGGTATGGCATCTGCTGGCTTAGTTTTGGAATAGTGCCCATATCTACTTTTACTGTTCGCAGGTCAACATGGAAACAGCAACTGGTTACAGAGTCGTAGCTATGCTAAAATCTCTTTTTCCTTGAGATCTCCTTTTCCTGGAGTGCAATTTTCCTTGACCATCACTCGTGGCTTATGCTTTGCCAACTCTAAATCAAACCAACAATGCCAGCATGTTAGGTACTACGTACAACCTCTTCATAATGCCGACCATATGAGGCAAGAAGGCTTGTAACTTGCATAATATGTAACAAATCGGAACACACAATCGGGGGATTATTGATACAGGAATGTACTTTTTCCAAATGTTAAACGTAATTGTGTCTGCACGAAACAAGTTGAGAATACATTAATTTGTTGTCAACAATTTCTTGCCTTGTTGCTAAACCAGAAGTGACATCGGCCGGACGTCACTTCCTGCATGTGCCCGATAAATCTCTAGAGATCGGGTGTCTCTACCCGGCCTCTAGTAAAAATTATTCTTCCTCTGGCCGGACTAGGCACAGAAAAGTCTGACCGGAGGAAGAATAAACAAATAATTTTTCTCGCCAGCGAAGGGGGCGGGCTTTTCTTCTCACTGGCGAGAAGAAAAGCGAACGTACAGCGGACAGTTTGGCCATTACTTATCATAGTTGACTCCATGTACATATGTAATGAGACAATGTATGGGCAGCATGGTGGCTCAGTGGTGACTACTCTGGCCATATAACACTGGGGTTTCAATTTCGGGTACGACACAAGGAGTTTGTATGTTTGCGTGTCTGCGTAGGTTTCCATCCACCAAAGACAAGCTGGTAAGTTAATTACCTTCCCCCATAAATTGTCATTAGACTGTGTTAATATGACCTTGACTTTATTAGTTACATAGTGGCTATGGTGGGATTGTGAGATCCTGCAAGACAATTGACTCTATAATATGTTGGTGCTGTATAAATACCAGTTAATGATAATAATGTACTATAAAATGGCATTGAAAGGGTATAAAGGCTATATATTAACTTTGAAACAATGAAATTCCAAGGGCTCATTTCTATAACTCACAGTACTCTCACAGGCTGACATCTACACCTATCACCTAATAAAGGCAGTATGAATCAGCCATTGATGAGCTTTTTGCAAGAATATGGGAGCAGGCACAGGGGAACAAGGGGCTTTTGGTGTGGAAGCAGCTTTAGGAAAATCCAGGGAAACATTATGATGGCGGGTGAAGGAGACGCCTACCTATGCAGCTTAATCCTTCTAAAAAACCTGCTCAATGTGAATTAAGCAGGATGACTTCAATCAGTAGGATGACGCACCAGTCATCTACTGTAGCACCACTGTACAGATATGGGACATTATCTAGGAAGTCAAGGCCTCAGTCACCATCCTTCATTTGTTGAATTTATTTTTCATGGGATTTTCATCATGTTACATCATTCATCTCTGCGAAAGAAGCATTTAAGTTCAATCTCCTTATCTAAAGGTGTCTAAATTATTCAGAGATGTGATGCCATACAGTGTTCATTTAAAAAAAAAAAAAAAAAACTTGCCAGAGTTTAGGATGGTGATTTAGATGCCAGTCATATCCCTTTAGAATTGTCACCGTCTTAATATTTCAGATGTTTCCTATAACTCCTGACTTTTTTAATCCCCACAGCCACTGCCACTGCACACCTGGATAGAACGTTTATAGCTTAACAAGGCTTACATGTAATTCCCATGAACCTAAAAATATCACGTTTCATTGCATGCACAAGGATTTAGTCCCCAGTGAATAGATATAACCAGTAAGTTGAAAGAAGCAGGTTAATGTTAGGTGCAGGCAAAGAGTAAAGCAAAAAAAATAAGAAAATAATTCAGCTGAAGGGTTAGTGTAGCATGTAATATATATATTTAAGTTGATGATTAATTTTAAATGCTTCCAATTACAAATCTGAAATCCTCATGATTTATTTATAGCTAGTGTAGTAAACTGATGGAAATGCACATCTGATGTTCTCATCTATCTTAGGAATATGCCAAAAGTTGTATTGCATGGTCTAGATTAAACATTTAGATGATGCCTATGGTTTTAGTTATATCATATGGAAGCTATATGTTAATCAATATATGTACTTTGGTAAATATAAATATATATTCACTCACATTATATACATACACACGTGTGAGATTACACACAAGCAGATTTAATATTTGAAATTTAGTATTATATTTGATATATTAGTAGTAAAGTTTATATATTATACTACTGATGAAACTGATATTTTAATATTCAGATTTTTAACTGTTTGTATATATTGATAAAGCTTTTCTGTCTCAGGGGCACACAAGGAACAAAAAAACATGCTCAATGAAGATATCTCTGCTCAGACGGCAGTCACACAACAGGTGTCCTCATTACATCATCTCATTCCTTGTTTTGAAAAAAACTAAAGTTTAAAATGTTTTAAAGTTGGCACATCTAGTGGCACAAAGCTTTTTGGCGTGTCATGGTTGTAATGACCTCCATTCTGCTCAGTTCACAGTAAATTGGTGATGGGGTCCAAAAGCTGGTGAGATTTACAGGAACCTTGGTTATATTTAACATATCTTGGACTAGGGACCATCAAATCTAATCTGGTTCAAACCTATGTGGTTTCATGTAAACAGGCCAGCTGGATATAATGTAAACCTTTGGGTCAAGCTAAGCATGCGTTGCTCAATGCATTTAAAAACAGATAGGTAAGAACCAGGTCCAAGTTAGGTTTGCAAACAATTTTGCGCACGCTCCTTGAAGATTGATACCCCACTGAAGTATATAGGGACGTTTCTGTTATTCAGTTCTGGTTATGTATAGATATTACAAGCACGCTATAATATAGTTCTACAAAAGACACTAAGTTCACCAACACTAATTGACGTTTTTAAAAAAGGGGATCAGGTTATCTACTCTCCGCTAACCAGTGCAAAGCCTATTACCTTCATAGTAGGTTGTTGCTTCTTTAGAAAATATGTATAGTCAATTAAAAGTCGTGTTTTTCACCCCCAAAAAATGGGCTACCCCCCCCCCCCCCCCCCCCCCCCAACTTTTACTCAGGTCAGGAGTCAGGCTACCACTTACCTGTCCGGGTGTTTACTGGTCTTTCTGCATTGATTTGTTTGTTTGTATCCTCAGACTTGTATAAGACAGGAAGCGTATATGCTGTTCTGCAGCTATACTTCCTCTGCTTGTGTCTCTAAACAATTTGGAATTCTTTGTTTACATGCCTCTATTTTTTTTATTGGCCAATTAAAACCTAACACAAACTTTGAATGTAATACCCAATTGTATCAAACTAGATTGGCAGATAAACTGAAATTTACCATTTTGCACAGAGAATATCTTTATTCGTGTTGATGATTTCAATATTATTTTTCCTAATTAATTCAGTTGATTTGACTCCCATGTTTCTATTAATACTCTGGTAAGACAAAAGCAATAATTAGTTTTCGGCTTTGTGCCTAATGATGGTGCACGTCAAGAATAACAACTTTATTTTTAAAATGTCTCTATCTGGCAAAATGTGAATCATCTTGGTAAGGCAAATTTTAGCAACTGGTGAACAATTGAGTAAGGTTATAATTAGATGTATTTTCCAGTGATTAATAAATAGGATTGTAAGCAGAAATGTATGTATGGGAATTTTCCAAAGGTTGGGCTGGAAAATCATGATCAATGATAACAGCAGAATGCCATCATAGTTACTTGTAATATGTATTACATTATGATCTGGATAATATTAAGCATATGGAACTAGATCTATAATAAACTATTAGAGTGTAAGCCCAACCGGGCAGAGTCCTCTACTCCTCCTGTGTCATAACCTGTACCTGTGCATTATCTTGTGTTGTATCTCCACTCTAATGTATTGTACAGCGCTGCGTAATATGCTGGCACTATATAAATAAAGGATGATGATAATAATAATAATAATAATATAATCTGCTGTGTTTTTAGTGTTTTTATGGGATATTACCACCTCGTATAATAACCAACAACCAATAGAAGAGCTTGTGGCACTGGATCCCAGCCTATTGCTATTAATTGTGTTCCTAATGCCACCCCTATCAACCAAGCAAAATGGTTGATACCTTAGCATTCAACTACCATCACACATTTAATTAGGGTTCACAGTAAACAAGTTAAATTAATTCCTCTAGTAAACCAGATCAGGATGATTTTGGTCATTGATTGTTATTAGAATACTTTTACTATCTGCAATGAGTTGGTGTACAGGGCTTTACATTAGCAATAACAATTGATGTTATGTAATTTTTGCAGAAAAGTATTTTTTTGCTTTTAATTAGCTTTTTTAATTTTTTGCTTTAAATTTGCTTTTAATTTCACCCTGCATTCATATACACGACTGACCACAATACCATTTATAACGATGAATGTTTTCCTCTCTGCTGCAGTGCCCACAGCCTAGTCGAAAATGACACAATCATTTGAATCCTGTTGTCTTACTCCAGGGATGGCCAACAGGTGTACAGAGACATCCTGGGCGAAAACCTGCTCCAGAGCTCTATTAAATTCAGACTTGGTTCATCTTTCAGCAGCCTCGACAACCCTAAGCACACAACCACGATATCAAAGGAGTGGCTTCAGGACAACTCTGTGAATGTGCTTGAGTGGCCCAGCCAGAGCACAGACTTGAATCGGATTGGACATATCTGGAGAATTCAAAAAATGTCTGTGCACTGACGCTTCCCATCCAACCTGATGGAGCTTGAGTGGTGCTGCAAAGAGGAATGGGTGGCATTGGCCAAGGATAGGTGTGCCAAGCTTGTGGCATTATATTCAAAAAGACTTGATGCTGTTACTGCTGCCAAAGGTGCATCAACAAAGTATTGAGCAAAGGCTGTCAATACTTATTTATTTTTTTATTTATTTTTAATACATTTACAAAACCTCAAAAGTATATATGTTTTTACGTTGTCATTATGGGGTAGTCTTGGAAAAATATATTTTGTTTAATTAATGTAAAGTAAGGCCTGGTCTCCACTGCAACACGTCAAACCCATTCAATGTTTCTCGATGGATGTAAATCCACATACATCAGCTTCGCTTTTTAAATTCCAAATTTCAACTCCAGATAACACAGTAGCAGTTACAGCAACAGGTATTTTTTTCCTTTTGGTAAGAAACCGGTAATAAACGACAGTACTGGAGGTCCTGCGTGTATACAACTACAACCTGCATCATGTATGTTTGATTATTTTTCCTCTTGGTGGCATTAACCCTTTAAATAATAATAAAAAAATAACTTTCACTTCCCAGTGTTAATATCTTAAAAGCTCCATTATGCTTTTACAAAGGCTGTGATGATCTTTTTTAGGAAAGAATTGCTATTTTCTTTTTATCAACATACAAAGAATGTCGTAGAACATCTGAAAGAGACAAGAGTACGTTGCTCCCATGATTCTTCTGGAGTTTTTCGTGGGCTAGTCTATAAACAGTGCTGCCAGATAGCATGATCTAGTGGAGGAGGTGGGCACACACACAATGGGATTGATTGACTAAAGAAGTAAAGAATGTTCATTATGCAACGTAAACCTGTGTTTATTTCAATCACCAAATCATGTGGAGAAGAATCTAAGATATAATAGGAATTTCCCTTCCACGTAGGATGAATATAGACACTAAAAAGATCCCTTTACAGCTGTAACTACTATAGGAAATTACTAAACCTTCATAAAAGTGGGTTCTGTTTGTGATAACAGAGGAACTATGACATCATTATCCCTAAAGAAGTAAGAATGTTCTAGATTAACAGTATTCTATAAAATGTCTTTCAAAGTTTAGCAGCTACTTTTAATATATTTTTTTTACTTAACCTCCCTAGCGATATGCCCGAACCCAGTTCGGGCAAAGGGACGCTGCAATTATCGATACGCCCGATATGCAGTCGGCGCAACGATCTAGAATGCAGGTTACTGTGTTTTGGATCACGGGCCATGGGCGGTGGCAGTCAATCGCCCCTGACCACAGCCATAGAGATGAATGGACGCAGTTAAAAATCGCGTCTCCATCCATTGATTTTTAACAGCGCCCATTGACTCTCTTTGGGCATGATCAGGCCGGAGGTGGGGCTGTGGGACAGAATATCTTTCAAAACCCCCCACTTCCTGCCTGCAGTTGCTGGGCCGCGATTCCAAACGTGGGAGACTGCAGGAGATTGCTGGGGGCTAGCGATCTCCCGCGGTCTCCGCGCCACGATTGGGATCGCAGGAAAGCACAACAGTGGAAACATGCCTTTTGTGATATCATGTTCCCTGTCACGCAATCCATATATATTGGATAACAGAGCATTTTCAGCCTGTTCAGAGGAAAGAGTCTGGGGGACTAATTTTCATCTTTTTTTTTTGTTGCCCATGGTTGCACTTAAAGTGACAGAGTCACTTCAACTGTTTTAATTTAATCATTTACATCATTTTCTATTCATTTCTTATATTTTAAAGCAGGTACTGTATGTTTGAAAGTTCTTCTCCAAAGCACTTTCAACAAAAACAGCAAATTATGTTAACACTCTATGCTGAAATTTTTCTATCTCTGTGATCTTCCAGCCGTGGCCACAGATTATTCAGAAACAAATCAGCTAAAAATAGAATGTAAGTTGTCAGCTCCTGTTAATGTCACCAATGTATTTGTATCCCGTGTGACAAGGTGGATCACTGAGGAGTCAAAATTGCCCAAGAGGCTTTCTTCTCCCTCTGACATGTGAAAACACAAAGCGTTTCAGTTATTCCATGCATACATTTCAACTCGATTATACCCCCTCGAAGCATCTTATCAGGGTTGTTTTGGTAGCAGGCAGGAATTTGTGGTTTTCTTCATAGCGGCCACAAATAAACCCAATATGACAGAATGGCTGCCTACTATAAATAATCATTCCGGTGTACAGTTATATTAGGAGGTAGTTTGGATGCCATGATAATACCTAAGAGGCTAATCTTAGACGTGCAATGGCATGAGATGAAAATAATTGTCTAAGAATAGCTGACCCAGGGGAGCCAGCCTGCTAAAGATATCCATAGGCCTAAGCTGCTTGCACTTTAATTTATTTAAGAATAATCTTTAACAAGCTTTCCTTGAAAAGAATTTGTCATTTTCCATTGAGCGGTGAGTATTGATTTGTTGCATCCATGTTCATTTTACCTAGACCATTGTGTTTGGGTATGCCAGACGTTGTATGGAAATGTGTAACAGTAGTTCTGCATAATTAATGAATTGCTCTAACCCCTTTCAGTATAATAATTCAATTCACTCTTTAAAATGCCATTGGAACCAGGTAAATGCTTGCTTGGTCTATAAAGTCTGTACACGCAGTCTTTGCTTTCTGTCGCCAATAATATAACAAGTAGGCATGCTGTAATTTACTAGTCATTATATGCTATACGAATTGGCACGAATGGTTCGATGTTCCTTGGATCTTCTCTGCAGTTCTAATGTACTATATTAAATATGAATAGTTAGATATTAAAGGAGGACCAAAGCACCTGACTTAATGCTAGAAGCATTTCTGTAGTGTCTAGGTTTTAAAAAACTTTTATATCAGCCTATCTGACCTATTTGTTTTACTTTAGTTAACAAGGTTGAAATGTAATCATTAGGATAGGCAATACAATGGGTTGGTGTGTCATTGGATATGATTTGGGGGTACATATACTGTATAGTGGCAAGACAATTGGAGAAATATAGAGCTGGTACCTACGGGGCATAAAGAAGCCAGTCAACATCAAGTTACAGCAACCATTCCTGAAAAGGGAAGGGGGCCTTTGACACTATATGTCTTCCATACACAATTTTGTGAATGGAAGACATAACAACACAATATCTCACAACAGTTCACACCTACAGAAATGTAAATCATAGGATTACATATATACAATTTGTTGACACCAGTGATAGGATTATGTATAGAGTGGTTCCACATTTTCATACCTCCCAACCCCCAACATCCCATGGTACGTTGAGCTTGAGGTAAAGAAGTGGCTTGAAGAGTCTGCAAAATGTCTTCAACATTACTAATCAAGTCCAGTTGAATGCAACTGAATCAAAACACAAATATTTACATGAGAGTTGTTTTAAAACTAAGTATTGGTATTTTCGAGTAATCAAGTAAAATGGCAATTGGGAAGAGATCACATGAACTTTTTTATTTAGACCTTTTTACCGCCTTCCTGTTTCAAAAAATTGGCAATGGATTAAAAAAACAATATTAATACTTAACAAAAAATGGTCTACACTTCCCCTTATCCCTAAGGCTCGTTCACACAAATGTGTAAGGGCCAGCACACAAAGGGTGCCCGCCGATCAGCTGGGAGGCCCGCTGAAGCGGAATGACGTTGATCCCTCATCTATTGAGGGGGAATCGCTATGTGTATGCCTACCTTAAGTTTCCATGTTGTGGAGGGCTCTGTTGCCACCCCTGTGCTAAGCGAACTCCATGACGGGAAAGCCCTTGGTACCGTGGAAACATACCCTTACTCATATAATGAATATATATATAAATTACTTTAGGGCCTAGTATTAAGACAGCATTTTCATAAAAAATGGACTGCCAATGCAACTGATCCCCAAAAAATACCCTTTTAAACAGTTCAGAGAAAAGGCATATTTTATGCATAATTTATAAATAGTGGTGTACTGCTCTGCATTGCGGTCTACTGTACACTACAAGGTATCATCAAGGTACCCTTTACAATGAATGTCACCATATTGCCTCTAAGAGCAGGTTCCTTAGCATGATTTCTGGCATAAATGTACATAAATGAGCATCCTCATAAACATAATTCAAAATGGAGAAAATATATATATATTTAATTTGCTACCGTTCCTTTTTCCATTTTGCATAAGGCCAGACGACAACAACAAAAAAGGGAACTGACCTCTCTTTGTATCACAAGATGCAACAAATAATTATTGTATTTTTAAAAATGATGATTGCAAAGAACAGAGTGAACATGAGTAAGCAAAATCTTGTACTAAACAAAGGGCGAGTGTCCTTTTTTTGTCTTGTGGAAGGTTACGAAATAATTTCATGATAAAAATAGGAAAAATTAGGCCAGCAGAACAAAAGTGATCAGTGTGTTCACAGAAATAAAATGTAAGGACACAGATGGGTTCCCAAAAATGTAGATAAAGGTTCCCATTTTACCCAATTACTAAAAGGACAACCTTGGTATATTAGGATGTGTATATTGGTAAAACCTAGCATAACAAAAGCTTCCATTTTCTTATGAAAGACGTTGAAGAGAAATTTCTAAATCCTAACTTTTATTGAGTGCGTACACCTACTGTGATGAATATGATGGGTTTCGCTCTACCAATCCCATCTATTAATATAATGAACCAATCCGGGACCCAAAAGGTTGGTTGGGAACACCGGATAGTAGGTGTTGTAGGCAGGTGTTTTGTCTACCACCTGTTAGAGGTAGGCAGACACGGAGTCAGAAATAATAGAAATATCTTGCTCTTGATACAGTATATAGATCATATAAAAGAAAGAGGTGATCAATTTGGTCATATAGGTAATAAATATAACCTCTCTCAAAGATAGGGATATAGCACGTATTATCGTCATTATCTAGCTGAACCCCTAAACTGACACATACCTAAAGCTCTAAAGGGTTAGAATCCGGACATCCTAATGTTGGGTTTCCTCACCTTTTATCCGTTCCTAACTGGGGCTTTGATTCAGCAACATAAAGTCAGTACGAAATATATATTAAAAAGTCTTTATTGTCCCCCAGGACTTAACATAAGGTCAATCATGGAGCTCCCCATACATGGAGTCTCATGATATAGAGAGTGTAAAAAAAAGAAAAACTGTTTATCATCTGTTATGAAGCTATGTATCTAATTGATGTTTATGTTTTTCTTTTTTTCACACTTTCTATATCATGAAACTCCATGTATGGGGAGCTCAATGGTTCACCTTATGTTCTTAAGTCCTGGTAGACAATAAAGATGTTTTAATATATCCTCCATTAGGGCTACCCACCTGGACCATAACCTACCTCTCCGTCCGCAGGTGGCTGTTGTTTTATACTACCGGCTCTTGTCTTTCCTTCCCCCACTACCCCCCGGCATGCTCTACTCCCGGCTTGGACTGGCGCATGGTTGTGCCCCTTCTGGACGCTATGGGATCTTCCCTGTTCGGATGGGATCCACGTCTGGGCCCACCTACATACCCCGGA
Organism: Ptychadena robeensis; assembly: GCA_036250615.1. NCBI lineage: Eukaryota > Metazoa > Chordata > Amphibia > Anura > Ptychadenidae > Ptychadena > Ptychadena robeensis. The sequence continues at coordinate 113,505,332 of CM070036.1, forward strand.
CATATCGCTAGGCAGTGAGTAATTCATATAAACGCTTGTTAAACCATTACCTTAATACCAGATATTGACCTAAAGAGTAATCTGTGATGACATGTAAGTGACTTAAACTTTCTCTTAACGTTAGAAATATGAATCTCCTGAGGAAGCTCCTTGAGCGAAACGCGTCGAGATGGTGTTCTTCTACATTGTGGTCTTATTTTTTTTATGTAAAGTGCAATTGCTTGTCATCAAATGGGATTACAAGGGCTGTTTGTAAATGCTATTTATATCTCTAAACTACATCTGTATATTATGTACTGAGAATTCTTTATCCATCTGTGTCTAATAAAGAATAAATTTTTATACTTCTATATTACTAACTTGTGCCCTAAAAGTCCCCTGGAGCTTTGTCTCCCATTGGTAGGCAGATTGGGGGTTAGATTAGGCCACCCCCCTCTCTCGCTTTTCCAGACCGTTCTTCTTTTTTGTATACAATTAATGGGATGTTGGCACGCCTTTATCTATATTTAGAGGAGACGGTAATAATTCGTTTTTTATTACTTCTATGTTTTAATATATATTTCCTACTGATTTTATGTTGTGGAATCAAAGCCCCAGTTAGGGAAGGATAAAATGCGAGGAAACCCGACATTAGGATGTTTGGATTCTAACCCTTTAGAGCTTTACATATTGGTCATATAAGTGATATTGGGACCTTAAAAACTCATTCTTTAGGCTACGTTATGAAGCTCTAAAACATCTCTAGGCCTATAACTGATTTAGGTAGCTCCTAATGCATTTTACAAAAAAAGGTCCAGAAAGTCTAACAAAACCTATTTTTTATACTCCTCCTTTTTTATACCCCTCCAAAAGCTAATACTTACAGATTTAAACATATTCAAAATAATACTTATACAACATACAACATATGAAGAACTAACAATGTTCTCAAACCCATGACTTGAAAATAAACAATTTCCGAAGCTTCTTCATCTGAAATGCGTAGATAAAAAAACAATGACCAGTACTTGTAAATAATAATACCTTCATAACAACAACAGGACCCGCTGATAGGCATTGCATGATGTGGATTATCTTTGTCCTAAACAATTTTCTAACAATTTTCTGCAATTTACACAAAATTAAAATTTCTCAGAAGGAGATTAGTTTTTAGGAATAAATCCTGCAAATTGCAAGGGAATCAAACAAAATGCCTGTTAAATATAACTTAAGTAGCTTCTAGGAGGTCTATAAATGGAGATCTAAAAATTTTTTTATAGTTTTTATAATGAATTCGCAAGACTCTTAAGTGAAAATACTGAATAGTGAGTATAGTAAATATATACATATATATATTTATATAGTGTTTGGAGGCGTCGGGGGCTATCGGGGCTCTGGCATTCATGAAATGAATATAGGTGGCCCAAAGACACAATGAGTTACCCAATGTGCTAGAGCCAGTGAATCAGCATAACAATAAAGGTAGCCATGCATACTAAGATCCACTGCCGATCGACCACCATGCGTGTTTCCAATGATCACTCGGTCGCAAATCCAAAGTAATATCCAGCATACAAAGGGAATGCTCCAATCCAATCAGCTGCATCGTAATGACACCACCGCGCTGCAATCGACCACTAGAGAATCGGACGGGGATTATAACGTGTATGGCTACCTTTAGGCAACTAAGATCTTTATATGTAAAAGTAAACAATGACAACCTACATGTTGACTTTAATGTGGATTCATTTGAGAACTAAACTTATTTGTGGAAAAAAGGTGGCCATGCATGGGTCGATACCCTCAATCGATAAACCCTCAACAACGTCACCACATTACACTCAAGCTTTGTCAATTGCACAGAGAATGGATGCTTAGCACTTCAGCACAATCGATCCAGTTCCATACCCTCGATCCCCATCTAAAGCAATGGCGACCAAACAGGGTCTACCAACATGTTGGTTCACTGTTCGATCGAGCTGGATGCAATTGATTCGAGAACAAGCGATTGATTGTGCTCGAATCAGTTACAAAATGTACCCGGGTATGGCCACCTTACTATATCAATTTTTAATTCAATCTTACGGCAGACTGGTAGCAGAAGAGAAAAGTAGTATAACAAAATGATAAAACAACCACATAATCATTCAAGTTAATAAAGTAACTGAAAACTTATTGACTGTGCATGGACACAGGCCATAGAATATTGTGATATAGAGCTCAACTCCTCTGAATTTAAAGAGCTATTAGATACAATGACATGCCACAGATCCTGATACTGAGCTGTACACAGAGACAGTGGCACCTAGTCTCATCTTCAAATGCTCTCATCTAGTTGGCAGACAATGAACGCAATAACAAGCGCTGTGGAATCTCATATAGTGAGCTCCAACAGATGATGGGATTAGAATTTTCTAGTAATGAGAGGATCAAATTTAATGTTGGAACAGACAATTCCATCAGCATCATCCAGATTGTGCAACAAATGTTCACATTAACAAAGAGAAAACAAGGCTGATACGCCAGAACAGTCATGGACTTATTAAAATGTACCCAAATTCTAGGAAAATATTCATTTAAACCTGATGGAACAGACCACACAGATTGTATCACTTGCAACAGTTACCATATAATATCATTACAATGGCAAATGATAGATAATTTTAGACCTTTTTGGTATTGAAAACTATGTAGCGGCCAACTTGAATGTAACATGGGTACATTATTAAACTAGTTCTATATGTTTTGGTTACCGTATGTCTTGGTAACTGATCATACAAGGGATCAGGTTGCTGCAAAATAACATGTCAGACCTTCTTAGAACTGTTTACTCTGTGCAGGTGAAAAACAAATGCATGTATAAAGAAATCCTGACTACTGTAGAAATGCATCCAAAACTGGTCTAGAATGTAACATGGGTACATTATGATACTATAGGACTATAATGTATTGGGGGGACAATATTAAGGGATCTGGTTGCCACAAAACCTTCCTTGAATTCTTGTAGATGTGAATCCATAACTTAGGCATTTCAGTTATGTTAAAGTAGGAAGTCATTGAAATTCAAGAGTATGATACAATGGCACTATAGATTAGTGACCAGGTAATGTAAATATATGTTCTATGTACAATTTTACTGATTGTGATATTGCTTCATACTCTTAAAGAGAAAGTTTCAGTACATTGCACTGGAGGCCATATCTTACCCAGCTCTAAAAAACACCTACCATACACCTTGTATGTGCTACATTTTATTGATATGCCCCTAAGGCCTAATACACACCAGCCAATTGCAAAATTTGTATTCAAGCGACCAATCTGTCAAAGTGGAATTCCATTTACATTTTTTCAAATATTAAATGTATGATTATGATATGCGGCTCACCTGAATAATTCAGATATAAACTGTATTATATAATTATATTTCTGATGGACTTGATCACTTGTGCACTTCATAGAACATGGAAACATTTGATTAGTATTTACTAACGTGTCTTATCTACTTATATTAGATCTCAGAACTGATTGTCTACTACAATCTAAATTCCCATCAGGTCTACTTCAGGTTCAATAATTTGACTAACACAGTAAAGCAGGGTACAGACGGGTCGACATTTGAGCCGTCCGATGTTCCCTGCAGTAGTGTGATGACATCATCACGCTGCTGTCAGATATCGGTGTAGCTGGAGAGACAGCACTGCTCTCTCTCCAGCTCAGCACGGTTTCCATGCAAAGCAACTGACATTGACCGTGATTAGCGGTCATGTCCGATATCCCCCACTCGAAAACAGGTATGGCCGCATATGATATGGGCCAGACAGATAGCTGTGAGTGCGCACGGCGCTCAAAGTGGCCATGGATCTGGCCCATATCTGCATGTCTGTACCCTGCTTAAGGCTGGCCATACATCTTTAGATCTCTGTCAGATATCATTTAGATCTACCAACAACTATGTAGTGCTGGGTCCTCAAGGTAGACTTGGTTGTTTAGAAAGTCCCTCATATTACATGGTTTTAGTAAAACAAAAGGAGATCTAAAGGGAATCGGACAGAGAAATCTAAAGGTGTATGGGGAACCTTAGTGCATTGTCCCTATGCTCTTTCAAAATTGTGACAGAAAACTACCAATTACATATAAATATTTTTTACACTTTAGTGTAACAAACCAATAAAAAGTGAAGGGCGTCTGATTCCTAATGGCTGTTACAATGGGATTTCGACACTTTTTGTTCTGCATTAGTAACAATGTTCATTCATAATATTCATATACAATTCAACAATATTAAGAAAGCCACACCTAAACCACATCAAAATACTGTCCACTCTCCAACCACTTTCCAACAATGGTTTTAATGATTAAAATATTGATTTAATGATATGCAGAACACAATAACTAAAAAAAAAACCCAACAAGGTTTTCAGCTTACTTCACTCCCTATATGGTTGACATTGGCTACTGAGCTATGTTCAATGGCCAGCCTTTTCCCTGGTTGCCTTTAGAATAGTACTTTTATGCAGAATGTTTTTTCATAAAACAAAACTGCATATCTACTAATAGAAAATTACCGGGTATGTGGTTTTAACCTATTATGCTTTGTACCAAGCAATAATTATGAAAGTCTATTGAGTATCTATAGAAGTGTATTGGGGCATAAGGGAAATGAATTAATATGAATTTAGAGTCTAAGCTTGCTTTCATTTGCTCAGAATAAAAAAATAAAGAGAACCTCTCAATAGTGTTTACCTATTTCAGATATATGTGTCCTGTTCTGGAGATTTCCCTTAATTTGCTGCCTGGCAACAAGAGGAAATCTGTCCATATTTTCACAGTAAGACAAGGGAACATTTCTACACCAAGTGATAAAACTCATCACTACTAACAAAGGGGAGCAATCCTTACAAAGTCATGTACCTACAGAATGCCTGACCCCTAAAAACAAAGGAAAAGCACATTGTACTCCAAAAATCACTGTTCTTCAGATAGCAATTTAGAGAGAAATGTGCAAACCTTGCCTGCAAACTTTTCTGCAACATCCTGAACCATAAAACTCCCTTCTACAAAGCTGAGGCTACATGCTGAGAATCTTCTAACACATTCTATTTATGAACTTGAAAGTTTTGAAAACACCACTTCCTGTCTAAACAAATCTTAATAAAATAAAGTCTTTTATAAGGGTGACTCTAAACATGAAAAACTGTAAGATTACACATTGACGGGGACAATGCACCATATGGATCTTCCATAATACAAACAATCAGGTTATATTATTAGGTATAATTGCATGTTACAGTCGTTGTTTCTTTCACTATGTAATCATCTGCAATTCTTCTCAGGTATATATATAGAGATAAGACTATATTCAGATCAGCCAGGTGAAAGGCTTTGTCTATGAGTATATTCACATACTGGGAGGCATTACTAAACATTGGTTTTTGTACTAATTGACGCTTCTTGGAATGAATTATGCTTTACAATTTCTAAAGCTAGCCGTACACATTTAGATCCCCATTTGTTTTGCCGGTGATCGATCACAGCATTACCATCCTGGCGCATACCTGTGCGATCCGTTCCCTGAACGATTTTGTCCCTTTTGGGGCGATCGCTCAAGGTGGGCAGCTGCAATTCTCAGTCGATAATTGACCAATAGGCCACAGATCGCAACACATATGGCCGGTTTAACATTTTACAAGAAAAGGGCTGCCATATACATACATGCTCATCTATGCACTAGGGTTTTACTTGGACTACTTACATACCCCAAACCTCTATAAGTAGAATCAGGAAGGGGGGCACCTACAGGAAAAGCACCTAATTCAAGAAACTCAGTGATCATTTCAGGTTTGGTCTATTGGGGAAAATATCATGAATCATAGTATTCATTCTCCTATATATGAATGGAACTAAAATCTTTCTAGGTGTACTTGTATCCTTTAGATAGGTTATAGAAATTGATATTGTGGGTCCCAATAGGAAAGGATCTGGTTCAGACTCATTGACTAACTGGTGTATGTATTTCCAGGCTAGTACACTGTTATAATAGCAAAAAACATACTTGTCATGACATGTCAGTTTTATATAACAGTCCAAATAACTGTGTTCAAACATTGCACACATATCTCCAACCAAAGTCCTTGCAGGAGTTCTATGGGGGCTATATTTTTCCTGATATAATTAAAACTGTATTAGAATATTTTGTATTTGAATGAATGCTAACTGGTATTATGACATGTTGAAGTAACAGTATCAGCAGCATATAGCAATGTATCTGTATCATTCATCTCTGAAATAAATCTCCTTCTAGCATCTTTGTTGCACTAAGTCAATAGAAACACTAATAATTTATAAAACGAGAAAAGTATCTGCATATGACAGAGAGTGGAGCCCTACTTAATCTGCAGCATTGTTTGAAGGGGAGAGCCCCAACAGGTTGGCAGACCTTGGAAGAGATGTACAACTTTCAGTGGAATACACAAAGTCAATGCACGACGAAACCTGCTGACCAGCCCAGTGCTAAAATATCTGTTTTGGGATAACTCATTATTTAACTACAAGGCCTGGCAGCCCTACTTGTATTTAATCAGCCTATGGGTTATCCATGCCAAATACTACTCCATCACATCCCAAAGCAAACGTGACTGCCTTTAAACCTCATGTTACATTAACTGGTATCGATATTCACTTTGTATTTAAAGGCTGAGCTGCTGCCTATATCGATCTGATACAATGTGTTTTACATTAACACTTATATGATGTCAGGACAGTTCCTATAGCTCATATCAGATACATTCATTCAGGCATAACAGTCTTTTCTCAAGGATCAGTCATGTTTCAATTAATTCATGATCCCCGCAGGGTACAGGCAAAGGTGGACATCTATAAATAGTTATGACGATAAAAGAACGTCATGTAGTATGGACAGGGTTTTATACAGCAGTATACTTTGCATATTGTTTACAGAGGCACAGACCTAGGGAAGATGCATACCAAGGTTAATTATACATAAGTATTGAGCACATGTTTATCAGTGCGCATATATATATAGTATGATATTTATATACATATATATATATATATACACATACATACATACACACACACAAAGTAAATGGATATACCGGTAAGTAAGTGTATGTATATACCAAGTTTAATTATACATAAGTATTGAGCACATGTTGTGTGCATACAAAGTACAAATTTTTCAGTGCATGTACAAATATATATATATGCGCACTGATAAAAATGTGCTCAATACTTATGCATAATTAACCTTAGTATGCATCCTATGAATCTTCCATAGTGTATAGATGCATAGTACATACACTGTGTATATATGTGTGTGTATATATATGTATATATATATATGTGTGTGTGTGTGTATATATATATGTATAGATATACAGTACATGTTTTTCGATGCTTGTACAAATATATACACATACCATACCATACTATATAAATATATATATATATACATATACATATATACCCACACACATATATACACACAAAGTAAATGGATATAAGTGTATATATACATACAAAATAAATAGAAATAAATACAAATAAATATGTAGCATAATTATGATACAAATACACAATATTGCATGCTCTGTATTTATACAAAGATACTTACATAGGTATATCATTACCTATATAAGTCATGTATATTATATAGTACATACATATGAATTGGAAGATGTCTATGTTTTAAGAAATCTACAAACTGCATATGATGTCATAGAGCTGAAAATAAATGTTATATAAATGTTATCCTAGAGAGTAATGCAGTACAGCGGGGAAAGCCCTCATTAGAAGAGCAGCTTGTTCATGTTTAATAATGACAAGTGCCAGCATGCAGGGTACCCTCTTACCTGGACTGATCATGCTGTGCATTCTGTGCTGTGCCAGGAGCTTCTCCCGTCCAGAGACCCCATCTGAGGAAAAACATGATTCACTCTCATAAATTGTCTGCAGCATATTCCAATCACTCTGTAGTTCAGACACATGAAAGCTTCATCACTCTTCTGTACAGAAGCGACCCTTCAGCAGTCTTAACTCCTCCACAGGGGGAGGAGGCAGTGATACACACTTTGACAATTATTCCATTTTTATACACATATTTGCTAAGTATTCTAGGATACAAAGAATGGATGCTGATCTCCCCCCTCTCTCTGTACTGGCTCTGGCAACAGCAAGTAGCTGTCAGTGTCAAGTCTACCTTAAGTCACTATACCCTGACAGCAGGTGCAACAGGAGGTGATCCGTGTAGGCTTTTCTCTTCCAATCAATAAAAAGAAAAGGTGATGTCAAATGTGTCTGAATAAAAAAAAAATGATAGTAAAAAGGAAGGCGAAGTGTTGTCGTGCAGACTGAGGAAATGTCAGCCCTGTCCTACGTCCTGCTATATCTGCCTTTTCCTCCCTGCATCTGCCTCCTGTGCTTCCTCTCTCACTCTCTGTCTCTCTCAGTAAAGTTGGCTAGGGCTGGTGATAACTCATTTGCATGTGAATCAACAACAGCGTGGCCCACAGGGTACAAAAATAGAACAATGGCCGGCCCGAGCCAAAAATAGGTCAAGCAGGGCCGAGTGATCGGAGCCTACATTAATGTACTTAAAAATATCACAGCAAACACAGCTGTCTGTCCCCTCTTAAGAAAGAAATACTGTCAGTCAGTCTTTCAGCCCTTAAAGGTTCAAAGTAATTATTAACCTTTTACCACCAGCAAATGTTCATTTGTTCAGGCTGTGATCAACTTCACAGCACGAATGTCAATATATATATATATATAAAGAGATAGAGAGATAGCAATAGATAGATAGATAGATAGATAGATAGATAGATAGATAGATAGATAGATAGATAGATAGATAGATAGATAGATAGATAGATAGATAGATAGATAGATAGATAGATAGATAGATAGATAGATAGATAGATAGATAGATAGATAGATAGATAGATAGATAGATAGATAGATAGATAGATAGATTAAACAAGACTTGCTCAATCTAATCACATTGTTATACAGAGAAATAAAATATTACTTTTAAAAATATAGAAATTATAAAAAGTATTCCACATACAGTTAACCCTTGTACTGCCCATGCACATGTTTTTCAGTTGAGATATATTGGTTGTCGCAGTCACCTTCTTATTCATAACATCGCCACCTCGCCAGTATATATATGTATATATATATATATATATATATAGATATCTATAGATGTAATATAGATGGATAGATAGATAGATAGATAGATAGATAGATAGATAGATAGATAGATAGATAGATAGATAGATAGATAGATAGATAGATAGATAGATAGATAGATAGATAGATAGATAGATAGATAGATAGATAGATAGATAGATAGATAGATAGATAGATAGATAGATAGATAGATAGATAGATAGATAGATAGATAGATAGATGACGTGAGTTCAAACAAGACTTGCTCAATGTAATCTCATTGTTATAAAGTATTACTGTACTATAGAAATTATAAAAAGTATTCCATATTAACCATAGTTACAGTTAACCCTTGTACTGACCGCACACATGTTTTTCAGTTGAGATATATTGATTGTCACAGTCACCTTCTCATTCATACCATACCATTCATGCCACCTTGCCAGTTCCAGCGCCCATAATATTTATATACTTTGATCCCCAACTTGAACTGATTGGTCAGAGTCCGCTCCTCCTCCTTTGTCATAGTCTGTACTTTTTGGGGGGTGATGATATCCATGATTATTGATGGATATTTCTCCTTTACAGAAAATGGCCCTTTGTGTGTTTTTTTGCTTCTATTATGACTCTTGAATGCAGAATTACTACTGATGAAGCCCCACATAAGGGATAAATGCGGCGAGCATCTTGATACCAAATTTTTTGAAGCATTGATATAGCTTATGCATTCTATTTGAATTTAAATATGTATTTATGAATCTTAATAAAAACCTTGTTTTTATGAATACTTGTTGTTATAAATGTATGTGCCGGTAAAGTCCCGGGGGCTAGCCATCCCAGTTAGATGTCGAGATCTTTTCTCGTTCTACATTATGTTATGTATGAATAGTTATTGGAATGTTGGCACCAATCTTATACAGTGATATATCCCCACTTATATATGTTAATAGTCTGTACTTGTATGTAAGCACGTGTACAATCCGTTTTCTATGGTGATGTGTAATAGGCTGGCACTTTAAGTTAATTCACATATCATTAAAATAAGTTGGAGAACTCAAATGAGGGTTATAACCGGCAATTAATGGCCATTTAAAAGAAGCATCAAACACAGATTATTATTATTATTTTCATTTATTTATATAGCGCCAACATATTACGCAGCGCTGTATCTCCCAATCCCCAGTTTACTTTAGTGCACACAATGTGGAAGTCAGTTGTGAAGCTGAGTTTGACCTATTTTGATTTGATATTGAATGCAGCGTGCCCTGATGAGCCCCCATTTGCATTACAGACCAAGCAGGTCAAACCCTTTCCTTTGCGTTTGACAACATCTGCCTTTATAATTTGTCCAACCTATGTGACTGAACAGTCCAAGTATGAATGTGAAGCAAAAATATAAATAACTGCATGTATATTTAATTAAACTTAATTGATGAATATTATAATTTTACATAACAAGAGCCCACCGGAACCCCGGAAATGCTGTGGCCATATAGAGAATTGCCGCAGCTATCCAGGGTTATATCGGGTTTTGGTGATCCTCGCTCAAATAGTGGTTAAGACAAACCTAAACTCTGGATGAACTGGGTTCAACCGCTGGCGAGGTTAAAGTCCCTATGCATGGGCTGATACCTGCTTGAACAATGAATGCTTGAGCGTTTGTCACTTGAATGCACCACTTTCTGCTCTCAATTCCCATTCGATATTTTGGTCCCTGGGGGCGGTGTCCTATGGATACTGACACCCTGGGTGAGCACTCCCTCTGCCGCCCTGTCCAATGAGAGCCCCGGCAGCCGTCTTCCTCGAGAGACATCACTTCCAGCCGGGGGAGGAGGGGTGCTGAGGAGGAGCTCCGGGAGTGATCTGTTGGCGATGTGCTGCGCACAGACAGTGTCACACATGGGTACGATGCCGCCCTGGGCAACCGCCCCTATTGCCCATATGTAAAACCGCCACTGCTGGTCCCCATTCAAATAATAGCAATTGAACAGAGATTTACCAACATGTTCGATTTGCAAACAATCTATGACCGCAAAAACACACATTGTGAACTAAAAATCTACCCATGTATGGGGACCTTAAGAAAAATTCAATAAAATTGTTCCATGTTTTACAAAATTGGTCATGACTGGCAGATCTGCTACAAAAACACAAGATATCTTGGCCAATCCTATAAGGCAAAAAAGAACAAACAGTTCCAGCTTAAAAAAATGTTATGTATCTAATGAAATGCTCTAAATATCTGCATCCCAGGAGAAAACTGCCTTGGACAATTTATAATGAGAAGCACACCTAAGGTTCAGCAGTGCACAAATATATTAACTACCTGCATGCATTGATGTCTTCGATGGAATAAAAGAGGTCACTTCGCTTGTTGTACAATCCAGATAAGATAAAAAAACAAAAAAACACCAATTTAACCCAGCAATTTATGTGGACTCCACAGACCTTCATAAATCATGCCTCCTAAGAATGGTGCATACTCATGACACATGGTTCCATCATCCATTTCTAAGTGACCTAATAAAAGCTATATTTTACCAACCACCATTAGCGATGATTCATGAAGATCTCTCTAGTAGAACCAGGGGTCACAGAGATTATAAACAGGTCCATATTCCTTGGGGGATGAAAGATCCCCATGTAAGCCTCTTCTTACCAATCAAATGAAAAAGGCCTACACATAAGATGACCACTGCACATCAGAAGAATTCATTCAATACTGAGTGATGTCATTTTCCATCCCAAATTTTAGTAGTAGTTTAGGAGTTAATTGCAAAGACCCTGAACATGTGTTCATCGCCAAAAGAGGAGATGCAGAGAAGGGTTGTGGGAACTTTATAAAAAAAATAGTATTGTTCTAGCACATGTAGTATTTGCATACATTGAGTTAGTGGTGATGTGCAGTATTGTATAGTATAGTGGTAAGACGAAAGCCTTTACTAAAGAGAAAATCATCCAAGCCAGGCTACATTTTGCAAAAACACATCTGAAGTCTCCCAAAAGCATGCGGCAAGAGGTGTTGTGGTCTGATGAAACCAAGGTTAAACTTTTTGGCCATAATGCCAAAAGATATATTTGGCTCAAAAACAATACTGCACATAACCAAAAGAACACCATACCCACATTTAAGCATGGTGGTGGCAACATAATGCTTTAGGGCTGTTTTTCTTCAGCTGGAACGGGGGCCTTAGTTTAGAGGGAATTATGAACAGTTCCAAAACTAGTCAATATTGGCACAAAACCTTCAGGTTTCTGCTACAAAGCTTTCAAAATGACAACGACCCAAAGCATACATCTAAATCAACAATGGAATCACTTCACCAGAATTCACTGGGAATTTGAATCAGGATGACGTCACTTCCGGTACCTGGAAGGCATAGTTCCTGGTTCCAATTGCTAGTTGTGACGTCATTAGCGTCACTTCCGGTTTACGGAGCAGAATTTTTACTGGAAGACCGGGTTCTCTATCCTTCTTCTTCCAGCAGGATCTTACTGCTTCTGATCCTGAGCTTTGCGGACAGTTTGGCCATCACTAGTGATGATCCCTTATTCAGTGGCTTTGCAATTACCGTATTTTTCGGACTATAACATGCACATTTTTTCCATTTAAATCAATGGGTCTTATGGTCCTAATATGTAAAAAACTATTTTTTTTTTAATCCCAACCATCCTGGGAGCAATAGTTATGCATCCCAGGGGGCACAATTGTGCTCAATTCTCTCCAGCCAAGCCAAAAAGAGATCTTATCTGCATTAACACTATCAGTACCCATACTCTGAACACACTGTATGGAGAGATACATTTTACAATTAGATAGCATGAGTTTTGTATTTACCTTAACATTCCGCATTGACACAGACTCATATCTCCTCCCATATGTAAAAAGCTTCTCATGGGTAAGTTGTATAAACACATGCTAAAGTTTAAGCCCTGCAGCCAAAGGCATTGCTGGAGGAATATAAAGTGAATACTTCGTGGTCCAGTCATGCCTACTTTGCTGGAAAATTCTCTATATTCACTTGATATCTGAATGGCTGTCTCTTTTTTTTCAATAATTTTCTCTTGAAAACTTTGTGGTGCATCTTGTAGTGCAAAAAATACGGTAACTACCAATTTGGTTTTATCCTAGACATAAAAGTTACAATCTAACGGCATAATCTCTACATATATTTGTACATGTGATAGAGAACGTGATTGTTTGGGGGAAATAACTAGCATGGTTAAGAAAAGATCACTTTTTTAATTCTACCAGGGTGGATAGCTAAATGATGGATCCCCCCCACTGCCTGCTGTTTTCTATGGGGGTGGATACAGCAGGGTGCTGCTTTTTCATCCTCCCTCCCCTTTCCATAAAACAAGCTCTGTGTTCTCTAGTCACTGAGAATGCTCACAGGATCATTCCTAGCGATAATATTAAATATTTATATAGCAGTCTCCTTTGGATTAACCAAACTAGCAGCATGAGGGGCTACCTACATATCTAATTTTTTTCCATTCAGGTATGTCATTAAACTACATGACAGTTGATAAATGAAAATAAGATTGTACAATCAGAAAGCTATATTTATAACCATCTTACGTCTATGATATTTTATATAAGCGCCCGTTTACCTGAAGCACATTCATTTTTATAACCAAAGCTTTGAATAAAGTATACAAAATCAATCTTTAAGACCGTATAAAAAATGTAAAAAAACTACATCAGAGAACAGGAAAAAGTCAAATCATTTCTAACCATACATCATTCCTGCGAGGCATCGATCCAAAGACTAGGGGTGCATTTCCGAGTGTGTGGCTTTCACTAGAAATCATATACTTATATACAGATTAAATCTGCTGCATAGAAATCCCCATACAACACAACCCTGTCAACAAGTCAGATTGCAAATTACAGGCTGTGGTACGCTATACATAAAAACATGTATGCGCTGTGCGTCTCCCCCACACAAATTGCATGCTAAGTACGTGACAAAAAAACGTATGTCATCATCTTGTCTCCTCATTCCCAGGCAGTCAGTGCTAGGAGGGTATCAGATAGTCATCAGGCTAGTGCAAGCAAAGAGCACAGGGACTGTCATTTGGGTGCATGCAAAATTGTGTACGATAATGCTTTGCCTGGTCTTTCTAGGAATTTATGGCAGAAAAATTACTTAGACTTACATGAGTTGAATGCATAGATCTTTGGTTCTCTGGAGAGATACTCGAATTAGTAAACAAATGTCGCTATTGAAGTCATTTTTTCTGCCTAGGGTCTGCTTGGGTTGTTCTTCGGTACAGCCAGGCATTAGCAAAAATTCTGCCACCCCTAAAATTGCCAATTTACTCAAAAATCTAAGAATCTCTTTTAATTAATCTGAAGATTGCTCTACAACTCCCCTGAATGCCTGGACTGGTTTTAACCATCTCAAGCTGCCTAATGGAGATCAGTAAATCCATAGACTTATTCTTCACCAGGACCTAGCTGGCATTCAAGAGAACCTGCAAATGCCCTGCAAGTGTCCAGTGACTTACAGGTACAGATCCAAGAAGATATAAAAGACCTTGAGAAACTTTATATATACAAACATTTATTTTTAAAGGTAAACAGTGTAAGAACCTGAAATCTACTCGGTATTAGACTCTTGAAATTGCTTTTAATTAGCTAAATGAGTGGCTCCGTTGCCATACATTGGTTATGTACTTAGGAAGGAGTTGACAAAGTGACTGATGAGCCCATCAGTCTGCTTTTTCTCCTATCACTGTCCATTTGGAACTACAGCAGAAAAAACTCAGCAGAGTGGCAAAGACGTACTGGATGGACAAGCAGGGACGTTTCTCCCGAAATGCAAAGTGCAAATAGCTAAAAGCCATAAATTGTGACTAGCACCTCCCCTTTTCCTGCTAAACAACTTTCAACTTTTTCTGCTAGCAACAACCCCCCTGCACAACTACTTTTCTGCTAGCAAGAAAAAGCCTCTCCCTGAGTAGCAGAGTCCCTACCTCTGAGTAACAGAAGCTCCACCTCCTGTCTACATCCTAGCTTCTTTAGGGAGAAATGCAATGCTGATGTACATAGAGGTGACTGAGATAAAGCTGAATTTCGATTTTTTAATATAAGTTGCATTTTAAATACATTTGATTCTCTCTATATACAGTTTAACTTTTTGGTACACTTTAATATGTACCTGGAGATCAGCTTTTATAACCATTTGGCTATATTCCCATAGAGTAAGGGGAACCTTATCCCATAGGCCGTTTCTATAGGTAGGCAGGGTTGTCATCTATACTCTGATATTGCTCTTAAGCTTCAACCAGTAGAGCTGATATCAAAGGTTTTGTATGTTGGGGTAACTTACTATTTGCTAGCTGAGGAAGTCTCAAATAAGAAATATATATGCAACCTGAGAAGCCTTTTCCTATGAAATAGAATGTTCTGCACACATAAAATACCTCAGCATCTTACATACAATGTATAGATGTCATTATGACTGTGTTTCTAGCCCACTTGCGCCATTGCTGGTACAGTGACGTACAAGCTTGTATTATGAATGAAAGACATCGATTGTTGTGAAAATCCATGAAATCCATTGAGTTTCAGGACACGCTTGTGCAGATAGATGCTATCCTCTATATATACCAAGCCTGATTCTCTTGCATTGCCTGTGGCTAATAGAAATTCATGTTAAACCCCAATTTGTACAAAGATTTATGATCTGTTGTCATGAAACATTATTTTCTAGAACCTGCAATTATTAAACAGGATCTAAATTGATTAATGCCATATGCATTTTGGAAGAAAAACACATACCTTTATGAGACAAAAATTACTCCAGAGTTCTAAAGCAACAAGTATGTCATTGCAATAAATACAATCTAAAGAAAGTTGGAGATCCAGGTCACATGACCTATCATAACCACATGGCATAGAGTTCCAGTGAAGCATCACAATGCTCTTTACCAGGCATGGGCAAACTTTTTAAAAAGAGGGCCACAATTGGCTTTAAATTTGACAGATAGGCTAAACAAAGAACATGTAAGGGCCACCTAGTCCCAAGTCCTCCCAGCTAAGGTTAGAGATGTAAACACATTAATAAATTGCTAAATGTTCCATACCTCTTTAAAAATATATATCACACTGCTATAGATATAAAAATAGTTTATAAAAATAATAAATGTATAAAAAAGAGGCTTTGGATAGTAAATTTAAGCATACTATTGCAGACATGAGCAAAGTATGGCCTCTAAAAGGAGACCATAACAATCATCCTGTAGGCATTATCTCCGCTTGTTGCTGGGATCGAGCAGAAGGGAGCCAGATCGTCTGGACACCAAGGTGACAATGGGCTGGTATAAAAGACTAAATGGGCCTAATATGGCCCACAGGACATAGTTTGCACATGTTTGCGCTATAATGAGACCTACATATTTTTTTTTATTGTCTTAAATAGAGAGTTTGGAGTTCAAGTTATACCTTTTATTGGCTAACTGAAGTCATTGAAAAAGCAAGCTTTTGGAAAGTCACAGATCCCTTTTTCAGGCTCTCTATAATTATCAATAGCTAACACAATACAACAAAAACTATTGTTTATTCTCTTTGAAATAGAGGAGTCACACATTATATGGGCAATAGTGATGGCCAAACAGGCTTATCGTATTTAAGTCCGCAAAAAATTTACTTGACAGACGGCGGTGTGGGTATTCTTCCCTTGTTCACCGGCGAGAAGAGGATAGAACATGCCATGTGAACAATGCAGCCATCCCTAATGGACAATCTGCCCCCCAAAAACTGTCATGAGTAAATATGATTGTTCATAGTTGCTCCTCCCCTTTAATGAAGTTGCACAGCACCGAGGGGGTACCCGATAGCTGAAAACCCAGTGACAGTCGGGTAAATATGGGTCAGGGTTTTACAGGTAAGTATATTTTTTCTTCTTCACCACCATGCCTGCTCAGTAAAAGGATAACAGCAGTTGTGCTAGTTGGAATGGGGTCCTAAGGATTTAGATTTTTCCTCTATATAATGTACATTTTTGTAAATTGCACGTTACTTCAAAATAATGCCATCTGTTACAGAAATAATACAAATTAGTTCAGACTTGGCGATCAAGGAGCATAGATTGACAGCAGAGGAGCTAGAGGATGGTCAAGTTTTCATACACACTTTTGAGTTTCATATATCAAGGCTGCTCCAGTCTTCTACTGTATCTCCCATCGGGGGACACCTGTTCTGGTGAAGACTGTTAAAGAAAGGCCTCCCCTCTCCTGGGAAATTATTTTTCTTACTTTCTGTTTTGTCTCCAGGGGAAAACAACCATTTAATAATTCTGCCCCTTAACCAACTGTAAATTCACAACCATTGGCTTATAGCACATAAACAACCACATTTTTGGAGCTGTAGTGAAGTGAAAATGCAGTATTGCCCAGACAAAGGGTGGTGCTGTCTCTCTAGAGCCCAGGTGCTCAACCTGCGGCCTGGGGGCCGCATGCAGCCCTTTGGGCGTTCTTTGGTGGCCCACCCTGGTCCTCCCCCAAAACCTTACTGTTATTGCATAAACCATAGGAACTTACCTGTCCTCCGATCCCAGGCTGACAGGTCCTCGCCCGGGAACTTCTTAGAGTGGCAAGAGGAGGAGAGGCAATAAACGTACATGATAGTCGTACATAAAAGCCAATTAGCGACCCAGGTGGCGCCTGAGCAAGTCCCTCTCCTCTTCTCCTCTAGTGTTGGTGAGGCATCAGCAGACTGGTGAGTGCCTATGCTCTCTCTATTTTACAAATGAACGGGGGTGATTGTATACTTTATATTGTGGCACATAACCTGAGAATAGGGGCATATAACCTTTATAAGCAGAATAGGTTGAAAAATTTATGGGCCACCACTGCTCTAGAGAGTATATAAAGCTTAGACAGGAGGAGTCTAAGGTCAGCAACATATGAGTTTTGGAGATTCCTCTGTCCAAGCTTCGGGGTCGGACAAGGGACCCAGAGAAGCCAAATCCCTTTTGTGTAATTTTGCACAGACGAGAAGTGGTCAAGTTCTGCCTGGGAAGTGTCAGTGAGTGATTTCAACCATAGACACCCACTATTCTGCTTCAGATCTCAGTACCGCAGGAGGGTGAACAATCCATGATTCCAGAACACACCCAGGGTCTTGTGTTGCCTCTCCTGACAAGGTTTGCATTCCTAAAGATAGAGGTACTACATGCCGTAGCAATTCCTACTAGATGATAACTTAAACATTAAACAACTTAAAGACACAAGGTAAAAAGTTCAAGGGTCTAGAAAACAAGGGTTCACCATCATCCCCTAGAGTCCTCACTACACAAAGTACCTCCCTGCTTTCTACAGAGCTATTACCGTATTTTTCGGACCATAAAACACACATTTTCACCCCCAAAATGCGTCTTATGGTCTGAATGTGTGACCCCCGCGGCCACTCACCGCCGGTGGTCGCACCTTGGCTTCCTGCCATCTCTCCCGGCACAGAGATTAGCCGGGGAGCTGGAGGAGCTGTCAGTTGAGAGATGCCGGCTGGTGTCCAGCTCTCCCATCTGAACTGTGTAATTGCCTATGTCAGCAGAGCTTTGCTGGCATAGGCAATGGAGAGAGATGAACTGCCATCTTTCCTTCTTTCAGTGTCTGTGGGAACTGCAATTATTCTTCAGTTCCCACGGACACAGTAACAGCTGATCAGAGCAGAGGAGAGGGAGAAGACTGCAGATTTTTGCCCCCCCCTCCCTCCTCCTCCTGCAGATCAGTGTGGAGTATGACACTGGGCTCAGAATATACTGCTGCTAGTGACCCCTACTGGATGAATTGAATATTGCATTCATTGAATGTGAAAACTTATTACATCTTTTTTTTTCTGGTTTTCCTGCCCTAAAAACTGTGTGCATCTTTTAGTCTGAAAAATACAGTAATTCTGATCTTCATATAGTGATATGGTGGTTTCAAGCTAGATGATCATCATTGCACCATGAAAACAAGAGATGCCATGGTATGGAGAATTGGTGTCAAATCTGACCCCTGGTGTAATTATATTTGGCACACAAATTTGTTTTGATTTGTGATCTAGTACTACACCTTGCTTGTTCCAGATTCAATGTTTAGGCAAAAGTTTGTTCCTATATCAAAAGGCTCATCGTTATATCTGATGAGAAGGAAAAGCTCATCGTTATCATCGTTATATCTGATGAGAAGGAAAAGCTCATCGTTATCATCGTTATATCTGATGAGAAGGAAAAGCTTCCACAACTGTAGCCATTTTTTTCAAAGCCGGCGGCTTTGTCCATGATTTTAGATTTGGCCCATTGTTTAAAGATAGAGGATACAAAGATATAACCCAAGCGGGTCAACTGAGATGTTAGCAAATTCCAATTATTTCACTTAAATGAACACACCTAAATTGTACAGCTCAATTCCTAAAAATTCTTAATTTTTAGATATTAATCCAGGTTATATTTACACACAAGCTATTTCTCCATTTAAAATGTTCCCATAAAAATCTTACCAAATAAATAAAAAAAAAAACCCTGAAAAGCTACTTTTTAACAAAGTTCAAAGGTTGCATATTATTGGACATAAGCACGCAAATTGCATGCAGACTGCAGTGAGTTAACCCCCCTGTCCTGTCAGTACTGCACTGCACTCCCCCTCCCCCGAGTGACGTGATGATGTCACATCGGGGGACCGGTGGTATATTCAAAGTAAATTGCATGAATACAGTTTTCTATGGAGAAAACTGTATTCAGTGTGATTCCCCAGATGTACCAGTTTGCAGTTAACCCTCTCTCCCCTGGTGTGATGCCACTAGGTCCATCACACCAGGGGAGAGAGGCTGCCAAAGGGAATTGTACTGGATACAGTGATAACTGTATCCAATACAATTAAAAGTAAAAAAAAAACACATTTACAATTAAATGAAAATTTTATTATAAACAATTATAAAAAAATATTAAATACAAATACATGCTGAAATAGATAATCCAAAATAAGTATTTTAGAGATTTTATCATTCAAACTATGCCTTTTATTATTATTTTTTTTATCTCATTTTGTTTTACATAAATGTGTGTTTCAAACATTATTATATTCAGGATGTTTACTAGACCCTTGTTTGGACATATTTTGTGAAGTTACAGGCCTACAATGTACAAAAAAAATCTAATTTAAATCTATGGTGTGGTTTTGGTAGAGAAATCTGGACCTCACAAGAGTGCTAGGGAGGTTAAGACCAATCAAACTGTGTGGCTACTGCTACTTTCCTTAGCTCTGTTTAAAGTCACTGCAGTTTGCATACAATTTGCATGCTTACATCACATTTTTATTATTACAATAGGTGCAGACAAATACTTCACATCCTGCAATGGGGCATATGCAGGACATATGCCTAATAGTGATGAGCGGCATAGGCAATATTCGAATTCGTGATATTTCGCGAATAATTCTACTAATATTCGATTCTATATTCGGAAATTCGAATATTCGCGGTATGACGTATCATGTATTGCGAAAATCATATTCGCATTGCGAAAATAATATTCGCATCGCAAAAATTTTTAAAATGAATGGTCACATGCTATGTTTATTTTCGCAATGCGAATATTATTTTCGCAATACATGGCCGTATTGCGAATATTCGAAATTGCGAATATCCGCCGTCATATTCGAGATATTGGCGAATTCTCAAATTGCCGATATTCGCAAAAAATATTCGCCATTCGAATATTCGAGCTCAACACTAATGCCTAAACCATCCACAAGTAAGCTCATCCTGAAGAAGTTATGCAAACTATTTAACTATTATGTATGTAGGAACGGATCTAATCTCCCGGGAATTTTGATTTTAAATATAAATATACATGTTCTCCTTCCAAAATAAGAATAGTAAATAGAAAGGAACTGTCATCTGTGTCAAGTCTAAAATATCACTCGAAGCTTTTGCTCATAAAGTGGTTTATGCATCGCCCACGCACTGCCATCCTGCTATTCTATTTCTGTTGCTTGTTTCTCTGGCTACGCTGCAGTTGGCTGATGCACTCTACGCTTCATGTCTTGCAGTTTCAGTCTTTAACCGCGGCTGAGAATAGATTAGTGCTGCTGGTGTTGGAGAGTGTGTGTGTGTGTATTCACTCTGCAATTATTAATGCATTGAAAATTAAACTCTATAATTGCGGATGAGGTCATGGAAATTAATTTCAAATGTCTGCATTGACGAAACGTAGCGCTGGCGTAGGACTGCGTTAGGGGTCTAAATTACAGCTCGCAGAATGGCTTCTATATGGTTCAGTGATTGCCATTTACGTGTCATTCAGACTTCTCTGCGTATTACCTCTGAGCATCTTCTTTTAATTATATTACAAATTATGTAATGTCTTTGCAAGGTAATTACAATGTCTGTCAATATGCATTAATTAGCCATCTTTACGGCTTCTACAGTAAATGCAGATTGTTTTACGCACAACTTAACCTTCAGAATAACTATACTACTGAATTTAAAGCAATTCTAGGTACAAAAATAAACATTTCTTTTATGTCTTAACAGGAAATATAACTGACCCCTGGAGTACAGTGACATCATACAAATGCTGAGTTGTTACACATGGCTGTTTGTGGTGATTAAAGTGTCAGTAAATCAAAAATGTACAACATTGTCTGTTACTACGTACAGTTCTTTTTCTGTAAAGCCCCCTCTGTGAAGAAATAATATCTTCTGATCTTGCTAGTGCTTTGGTCTTCCTCATTACCAGTGACCACGTTCTGCAGGCTGCACCAATTTATTGTGGTCATATTTGTAATTTCCCCATTTTTTAGCAGATTGCGGCCATGTGACTGCAAATGCTCCATTTCTGTATACAGCAGTGACATCAGAGAATTTTTGACCTACTAATGCTTTGGTCATTACATATATCAGTTTCTTAACCTCATTGGGAGGTATATCTGTGTGTCGCTTGGGGTAAACTGTCATTGCAAAAAGCGCTTACGCCGCTTACTTACTTACTCACTGCCATGCTGCGGTGTCCTCAAGCGACGCTGGCCAGGGATCTCTTCTTCCTTGGGACTGTGTGGCACACTGTTTGCCTGTCAGACAAGACAGGCATAGACATGGGCAGCCCCAATGTCCCTGACTTCATCAGTGACACCATGAACATGGGAAGTTTTATTTGTAAGTTTATTGCAAAGCCCGTGAACATGCTCTCATCACCAACATTTAGGTAGTAAAGGGTTGTGGAAACATTTGAAAAAAAAAGTATTGCTCTAGCATATGTAGTTGTTGCATAAATTAAGTTCTCAGGTCGATTTATGCAAAAACTACATATGCTAGAGCAGTGGTTCCCAAACTGGGGGGCGCAAAGGTATTCCAGGGGGGCGCGGGCCCTCATTCTAAATCTGTGTTTGCATAGGGAGGAGGGGTAGCCCTGCAAGGAAAGTTTAGGAACCACTGTGCTAGAGCCACACCGTAGACTATTCTCTATATTACCATCATCAGGTTGGTGATGATTCCATGCTGAGGGGGTTTGCATATCACAAAGTTGAACTATTCAAAATAAAAAAATTATAATTTGACCATATCTACTGCCCGCACCTATGCCTGCATTGTCTGACAGTCATAGGCATCCCAAATCCTTACATCCCTTCTGTCATTGATGATGCCAGGGATGTGCAGGTGGGGGGCAAACATTCAGTGGGACCACCAGGAAGGTTAAAGCAAATGTGAACTCAAAATCAGCCTCAAAATGAACTCATGACTCAGGAAAGTCATGTTTTTTCCCAGACAAATCCCAATTTCAATAAATCCTAGGATTTTGAAATTGGGTTACCGTAATTTAGGAGGGAGAGGGCGTTGCTGCTAAGTACCACCCTGCACATCACCTGCACAAGCAGGGTGAGAACTTAGGACAGAGAGTGACACCCCCTCCCTCTTTAGTTAGCCTTCTTCTGAATAAGGAGAGATGATACTCCGTTACCGGAAGTGACGTGTGTGATGTCACTTCCTGTATTTGGAACACGGATGTCTTTTTTGCTTTTTTTTTGCAGTTTTGCCTTAATCAGTAAGGAAAAACTTGACAGCTATGCATATGAGAGATCTACCAGTCTTCTGCAAGGCTTCCAGGGTGCTTTATAATGGTTTTATAATGGGAAGTTTATAATGGTTTTCAATGGAAAAAAAGTATTTCTTTGCAGAGCCAAGATCAGGTACTTTTCTGACGGCTCTCCCACCTTGGCACTGCATCATCATAGAGATGGAGAGAAGGGGCTGCAAGGGACATTCTTAATTTACTCATAGGTATACTGTTTTGTTTGTTTTGAACCATTCCACCCATTACTACAGCTTCCCAAATTCACAAAATTATGCACCCTGCTGGCTCCTCCCACTGGCTTTGACCTCCTGAAAGTTCAGACACCTAGTGATGATGTAATTTTGTTTAAATTAAGGTATGTCAAGAATAAAAATGTTATTTTTTTAAGTTCTTTGAAATTTCTGTACCAAAAGCACTACAATATTTCGAACTGATTTTTTTTTAAATTTCCCATCCTGGATGAAGGCCACATTAAGTGGGGGCAAGAAGAAGAAATATATGGGACAGCAGAGATGGCATCCGGTGCTGGAGAAAAGATAAGAGGCATTTGTTTACGTGTCAGCTGAGCCTGAGTCCAGCTCGGGGTTACCACTTTCAACCACAAGGTTGAAGATGAGCAACATGAGAAACCAAAGAAATAAATTAACAGATTTAACTTAAATTGGCAATAAAGTCATCTCACTGTCTAATCAGGGCAATAAGGTACCGCATTCCATATTCTAGACAACACCTATTTTAGTTTAAAAATTTATTTGAAAGGTACTGCATACATTTCCATTTGATCAATAATGAATGAATGACTTAAGAATCACAAATTGCTAGTGGGGTACAATAAGCTCATTTAAAAGTGTGTAAAGCACAAAATATTCATACACCCTGATGGACCATATGTGTTAAATATGGAATGATCACCCCCCCCCCCCCCCCCCCCCCCCCCATTTGCTGCTTATGATAGTCTTTATTTTATGAAGTGATATTACTGTTACCAGTGCATTTTGCAAGCTTTATCAAGGTATCTCCACAGAACTCATATACCGTAACTCAAGATAATGATTTTTAATACTAAATCACTGCAATAGCCTCACCATAGGGAGGGGGGAAATATCACTACCAATCCTGGAGTACAGAGCAAGAAGAAGAAAACAGAAGCCAGCGTACATTAATCCTAAATTTAAGCTCCGAATTAAATTTATATATTCACATACTTGCACTGAAATGTCACTCCCCTCAAGCCGTTTTGACAGTATCAGCATATGTGTGAAAATGCCATCTTGAGTGTGACACTGTCAATCAGCTACTAATCTTCAGCTACTAACCTTTCACCATCAGTCCTGTGATTGGTCAGGGTTGATGTGACAAAAAAATAACATAAAACACTCCAATCAATGATAGGCATTGGCAGTCTGCCTTGACAGTAGATGACTCCGGTAGTGTGGCTAGGTGTAATTTTTTTTATCAATTAAAGTAAAACGAGAGATATAGCCGTATTATTACCATTTTTATGTTGCCAGATACACAAGCTACTTATGTGAACTTAGGTTTCACTTTTAATAAACATTTTTATTCTTTTTGAGTCACAAAACAAGTGTCAGATTTATGAAAAGTTCAGGTTAGGTTGATTTTAATGAAGCAGGAACAGTTCCACTATTAGAGAAGATGGAGAATTGGTATGTAGTAGTGAAAATATTATATTTAACCATAAAAAATAACTGATGTTATAAGATATGTCATTACATTTCATTACTGCACATTGCACATGGAGAGCACATTGAGGAAGGTTAAATACTCAAAATGTAGGTTTCTAATGCCAAAACTTCTTTTAGAGAATACTGCCCTAGATATTACACTGATTCAGTGGTTTTCAAATACTTTAAATCAGGTGCAGGTATATGTAAAACACTTAGTGCACGAATCAGGAGGATGTGACACAGGGCAGGGGTCAACTACAAGTGAAATAAAAGACATCAAGACATGCCTGTAACGTAACGAGACCTAGGTGTAGGGACTACAAGACTGTGTTAAGAAGGAGCTGGCATACTAAGGGTTAGTGAATCCTAATATACTAAAGCCCGCCACTCATGTTTTGAATCTCCGATGATTGTTTTGTTATTATTGAACCTCAGCATGTGCAAGCACACAAACATGAAGTTCTTTACACCCGGTGCCAAAAAGTGAGAGTGCACACAGTCGTGATACAAACCACACCCAACTGCATGGGTGTTTTCCATTGTCCGGCCCTGAAAGGGGCTAAGGACTCATTCCTCAAAAAGGTGTGACAAGTGGGTCAGGCATCTGAAGCCACCTGACCTTTGAGTGTCCCGTTCCCTAGGTGAGGGCGCCCCTCTGAAGAGGTC
The DNA here is from genome assembly GCA_036250615.1 of Ptychadena robeensis. Lineage (NCBI taxonomy): Eukaryota > Metazoa > Chordata > Amphibia > Anura > Ptychadenidae > Ptychadena > Ptychadena robeensis. Next base: position 113,530,920 of record CM070036.1, read on the forward strand.
CTGAGCTTGAAGAGACCGCTGGGCCTGAGCCCTAAGCAGTCTCTTCCCACCACTTTACGGACTTTACAACACCCGTACTCATGAACAAATACAAACATGCAGGGGTAGTGGGGGTGACAGACTACATAAAAATAAATAAATGCTCTAGGCATGACACACAGGGCAGGTCTAGCGGCCAGCTATAAAGAATCCCTCCGGTCAGGCCAAAAGGCCGGCCACATGAGGCAGGTGCTATAAAAGTTGTGCCATGGTGAACAGTGTCAAAAGTGCCATAATAGGTGGTCCCCCACCAGTGATATTATGGCACCCCTGGGACGCTCCAACCAATCACAAATGCAGCAGAGCTGCCCCTACCAGGAGGCATGGTGGCTGTTACTGACACACATCCTCAACCCGGGAAAGAGCCCAAATTGAAGACTGGGGTGGACATGGCTTTCCAACACTACCTACCAATTACGCCTCATGAAAGGGTCTAGATACATGGGAGACACACGACCATGCTCCTTCTCCAACCAAGCTGGATCCAGAAATGCAGGAGTTACCCCCATACATTCGCTTCACCAAATGGGGAAACCTAGAACCTTCCCCCTGGGACGAGGGAAGATCATACAAGGAATCCCCATAGGCAACTCATAAGAACAGATACTATATTTGATCTTAACCAAAAGGACAAGAAGTGAATCACCGCCGATATGCCAGCAGATCGCGCGTGATGGTGTCATGACATGTGGCTGGTCCTGCTAAGAATCGTCCCGGAACCCTTTGTGTGCCAACACTTACTTTGGAATTAAATTGATCTAAGAATTACGGACATGTTCGTAATGGCTTAGATCGATTTGGTGGCCGACTTCTGGCCGAATTAAATTTTTTGCATTAGATTTGCACTCAATTTTGCGGCAGATCGACCACAAATCTAAGAGTGTAATGGGGGGCTTTAGTTATATTATTATGTATCTGATTGGTTGGGTCAATTGGTAGGAGGGGTCATCCTCTAAATTAATGTGGTCCATCAAGACTCACTCTCATTTTATCAGTTCATAAAACTCAGTCTTGAGATATTTCTTGGCCCAGTCTTGACGTTTCAGCTTGTGTGTCT
>CM070036.1:113533478-113549343 GCA_036250615.1 Ptychadena robeensis
TGGACAAACTTACAAAATCAGTGAGGGGTCAAATAATTATTTCCTCCACTGTATGTGTACATCAATAAGACTGGGTGGAGAATTTCATTGAGCTTTCACAAAAAAGGGTATTTTAACTCATCAACTTCCATCTTTTTAGTTCAGCTTTCAATATGCAACACATGCCTATTGCAAAATGTATTTGAAAGCCCCAGAGGAAGCAAGCATATCAATCATAGGGCCATATGTACAGTTTCATATTTACTGTTCTATAACTAAGTCTACACTCAATGAAGTTTACTGTACTGTTGTCACTCACCAGAACTTCCTGGCCAGCTGCACCAAGGGTCATGTACCAAGATCCCAAAAGATTCACAGCAACGTTTAAAAGCAAACATGGCCCTCCTATAAGTGCAAATCTTTTTTTCTTTTTTCTTTTTGTGACAACCGTAACCTCCCTCTTTTCACCCACAAACTAGAACACCCATATCACTTCATGAAAAAAGCAATTTAGGCAATCTATAGTGAATATGAATCCAAATAAGGGAACGTAATAGTGTGAAACACAGTACACATTTATGAGTTATGTAAAACCACAGACTTATTACAAATGGATTGAAAAGTGTGTTTATATGTATTCTTACCACTGCACTAGCTGAAAAAAGCATATTACAATCTTACATTAAATCTATTATACCAGCTAACCTATGTGTAACAATTCATTTCATCAACAGTTATTAGTATGTTTGAAGAATTGCCCACATTTTGTTGTAAAATACCCCTACAGCTTTATGATAATGTACTCGGTGTCCCACTATTACATTCCTTTATTTGGAACTTGGAATTTGGATTCTTAGTCACTATAGATTGCCTTAATTACTTTTTTTTTATCCAAGAGTCCATCTTGAAGTGTAAAACCCCCTGTTGACTGACTAGCATTGGGGCCTTTCAGAATGAAGAAGATGAGTCACAACACCATGATGATTAAAAAATGTATAGCCTACCAGAAACAAAATTTTGTTATCACCATTCAAGCTGACATCCTTTTTTATTATTATTAGTATCATTTATTTATAAAGCGCCAACATATTACACAGCGCTATACAATATTAGAGTGGAGATACAACACAATATAGTACACACAGGAACAGGTTATGACACAAGAGGAGTAGAGGAACCTGCCCGGCGGGCTTACAATCTAATAGGTTGGGAAACCATCCTTGGCTTTCATGAAGATAGAATGTAAGGTGGTTATTATGTGGAAAGTGAGTTCCCTTCCATAAGAAAATCAAGAATTTGACTGGTGTTATTTCTCTCCTTGGAAGAGTTTGGAGAGATGGTCCATTATGCTGTTTTATCTATTTGTGAGATCATAAATACTGCTCTCATATTTCATCATAATTGTCTTCCTTTCAGTTGTGATTGTTTTTTTACCTTTTCTTTCTTCCTTTGTTCTAGACATTTTGGGGCAACTGCTTCTTTGACATCTGGGGTCTTTATTTACAACTGCACAAGTTGAAACACATTTTGGCCATGTCCATGTTACTGGTTGCAAGTGAGTTAATGTAAGTTAGGATAAAATTTTGGGGTGTAATTCAAGTTGTTACTCAAGGGTATACTTTCTGTGTGTATATATATGTATATATATTTTGATACAAAGGAATCTCACACTCGTTAAAAGGAGTTCCATTTAATTTACATAACCTTTTCCCCCTTCCTTCGAATTTCTCTTATGTATTCTAAAACATATGAATTTGTATACACCTAAAGAGAACAAAGTATCTGTTCAGTACCGTGCAATGAAAAGTATAACAATAAGACGACTTTTAAAAAAAAAATTCATTTCAATATCTTTATTATTTTTCCTTCATTCACATTTTACACAGTTTATATAGCGTTTCATACCGACAAGTAAAACAGACTATTGTTTACATACGTCTACATTCTACATACACATTCTATCCACATTGATACTCCTTTATCTTTGTTTACTTCCTCTGCCCATTTTATTCTCCTAGGTAGATCTCCCAAGGGGCCCATATCTCATTGTATTTCTCCCTTTTATCCTTCAACTTTTTAAAATGTAAGACTATTTTGTTCCTTTTTCTTTTCTTTTATCGTTTTTTTCCTTTACAGAGCTTTTTACATCATTATCTTTTTCTTTTGTACTTTTCATCCCTAATAAGCATTTTTATATGTGTGGATGGATTCATGAATATAGAAAAGCGTTACAATGAGTCCCTACTGGACAGGATTCTTTATTTAAGCCTTGATTTCCTATTCCGAAGTGATAATGAGTAACAGTTATCAGTACTGCTGAACTAGTGCGTACTGCATGTAGCAATTACCTAAACAATGACAAACATAAGCGGTAATGCCTGTCTTTTAACATCATACATGCTGCCTGAAAGCGGCTGGAATTTTATCATATGGTAATGTCTCCCATTTTTATTCACTGCGCATAGCCTGTCCCTTTTGTTTGCGAAACCTAACTAGCTGACGTCTGTAGTGACCTTCTGCTTCCTGACGAGATGCAAGAGTCAATATCATTTGTTTGGAGAACTATAATACAATCACAGAATTGTATCGCTACTGAGATTGGAAAGCTGTCTCCTTTGTACAAAAGAATACTAATGCTAAAACATGTTCGAACCTTCTCATTTAACAGATGTAGTAATTTGCTTGCTTGTTTTATGGAGTGATGCAGAATAGCTAATAAGCAGGAAACAAGCGGATGAAGGGATTTATCATAGTGTACTCTACTTCGGTCAGGTGCAGAAATGACTCTGCTCCGCCACTGGCACATGTGTCCCCATAACAATTAATTACAATCCAGTACATGTGCCATCGAGGCATTTTACTAAAGTGCTAACCCACATAAAACTTAGGGGAACTGATTCATCGTCATTAATTATGGATTAGCCATTTTATGTTCTTAAACACACTGGAAATAGTTTGTTATTAAGCACTCCAATTTAAGTAGCAGTTTGCTGCTGTTGGATATAATAGCAAAGCTTGTTTTGTTTCATAGAAAGCAGCACTGGCTAAGCCACTCTATTCAACAAAAATGCTTATATGCTCAGAAAATTTCTTCTAAAAACACAAGCTGACGTCATACATTCAACGTTCGGCCTTGAAAAACAAATGCAAACATTTACAGCTAAATAGTCAATAAAAGAAAGGCTCCTAAGGCTGCCCATACATGTGTCGATACCTGCTCAATCAAGGGGATGTGGCGACGCCATTGTGATGTTACCATGCTGCGCTCGAGTGTTCGACAATTGAACGGCGAATCACACCACATTGTGCAATCGATTCCCACTTGATACTTTGGATGTTTACCCTGGTCCTGAAAAGACACAGGGCCAGAAAAGCTCTGTGAGCCTGCAGCTATGCAGAAATACTGACTAGGACTACTCCTCAATTGGACAGGGTGCTCAACTCCTCCTTTGTCATAACCTATACCTGTGTGTTATTTTGTGTTGTTTCTTAACTCTAATTTAATGTTCAGTGCTGCATAATATGTTGGTGCTATGTAAATAAAAGTTAATAATTATAGATGGGACTGTCAATGTGGATGGCCCTAAACCTGGTCTGGAATAAGCAGCTAAGTCAAATTACCCCATCAGCAATGCAATACGTAGCACTGAATAAAAAAAAAGTAACTAGCCTTCAAAGTATGAAGAAAGGTTAATAAACATACAGTGTTTCCCCAAAAATCGAACAGTGTCTTATATTAACCCATGCTTAATGTCTTATTTTTAGGGGATGTCTTATTTTTCCATGAAGAAGAATACGGCACTGGGGTATCAGAGTAGGGGGGGGGGTCACTTAAAATGCCACAGGGGGGATCAGAGTGGGAATCAAAATAGCACAGGAGACTCAGAGGGGAGATTACCATTTTAGTAACCCCTTCTAAACCTCCTGTGACATTTTGATTGCCTCCTCCTCCTCGGGGGTGCCTTTTTTCAGGGGGAAGCCTTATATTTCAGTGTGAGTCAAAAATGTGAGGGTGCCTTATTTTCGGAGGATGCCTTATTTTGGGGGAAACAGGGTACATACATTTGTACCACTTTCTATACTGGAGGAGGAGACCTCACCCTCCTTGGAGGGAGAGTTAGGTGAATAGTAATACAGGGTAGCCCAAATCTTGTGAGATAAAAAAACAACACTACACAACAGAATAGTTTGATTTATCGCTTTGTGTTCTGTATTTGTCTTACCTTTCTAAAGGTACCCATACACGTTGCGATTTTTCGTGCGATTTTAGCCCTTCCGACCGACCGGTCGGTAGGGTAGGTCGATCGTTCGGGATTCCTAACATGCAAATGTAGTCCGACCGATGCTGTTTTTAGAAAAATCGGCCGAAAAGTCGGTCGGGTCCCGAATGAGGATGCCTGTAATTTTTGGACGGTCGGCCACTCTTAAAAGATTCCCAATCCAACCAGCCGATCGGTTGAATAATCGGCCGAATAATCGGGCGAAAAATCGGGCATCCGACCGACTTTTAAAAATAGCACTAAAGCAAAAATCGGGCATCGAATATCGCATCGGTCCCCGAAAAATCGCAACGTGTATGGGTACCTTATCCTTTAATGATACACTGTTTAAATTATTTGTGTTAATTAAGAATCTCCTGGTGCATTTAAAATTTTGGTGGTTTTAAAATGTGGCTATACAGCTTTGTGGTTCTAGATCTATGTGATATTCAATATCATTGGTGTTTTGTTAAATGCAATGTCCACTATACTAGGGAAAAGCTTTTCCTACAATTAAATTAAATCTAAAATGTACCATAGGTATTTATGGTACCTAAAATACAATGATTTTAAGAATAACAAAGAATCAAGTGATTGTGAACTGTACTGGACATCTCTGGATGTCTAAATATTTATATACAGACAGGTAGTTCCACTTTACTACTGGTTCTGTAATAAAAAATTATAAAAATGATAAAAACCTACTATATGTAGGCCCCACCACCTTATATATTGCAGACCGTACATTCCTGATATAGAGCAGAACTTTTTTTGTCTATCAGTACTTTGCATTTTCCTTAGCTCTTTTTTAAAAACAATAAAATAACATAAAGTATCAGATCATCTGTATATGATTCAATGAGATTCATGCTTTCTAATCATTTCACAGAGATCTTCACCACAAATGTAAGTTCCCTGCAGTGACTTCCCAATATACAACCAGCAGTCCCTGATATAGTAGTAACTTATAAGAACAATCTTACATACATCGCATACATCGCATTGTCAGCTATATTTTGTATTATTAATGATAAAAAAAATTTAAGAGAAGCATGCATTGCACCTCTTCAGAGAATAATGCGGTGAATTCCAAGATGAGTAAATCGCGGACATGCATTTTTACAACTTTTAACTAGACTATCATCTCTTCAGTCCATCATGAATGCTGCTGCTTGACTATTTTACTCCTCTAACCGCTCCTCTCTGAAAATTTAATAAAGTTCTTTGCCCTGCTTTTTTAATTACCCCACACCTCTTGTCCCACTTGCATCTCCAACCTGGTACATAAATACACCCTTAAATGCCTCCTCTGCTCCTCCAGCGACCTACTAAACCTTTGACAATTTCAAAAAAAGACCAGACCCCCCACCCCCCCGCCCACACACACACCTTTTGTGTACACTTTTCCCTAACCTGCAAGAAATCAACCTACCCTAAATACTGCTACAGTGAAATCAGCAAACCTGCAGCAAAATAAGTTTAGTAGAGACGGTCACCAAATTTCAACTACTTTATTTGTTAGTTTATTGCAAAGCCCCTGAACATGGTATCATCACCCACATAGCTGGAGATGTAGAGAAGGGTTGTGGGAACATTACAAAAAAGTATTGCTCTTGCATGTAGTTTTTATATAAATTAAGTTCAATGTCAATTTCAACTTAACTTTAAACTAGCACTTGGTATCTAAAATTAATAGAGGCTGATGTAGATATTGTCAATACGTCAGCTCTGTAATAACTGGGAAACCCTTATTAACATCCTTTATTAGTTCAGCATTTTCCCAAATAGGATCGGGCGAACAGTCATGTCTGCAATAGATCATTTTCAAGTTGTTCTTGTTGACATTGTTATGCCTTTGGATCACACTAGCACCTGTTTTATATGTCACAACATAAAAATGTATGTGGCGCTTGATATGAATAATTCAACTTTACAATTCACACAAAATATGTTTAAATTATTATCAGCGAATACTATTTATATTTAGTGAAAACAGCTGCACTACTGAAAGTTTTACAGCTACATATGACAGGCCATGCCATTCCCCATGTGCAACATATTGAATGAAAAGAACTAACCAGCAATGGACTTCTAAGAAGGAATAAATACTATTTTTTAATATTTCCTGGAAGGATATCATTACGTATTTACTTAAACAAGATTTTTATGGTGCTGGTATTGAGCACACATGTAAAACATAAAAATATTAGAAAGAGGCTGTAATATGACAGAGGTTAAATGAGCATGTAAAGAACAATAAAAAGCGCGGCTTGTGTTATTATTCTTCCAGAAATATGGTAGATCGGTAACTATAGGTTTAAGATCACCTCAAAACACCTTAATGACTGCCTGTCATTGCATGTTAAGCAAATATAATGAAATTATGCTCATGCCAAATGGCCTTATTACATATAAAAAAACATGTAAAGTAGCCGCGTTAGCTGTTGAGTGACTTATTTCTTTCCACCTGGTCCTGACACTTATAGCGAGATATTTTGTAAAAATTTAATTCTATTTACTGTATATTGTTTTGGACTGCAAGCATTATTGTAGATTTTCTGGTTTCCCCCATATATTGTATTTGTAAATATATATGTATATATTGTAAATAGTATAACCTCCCTAATGTCCCAAAATATGTCCGTACAAGGGTCTAGTAGACATCTTGAATATAATAATGTTTGAAACACACAATTATGTAAAAAAAATTACATTTAAAAAAAAATAAGGTATCATTTGAATGATAAAATCTCTAAAATACTTATTTTGAATGAAAGATTTCAAAATAGTATGTATATTATATTTATATTTTGTTTATAATAACATTTTAACTCAATAAGAAACGTGTTTTGTGTTTTTTTTTACTTCGAATTGTATTGGATACAGTTATCACTGTATCCATTACAATTCCCTTTGGCACCCTCTCTCCCCTGGTGTGATGGACCTGGTGACATTACACCAGGGAATATTTTTTATAATTGTTTATAATAAAATTTTCATTTAATTGGAAATGTGTTTTTTTTTACTTTTAATTGTATTGGATACAGTTATCACTGTATCCAGTACAATTCCCTTTGGCACCCTCTCTCCCCTGGTGTGATGGACCTAGTGACATCACACCAGGGGAGAGAGGGTTAACTGCAAAGGGGCACATCTAGGGAATCACACTGACAACAGTTTTCTCCATAGAAAACAGTTTTCCGCTCTCCTGCTGCAGTCTCCTCTTTAGATGGCAGCCGCGTAAATCTACGCTGATGGGGATCCGATCTTTGCCAGACGGCCCTATCTCATCCAGTGCAGTACTGACAGGACAGCGCTGGACGAGATGGTGCCGTCAGGAACGGCAGGGGGGTTATCACTCTTTTGGTCTAGTACTAAAAAGAATACTATCTACTCTGTCACACAAGCTTCCTCCCCAACATTATTGGTAGGGATGACAAAGCTCATCACCTCTACAGTGTGAAACCTAAGGTCAGCTTTAAATAATATTTAATTGAAGACATTTTAGAAGCCTTTTTAGAAACTTCATTATAAAAAATGCAGACCAGAAACTTACAACTGACTTTACCAACTAAATACGATCCTAGCATAGAGTGTGTATCATCTGACCTCAGGGGAATTGTCCAGTTATGTTTCCTCTGTAAAAAAATCTAAATTATGTCATTGTGAAGCTTCCAGGTTGCCTTAGGGCCTGTTCCCATTTGAGCAATCAAGCCACAGATCGTCACAGGTTTCAAAGTACGGCATGAATGTAAAGAAATGTCAATGGAGACATCTACCACTGCATTACATGTAATATGGACCCAGATTGTAGAAAAGGATGCTAACAAAACACAACCAATACAAACATCAGATCTCCAGTTGAGTGTAACATGAATGAAAAGAATACATGCAACTCATTTTCCATTAGGGTGTGAAAACAGAAACTGACCAAATCATTCACAGCTTAAGGTATTGCATGATGCTAAGTATGGAGTGTTTATAAGTGAACCCCAGGAGATGTGTGTCAATGCCCCACATGCGTGTCTCTCAGGAGGTAGTCATAAAAAGATGGGCTCTAAGTGTACAGAACCAGAATAGAATTACTGTTAGTAAAATGTTTACGTCAACAAAGGTGTAAACCAAGAACATTTTAGAATAAAGCAAAATGATTGATTGACTGGTGCCACACTCCCTCAAACAATATTGCAATCTCAGGCCAAGGCTTGTATTACATACAGAATACAGAATGGTTGGCAGGATGGAGGTATGGGCTAAATGCTCAACTTTGTATTTCGATGGTAAAAGCCGATATCAAAAGATCAATTTTAAAGATGTACACATTGAGCTGGTTAAATGGTATTGAGCTGGTTAAATGGCGAGAGGAACCTTTAAGCTTTACAATATTTGCTTAAATGTACTGATATCATATACTGATTTTAAATGAATGTGTTTTAATGTTTTGGTTATGTACTTTTAGGTTTGAAAAACTGTTAACCTGTTTAAATAATTTTTTACAATTTAGCTGTGGCCATTTCATTTCCATTCAAAAATGTGGCGTTGGTGTCATTTATTTAATATTATAATTACCTTGCTATCTGCCCTGCTCATGTCATGGTTTATGTACCATAATTATAATTTTTTTTATTATTAAGCAACTTGTTTGTTTTATTGGCAATATGAATGCTCTAGTGGCAAACACCCACAAACAGCCTTGCCATCCCATGCTCTGGACACAAGGGAAAGGCAGGAAGAGACGTTTCAGAAAATTTCCTATTTAGTTCTGATAATAACGCAGAGACAAACAGAAATAACATAGATATCTATTATTAGAAATAATCCAAAAATCCATTATGAGGCAGTAATGAGGAATTGCCTGAATAAGCGTATTAGGTGAAGAGAGAGTCTGATCTCTCCTTTCTTATCATTAGATTCCCTCCGCTTACAGCCAGCTTAAAGCTAGCATATGATGTAACAAGAGGATTATGAAATGCTACACAATAAACCCATGTTTGTGAGCAGTCATCATGTAAATAGACAACCATGACGGCAACAGAGCCCAGCCAGCACCCTTGGTACCCAAATACCTGCTGAAAGCAGCAAGAATGAAATGCAGCATTTCACTGACCTGGCCATCTGAAAAGAATGTCTACATGGATAGAAAACAGCATTTTTCAGAACTCTCTTTTCTAATTGAGGATTCACTGTAAGCTTATAACATGTAGGGAATTGCCCTTGGCTGATAAGGTTCGAAAACAGAGTAAAATTGATCCCATAGGACTAACCATGATGGTACAAGTAGAACTGTTTTCTGTGAATAGTTGTTAACTGAAGCCTTTTGAAACAGTAATATAATGAAATCTATGTTCCGCTCCTTCACAACCCCAGGCTTGGGTTGTCAATGTGTATACAAAATAGGAAGTACATTGTAGCCCTACACTTTCAAGAGGTAAGTTCATGAAATAGGAGCTCCAATTATGGTGTCTAGTGCCAACATCTAGCATATAAAACCTACATTTCCTGCAGAGAAAGAAAAATGATAGACAAGCTAATAGGCAGCATATGATCAATAGTAGGGACCCTAGAGTAAGAGATATTCTAACCATACAGCTCATGCCAGCAGTCATTCTACACTTGGAGCTGAACTCAAAACAAATATATATTGCTCAAAAAATAAAAGGAACACTTAAACAACATGTGTACCTCCAAGTGTTCCCTTTACTTTTTTGAGCAATATACATGATTGCAAATAAGTATTCAATATTGCATATAAAAAGGTGATGAAGTTACAGTAGATCTCAACTCACATTGCACATTCTCATGCATCTTATAAACCAAAGTTATAACAATCTCACTGTGACTCTGTAAGTGAAAACCCCCCTTTTACTTAATTTGCTAAATAAAAAAAACAAAAAAAAAAAACGAATGAACCCGGCAGGCCCATGGAGACTGCTAGAACATATGGGAAAGCGTGCCATTGGTGGTAGTATTTTTTGCATTTTTGTTACATTTATGCCATCAGCACCAACCAATCACAGGAATAGTAGCTGATAACTAGACCATAAGTACCGTACAAAAGTTGCCAGCTTGCACACATGTTAGTTTTTTTAATGAATACAAGCTGATACAGTCATGCAGCGGGGAGAAGTCCAATGCAAGTATGTTATTATATCAAGTGGCATCCCCCATCACTGTTGGCCACAGACTGGATGCTTCTTCAAAGGCACCCCCAGTCCTCACATGCCCAGCATCATTGATGATGCTGATGCATTTTCGATGGATAATGCGGGGGGAAGAGTGGGTGTAAAATGTAAACATATTTTCCTGGTAATCTATTAAAATTTTTCAGACTACTTTTAGCACCCAAATCCAGACGCAATGGAGCCACCAGGGGGGTTTAGCCTATTGCAACCCTTGTATTGGGGATGTTAGTGATCACAATTGAATTATTGTTCTTCACTTTCAGACAGAGTTGTGTGACAGATGAGAGCATTTTAGGACTAAATAGACATAAATACAAAAAAAACTTTGGCTATCATTTCAAGAAACCTGTCCAGTTAAATGCCAATTCTTTTAGTAAAATCTCATGAATAAAAATAACTAGATATAGAAGATAAAATATACAAAAGAAACTACCGTGCTCTAATAAGAAAACAATCAGAATCTTATTGACAGAAAACAAAAATAAATCCTTACACCAGTTTTGATGAAATATTGCTTTGTGGAAACTGAATTGGGAATAGGCAAACAAGCAGGTTTGCAGCTGAAGTAATTATTAGTCACGTTATCAGTTAAGAAGGATGTTAAACCTCCGGCATGTTATCGTCTCATTTAGAACTTGTCATTAGGAATACATATTTCTAAGCAAATCAAACCAATTCAGTTGACATTTTAAAGGTGAAGTAAAGAGAGCATTTATATACCTGCAAATAATCAAAACTAATTAACTTCTAAGAAAATAAGATTGAAGTTGACCTGAACTCTGCAATGAAATAAGTATACAGGATTATATATAATTGCTCATGGACATGGCAATATTGATTGCCTTTGAAACATGATAGCGTAGAAAGTTTTGAACCGCACGCTCAATCATTTCTTGAAGAATCTTCCTGCCTTCCTAAAATCCTTCAAATACTTCAGGCAAGGGACCTGATTTGTAAAGAGGTAAATGTAAAAATGATTTGTGTCACTGATCACTCTCAACCACCACGGAGGAAAATAATCTCAAATGCATTTGTCTGCTCTGAGTTTTCTGACAGAACAGCAACATGATCTGACTTGGCTTTTGCAGGTCAAATGTAGCCTCTGATTACAAGCTTATTAATTACCAGAATATGGATATAAAATCAGAGACCATAATCACAGCTCAAGGGAGCATAAATGTATAAGCAAACCTTCTACAGATAGGAAATTGAGATACCATGGACATGTTTAAAATCAAAGAGCTGTCTATATGCCCAACACAAAAGATTGATTATTACAAAAATAATATTGAGGACTAAAAAGGGGTGAATATTGAGCGGTATGATTGGAATGAGAAGGCCTAAACTAAAGAAAGACAAGTGAAGATTAGATTCTCCATGTTTTATATACAGCTTTCAGATATTAACCATAAGATACTGGGATAAATGCTGAGAAATAAATGGTAAATCATTTTCCTACTGCTCCTTGTGAAGCTCTCATGCTTCCTGTTGATCTATTGCTATCTCCTCTGCGTGTCTTACTTCTTTCACATGTTCCTGCATATTTGTGAGAATTGATTTCTGTATAAATGGCTCATACTGCCACCTACTGGCCTAAATGAGGCTGAATGGCAACAGTAGGTGGCAGAATGAATCATAGTTATATGGTTGTTCATCATAGGTACAAATAGGATAAATAGTAAAATGGCAGTACCACACAAGATCTAACGAAGGACTGTGGATGACAAGTACTTACTGGACAATAAATAAATATCCTAAGAACAAAAATGACAGCATATTTTTAGCATGAGAAATTTATAATTTTAGTTGCATTGCTGGGGTATTTTATAACAACAACAATATAATCTGTGAAATAAATGGTAATTATCACTGTAGCCAATAGGATTTTTTATGTAGAAATGTCTTGAAATGAATTAATATAGATTTGTCACATCTAACAATGTATTTAGTACACCAGGACATATAAGATCTGGGGGCAAATGCATCCTATTTATAAAAAGTATTATTTAAAAAATTTATTATAAAAATGTTATGGTTAGTTATGTCAGTGTTGTAAATCATCCTTATTTCATTTAGATATAGAGGGTTCTGATTCTACTATTGCAATGAACAGACCAGGAAATTCTCCATAAACTGCACAAGAAAGAAATGTGTACCTATTTACATCTACTTAAACAGAGTGCAAAAACACAGTATGTGTACATTACTTTCCATTCATCAGCAGGTCTTTTACTTACAGTAGCGCCGCTTTTGTTTTTTCACAGCTGGAAACCTCATGGAATATCATGATCAAAACCCCACAGTGAGCCTGCAGTTCCCATTAGCAAAGTAGAAATCTAATCCATTTTAAAGAGAAGGTGGGGAAAGAAAGAATGTTGACGTCTAACTGACAAAGTGCAGAAAAGTTAATTTATATATTTTCCCTTTTCCCTTGCTACATCTACTGCTGTATATGGTTGGGTGCATTAAGGTAAATGACAAACTGAAATAACCATCAGAATGTAGTACAACATCCATCCAAACTCTTAATAGAAGGAAGGCAGTCCCACCAATGGCCATAAGGTGGGCATACACAGTTCACAACTTATACATTTAAGTTGGCCAGTTGCAAATCATTTCTTTTTTATCGATGGACCAAAAGTTATAGAAATCAAACATAAAAATTACCCTTATCGTCAGTTTGGTACATTTCAGTTGATGTCACAAATATATGATAAGTTTTCAAAGGATTTGTATCCAATGGTTCTATGGACCATGTGAACAGGAATTTGGAAAAAATCTATTGATTTTTCACTGATGACACTGCTAACCATCACTGCTAACATACACAGGTCGATTTTTGACCGATCGATCACTGCATGCGTTCACGAGATAGATCGGCAATCAATCACATTCTGCCCACCCTGAACGATCGACCAAACAAAATCTGAATTGACTAAAAATCGGATCAGACATTGAACCAACATGTTGGTTTTTTTTGGTTGATCGTTTGGCAATCGGAGTATGTTGGTGGACCCACAGCCCTATGCAGCAGCCTTTAAGATCGATGGATTTTGTGGAATCGGCCATTTTGGAGATCGACTCATGTCCAAATCGACCACAAATCGGATTCACAAGGTGGTGTTGCATTGATTCCCGATCCGATCAATCGCCGATTCCTGATCGCCTGGAAAGATCGGATCGGCAATCGATCGCTGACAAATCGACCTGTGTATGGCTACCTTAAGACTGATCTTGAAAAACAAGTTGTTCAAAGCTAAGAACGCAAAAGTTGACATGGCTAGCTTTGATCATCAATACATGATCGGATAGGAAGCCATAATCTGGTGTTTTTTTTTCAGATTGGGTCATAGTCCTGATAGTTAAATAGGAAAACAAGAACACTAGAGAATTGGATTATTAATGAATATAGACACTTATAATGTCTATATAAGTAATATAAGTCAATCATCATACATGATAATATTCAATCCAACTGGTCTCGTGAATATCTGATTAACACAGAACATGGACCTTCATAAACTCTTGAACATGATCCCTTAACTGGTACATACATGTACATACATGTAAAATTTTACATGTACATGTAAAAGAGAGTGGTGGAAGCAAAAAAAAAGTGGTGAGAGCAAAAAAATGTTTTTCAAATGCTCTATACATCTGTAGCTATTTTGGTGATTATATAATTTTCAGAGGCTTTACAATCAGCTTACAAAGTCATCTCTATTCTTGCGTTTCCCTCTCCTGACCACCTCTGGCCCAATTAACAAAGTCTACTGCATAGTAATAGAATCACTTACAGGAAGATTCACTATAGTTCAGGAAATATAAAGCCACCTCCCTTCTACTCTTGTTTGGCCCTCGGTAGAGTAGAACAGTAGCTCTGCACATAAAACAGACCCTATGCTGCCTCCAATAAAGGATTCTAGTCATTTTTAATTAAACTATTGCATGACTTAAGGGGTGGGGATTCTACAAAAAGAAACTCAGTGGGCCTAAGACAGCATGGTGCTCGCATATGGTTCTACCTGCACCTATAGCAACAATAATACAAATGACATTTGATTGATCGCTTTTGTACCGCAATGCTGGGACTTCTTAGTTCCTGTTCTGTAAATTAGGCTTACTGTATTATACACTGAGCTGAGCATTGTAATCAAATTATTAACATATGAAGGTTTTTGACTTGAAAAGAAACTAAATAAATATGTTCTTTATGAATCATTTTGATATCTGTGAATAAGGCATGCTTGCTTTTTTTTTAACACCATTGTTCTTTTCTATTTAAAATTTCAGAAGGCATAAGGAAATAATTTGACCTTTTCATTTGCAAATGTTTAAACAAAGCACACAAATAAATAGCATTCCAGCATGAGAAGGAAATCGCAACGCTCCTGAAAGCAGTTATTTGCAAGTTTGACTGTACACAGATAACTCAGCCAAGATAGGTTTAGCAGAAGCTATCAACAGTGTCACACCACTTACTCTTCCCTGCTGAGATATAAACAATGATCCCTTCACATGAAAAAATAATAAGTACAGTCTATTTAAAGAAAAGGCTTTACCTAATAGAAAGCCCAAATGTTTAAAAAAGACTTTGGCAGAACACTGCAGTTTTATATTGGCAAGACGGTAATAACATATTATGTGTCACTGCCATTTTTCAGCTGTGCAGATTTTTTATATGATAATTATCAAGCCACACAATTAAGAAAAGACCACAAAAATATACCTTGAGATTTATTTCAATGACTTAACAGTTGATATTCTGTTCTGTAAAGCACTTTAGTAAAAATGGCTCAAGGTGTAACAGTAGTTGCTTAACCCTCTTGTGGTATTCCAGAGTATAACCCAGTTAGAGTTTAATTGCTGAAATTGATAACTTACCTTCTCTAGTGAAGCCTGCTCAACCCTGGAGTGTCCGTGTCCTCGGCAGGTCGGTGGGGAGTGTCCTAGTAATTAGACCCGATTGTAATGTATGTAAATATAGGCATATGCACCCCGGGTCCTTACATCCCTGGCACCCAGAATGTTGAAAATTACAAAGTATTACATGGTATTTCCAATACCACTTTTAGAATAGAGATGAGCTGCACATGACAATATTTAAAATATTGCATATGTTTTGCCTAATATTCGCAATAAATTCATTATTAAGGTAATAATTCCAGTCATTATTACCTTGCATAAATCAGCACTTGTACATGTGCAACTTGTAAACACAATGCAAGGTAGTTCTAGGCACTGATGTTAAAAATCTTGAATATTCACAAGATTTAAGATTTTTGCAAATTCTCAAAGTGCCGAAATTCGCAATAAAAATTTTTTTTGAGCCTCGGCGTGTGCAAGCACAATATAAGAAAACTAATGCATCCAGTGCAAACAAAAAAGTCACTACACTCCAAGCCGTGCTAGTGTACCGCTGTGTCCTGCCTCAAAAGTGTTAGG